>JAXCMG010000017.1:39182736-39317700 GCA_034642415.1 Podarcis siculus | reverse complement strand
GCCGCCCGGCTTCGGAGCACCCTTCCGAAGCCGGGCAGCGGGAGGAGGTCTCTCCGCCCCACCGCCCAGCTTCGGAGCAGCCTTCCGAAGCCTGGCATCGGGAGGAGGTCTCTCTGACCCGCCGCCCGGCTTCGGAGGAGGTCCGAGGACAGTGGGGAAGACGCGCTGTGCTTCCCCGCTGTCCCGGAGATTTCCCTATGGGCTTTCGTCTTGCGAAGGAAGCCCATAGGGAAATTCGTTTAGCGAAGCGCCTCCAAAACGGAAAACCCTTTCGTCTAGCGGGTTTTCCGTCTTGCGAGGCGTTCGTCTTGCGGGGCACCACTGTATTATAAAGGTCTAAAGTGGCCTACGTTTCCATTCTTTTCTTTGTTTCTTGTTTTGTGACTTTAAATCTCTGCTAGGGCTTTCTCACCGAAGAATGCTTGCCCCTGCATCTTGACATCCAGGAATTCTCACATACATTTATAGCACCAACAGAATAGCCTGTGGGCCTCCTGATGCTGTTGGTGTCCAGCTCCTATCAGTCTCCACATAGTCAGTCCTTAGAAATGCAGGGTTAAATGGCGCCACACAAAGCATATTCCAGAGCTGGCTGAAAACCAAGTCCTCCTTGGATGACTTCATGAGCTCAATGCATGGTGCTATTTATTAAACAGAAACAAGAACCTGTGTATAATTTACTAAATTAGTCAACAGTTTGAATGAGGAGCCTCTGGATAAACAAGGAGGCAGCCATATAGAGATTCAGACCATTGATTGATTGATTTTATATACTGCCCTATACCTTCAGGGAATATTGAACCATCTAACTGTAGTATACTGACTGGCAGTATAGTTTTACAGCTTTATACAAGATCTTTCCCAATCCCAGTCTTATCTGGAGATGCCAGGGAATTCATCCGAGACCTTCATCTAAGATATGTGCTCTGCCACTGAGCTATAGCTTCTATGCTGCAAAAAGGTTGTCCAATGGTATAATACGGGTATCGGCTTTCAACACTCTTCTGGAAATGTCAGCGATAAATACTGGAAATGTTGTAGGAAAATATGCGACTTTATTCAGTACTTGTGGGCCTGCTGAAGAGGCAAGTAAATAAATGTAGAAATTGAGAAGTAATGTATTGGGGCACCGTGTGTGTGTGTGTGTGTGTGTGTGTGTGTGTGTGTATAAAACCCTTCTGCTCACCTTATTTGAAAGCCTACAAAACAGGCTGTTTATTGCTCTAATAACACTGGACAGAAATGTAATGAAAAACCTGGATATAAAAGCCTAAAGTTGTTCTGCTCCAGCCCATAATAATAAATGTAACCCTATAAAACTATATTTATACAAGTGTAAAATTTTATATGGCTCTAAAATAAACTTGCTAACGTATATAAAAAACACCAACAGCACAATCCCACCCCATTAAGCATGCTTGTGTTCCACTTATTCTAATAAAAGGGTTACCGAACAACCCAGAACACCAGTTACACTGGGAGCAGGTGGGGAGACATAATACCTCTACACCAGCAGAATGGCTGCCATATCCTATGCTCCCTCAGCCCAGGATGGGAGAAGAAACCCACCATTTGGAAAATCCTGAACTTGCTCCCTATATGTCATTATAGTGAGGGTGTACCTGCTGATGCAAATCCTATAGCTCATCAGCCAGTGTGATTTGAGTATGGGATTGCAGAGCTACCCACAAATTTACAACATAAATATCAAATTGGCTTTCTCAGTTGTATTTTCATGCCATAGGTAAAGGTAAAGGGACCCCTGACCATTAGGTCCAGACGTGACCAACTCTGTGGTTGCGGCACTCATCTCGCTTTATTGGCCGAGGGAGCCGGCGTACAGCTTCCGGGTCATGTGGCTGGCATGACTAAGCCGCTTCTGCCGAACCAGAGCAGCGCACGGAAACGCAGTTTACCTTCCCGCTGGAGCGGTACCTATTTATCTACTTGCACTTTGACGTGCTTTCGAACTGCTAGGTTGGCAGGAGCAGGGACCGAGCAACAGGAGCTCACCCCGTCATGGGGATTCAAACCACCGACCTTCTGATCAGCAAGTCCCAGGCTCTGTGGTTTAACCCACAGCGCCACCCATGTCCCTTTTTCATGCCATAAGAAATAACAAATACCTCTTTCTCAATAATGGTTAATCAAATTATGGAACACAATCATTATGACTAAGCTGGTAACTTCTGGCCGGAGGAGTCAACAACTTTTAATAGAAGCTCTAGTCACAAGTGGAGAACCTGCTGGGCATCAGCTATGACCACGAGTGTCCAGCCAGAGGTTTCTCCTCCTGCCCTACCCTAGTTAAGAATCCAAAGATATTCAGATAGTAAAGTATTTAATTCCTTGTTGCATTGCACATATGTCATCAAACAAAATATTCATAAATTTTACCAAATGGTGGTATTTTATCCTTAGGCTAAAAACAAATAAGGCTGCTTCTCTCTCAACAACACTTTTATAATGTTTTAGGGCTGTCATGCTAAGTGGCATGACTGTTATATAAAACAGCAATTACTGTATCACGAGTTTAAGAATAACATAAAAATGGCATCCAGCTTAGGAGCCCTGAAATAGTTGTTCCTTTATCCTCTCCCTAAGCATGATCTCCACAGTGTTGGGGCTCATCAATATATTTTGCTGCTGCAAGTGCAACAGGGAAAGAATATCTCCACGTGAAATGGGGCTACTAATCAGAACTCACTATCACATCACAAAGGATTCAACTGCAAATGTTTCCTACGTGCAGGGAACTGGGCCTGCAGTGATCCATTGCCGTCGCTTGAGGATCAGCTGGCCTCAGTGGTGCAGAGTGCCTTCCACCAGCTTCCGCTAACTTCTGTCATCTATGCTCTGGCAACCTCTACAATAGATTACTGCAGAACATTATATGTGGAGCTGTCCTTGAAGACAGTTCGAAAACTTCAGCTAGTACAGAGGTCAGCAGCCAGATTGTTCACCAGAGGCAAGGCGGTTTTTTGAGCCGACTGCACTGGCTGCCAATGAGTTTCTGAGCCCAATTCAAAGTGCTGGTTTTGACCAATAAAGCCTTAAACACCTCAGGACCGCAATACCTCAAGGACCATCTCTCCCCATATGAACCAATATGGACCCAGCAATCATCATCTGAGACGATAGGTTCAGAGGGTGGGAACACAAGAATGGACCTTTTCTGCAGTGGCTCCGTGTTTATGGAATGCTCTCCCCCCAGGAGACTCACCTGGTGCCTTCGTTGCATATCTTTAGGTGCTAGGCGAAAACATTCCTCTTCCCCCAGGCCTTTGGCTAATTAAACGTATGGCCTTTTAAACTGTGTGTGACGTGGGGGTTATTGATTTTGTTTGTTATTATGGTATGCGTTTTTGTGTTTTTATGTTGTAAACCACCCTGTAATCCTTGGATGAAGGGCAGTATAGAAATGTCATAATAACAAAATCATATTTGTTTGGTTTTGTTCAAGTCTACTTATCATCCAACAGTACACTCCATCTGAACCCAGGAGAAATTGTTCCAAGGCTGTAAACTGTTAAAGTCATAGCTGAACAACACAGCACAGGTGGCCTGGAAAAGGTGGCATTGTAGAGCTGGGTTTGGGAACCTTTTTCAGACCAACGGCTACATTACCTTCTGGGCTCCTCAGGTATGGAGGCTGATCTTAGGGATAAGTTACATAGAAGTCCAACAATTTTACAACTCAGTTCTTTAACAACCCTTGGGGGGATGCCATCAGGACCCTGCAATCTGTTAGTTTTAAATTTGTCAGTGAGGCCTAGAATGTTGTAATAATATAATAATAATAATTTATTATTTATACCCCGCCCATCTGGCTGGGTTTCCCCAGCCACTCTGGGCGGCTCCCAATAGAATATAGAAATCATGATAAACCATCAAACATTAAAGACTTCTTGTCACCACAGTCTGCTTTCATTCGTCAGGCTCCCTTCCTGAGGGAGTTTGTTCAGGAAAAGGTATCTGCCCTACCTCTTCCATAGTGAATGAAGACAGATGCAAAGAATCCACTCAACTTATTTACAGTCTTCTTTTCCTCCTGTTAGTTAGACCCCATTTAGCATCTTGGGAGAATGGAAAGTAGCTGGTGGAGGGGGAGGGAAGAAAATGTATTTTAGTACTGAAGACAAACATTTTCAGTTAAAAATACATCTTAAGTATAGTAAACCTATTTAATCATAACACTTTAATATTAAGTTGTCACCCATGACATGAACCTGATTTTCAGAAGTCATTAAAATATGGAGATTTTTGCCACAGTGTACACAAAGTAAAAGCAATCTTCTATTGGTTAAATTCCATCATGCTCACTTATTAAGCTATGAATACCTGGAAATCCTTTAATGGATTAACTGTATCTGCCTGATAAGCTTTCAGAGGCTGTTAAAAATAGCTGGAGACTGATTCTACTGACACACTTTTAAAAGAAGCCTGCTCTACATATTTTAAAAAAACATGACCACACTTGATGTTTTTTATCTTTTTGAGCGGGCAATTCCACTTGCATCTTCTTCACATTTCCAAGAAACATGCTTCAAGAGCAAACACCGTTGAAACCATCTCAGCCTTTTTTTGTCCTCTTGGCAGCAGACACCTAGTGACCCAGAGAAATCTGTGTGCGTCATTAGCTTCCAAAGTGTGCTGTGAAGGCAGACATCCTTCTCCATGAGCATCTGTTTCGCACTGCGATGCTCATCCAAGCCAATGTCTGACTATATTGTTTGACACAAACAGAGATGCACATGGGCAGCCAGCGCCACCAATTGTTAAGTTGCCCCTAACTAAAACTGAACCGGCTGGGCTAATAAAAACATGCCATGCTTTAGTGGTAGGTAAAATGACAAGTGGAGTGAAAATAATCTAATTAATGCAAAAATATACAACAAAGCATTCGTTCTGGTCTGAATAATTTATTTAAGAACATAAGAAGAGCCTGCTGCATCAGGCCAATGGCCCATTTATTCCAGCATCCTGTTTTCGCAATGGCTGCAGCAGGGGGAGACAAGTTCAGGAGGCAGGGAGTGGTGGTGTCCTGGGGATCCCAGATCTGCCACCTCTCCCAGCTGTCCCCAGCCTGCCGCCTGAGGCGACTGCCTCACCCAGCCTCATGGGTGGGCTGGCCCTGGATTCTGAGAGTCTCACAGAACTCTAGGACCAAAGTCTCCAAAGCTACTTTCATACGTGGCACTTCGAAGCACGTTTGAACCAGCTCTCATTTTGTGTATGTGTGTCTTGTACAAATGTGGTTCATGCAGAAGAGAATGAAAAGAGAGAAAAAATGCCTAAGAGGGATCTGCAAACAGTTCTGTACTTCCAACCAATTAAATAGTAACAGGCAGGAACACAGTTATAGAATGAGAAGTGCTCTTTTTTTCAAGGGTGGAGTCAGGATTTTAAAAGGTGAGGTCATGAAAGAAAAGCTGACTGAAGCAGAAAATAATTGTCTATGTTTTGCGCAACACGTTGGGCTGGTGCCTAGTTGGTGGGGATGATATTTCAGTACTTGGGACCAATTTATTGTAATTGTGTTCAGCTTCGAATACCTTAGTCTAACTAAAGGAGAAAATGGGATGTGGAAGAGCAAGAACAAGGAAGAGCTCACACCCACAACCTCTTGGTTTCTGTTGTTTGATTTCTCAGTTACTTCCTTCTTTATACACCAACTTTTAGCTACCCTCATTCACACTTCCTTTTTAAAATCCCGATGCAGTCAGGAAAGCTGTTTCTCATCAATGCTGTGTGTCTTGAGTGGGTGTTATACAAGCACATTGCACAAAATGCTATATACAACAACAACACACTGAGAATATGCCTCAGGTGTCCTGACACTGATAGAACTCTCTTTCGGTCATTGATTTTGGCTAGGAACTTGCTTTGTGTAAGAGAGGTTAAGGATGAGGTGTGTGAATGAGCTTATTGGTGTAACATAGCAAAGCTCTCAACACAGAGGACTAATTGCGCTGGCATACAACCATATAAAGTTCTAAAGAGGTAATTGACAACCAGTTATTCAAACTAGTCAGAGTGCAAATTCAATTGTGTTGTCTTTGATTGATCTCTTCATGTTTATAAGCTGAGTGTTTGTATTAAGTGCCTAGTAGTTAATTTACCTCTTCATCTATGCAAATAGATCACTGGACTGTTAGGACTGATCAATGCAAGCATACACATCATTTTATATCTCACAGATCATTAACAGATCCTGTCCTGCCCCCCCCATAGTCATATGAAATTAGGCAATGGGCCACATTAACTGGGCGGTGGCAGCCCTAGGGTTAAAATTTGCCCACCACTCTTTATAGAAGATATTGGGGAATATTGCACTACTAGTAAAGTGTGACTGTGGAATGCATTGATCATCTGGGTAAATTCTGTATTAGGCTGTCAGCCACACACATTTACATTTCAATTTTCTAAAATGTTTGCTTTTATTCAGGATTCTGAAACCTGAGTTGTGCTCTTACTTCTCTATTTACAGGGCACTTTAAACAGTGTTCAGTAAATAAGCTTCTCTATGATTCTCTGATTAAGCTTGAGAGGGGTAGGGAGGATTAAGAGATTCAGGAAACAGCAGCTCACTATATGTGCCTGTATAGTGCTGTCTCTGAAACAGTTCCACGTATTCTGTATTAGAAGACTGCAGCTGATAGGCACAAATACGATAGGCTGGTCCACTGGTAGTTGTTTAGCCCAAAGCCATCTTAAGACCTTTAGACGCCCTAAACACTGAAAATATTGTGGTGTTGTGCCCCCGACATATGTAACTCTAAATAAAAACCATACTAAACTGTAAAAGAAATATTTCTTGGTTAAATTAAATTGGTGGCAAGCAACCACTTGCAGATTCAGATGGCCCTACCTAGCCCAGCACAGTCTAGCAGAAGAGCAGCCAACATGGTGCCTCCAAATATTGCTGGACTCCAACTCCCATAATTCTTACTCATTAAACATGCTGCCTGGGGCTTATCAGAACCAGAGTCCAACAGCAACTGGAGAACAGCATATTGGCTCCTCCTGGCTAGAAACAGCCCTTCAAGGTATTGGGTAGTAACTTATTTTCCATCACACTTACCCAGGATCTAATTCAGGGGTGGAGAACTGGCCAGCCTAATTTGACAGGTGGGTCAGGCTGCCACCTGTCTATCACCTGATGTGACAATAATGTCTAGTGATCCTCCTGCCCCCTAGTATGAACAGGAACCAAACACTGCGGTTGAAGGCACAGCCTGGGAAGCAGCTTTCAAAACACAGGAGTTGCAAGGGGCATTGCAAGACCAAACAATCAGTTGATCACTGGTCTTTGCAAAGCACTTTGTACAGGGTTTTGCAGGAGCCACCGATTGGCTGAGCCAGGTCTTTACCTGCCTCACATATGATGTCATATCAGGTGTGCGGCAGGTGGGTGTGGCTTGGACAAAATGGCTTTGCAAGCAAAATTGGGAGGCCTGGGTGGGCCTGCGGCTCTCCATCCAAAAATGTTGCAAGTTAACACTTGTTTTGCTTTGTGTTTATGTAATTAAGCCTAGATAATAATTTTTTTGTAATATTGAATTTTGTGTTTGCCAAATTGTTGGTTTTTGTCATTTCTGAATTTACCGACATATATTTTGTATATTTGTATTTCTAATACTCGGTATTTCAAAGTTTTGAACGTTTGCTTTAAGCCGCTTTGGGCACAGCCTTTTGTGGAAAGGGGGCATATATGGTAAGTAAACTCAATGCATCAATCCCTGATTCACTTGGGAGTGTTCAAGGACTGAACACAGAGCCTTGCACATATATTGTGGGGTTGTGATATATATATATATATATATTCTTTTAGAGATCCTTAAAATAATAAAAAGGCACCCCTCACCTCACATAACTATAGTTTCCCAAAGCCTCTAGAGAGATGCAATGACTATTAGGCTATAATCCTGCTCAAGTACACTTATTTTGGGTAGGCATGTATATGATGGTGCTGTTAACCAAAAAATCCTATGTATTCTTATTCAAATAAATCCCCTTGTATTCACTGGGGTTACTCTTAGGAAAGTGCATATGGAATTGCTTGGTCTCTCAAATGTAGACATGCTGAATATGGGTAAGGTAAGGATTAAACTGTATGTAGTTGCCTGCCTTTTGTCCAAGTGTGGCTGCCCTCCTCCACTATTGCTTTTTTAGTATAGCACTTCCGTACCGCACAGAAGGAACATTATGAGTACTGTTATCATTTCTCTCTCTGACACAAATGTATGTGCAATGGCACTGCTTTCTGCTGATTCTGAGCCTGTGCACTGGTTCCTAAATCAGCACAAATGACCAAACCTTTTCCCTTTTCAGCTTCTGCTGGGAGTAGATTGTGTGGGAAGCCAAAGCATTAATGGCAAACAGTGACATTTCAAGGCTACGACCATCTGAACAACAGTGTGACAGGATATATAAATAGCCAAGAGGAATCAGTGATAACCGCAGCAAAATCTTCCATTGCAAAAAGGCCAAGCAATTAAAAATAACTTTTAAAATATAGCATAAATAGATGCAGAAGGAAAGGCGAGAAAAGGGATGATGCCTCTAGCAAAACGAATGAAATCTGGCAGGTCTGTCACTAGCTATATATTTTCAGAAAGGAATAATGGCCTGTAAGGATACAAGAGTCTAGAAACAGCATTTCTCTGCACAGCTCTTTCCTCCAGTGATTCTTTTATTATCATCATGTGCTGTTCCAGGCATATTTATATGTGTTTACTTCAGGCAGCTAAAGGTTTCTACATTCCTCACACTTTCCCTCCTCCCTGATTTAGCTATTCATTTATTTTTAAAGTTGCTTCTTATAGTGGCCTCACCAGATAAATTTTTCATTTTTATGAGGTTCCCAAAAGGGCAACATGGATGGGGGATCTAACCCATATGCTGCAAATAATAAACACTTGTTGTTGTTGTTGTTTAGTCATTTAGTCGCGTCCGACTCTTTGTGACCCCATGGACCAGAGCACGCCAGGCACTTCTGTCTTCCACTGCCTCCTGCAGTTTGGTCAAACTCATAATAAACACTACAGATGCAAATAAATATTGACCGGGGCCAATCTTAAAAGAATCAAGTCTTCAAAAAAGTTATATGATCTAAGAAAGTCTTTAAAAAGAACTTTAAAAAAAATCCAAAAGGAAGGATTCTTTTACAGACTTTCCTAGATCGTATAACTTTTTTGAAGACTTGATTCTTTTAAGGGAGTTTTTAGGTTTTAAAGAAGAGTCTTTTTAACTATCTTTTTAAAGAATTGTTTTAATTTATTTTGACTATGGCAGACCAACACAAATTAAAATTAATCACATTTAATTTAATAATGCTACTGATTCTATTTAAACTGAGCACCTTGACACAGAATCCTGGCCCTCAGCATAATTTTTTCACCCACCCCCCGATTAGAGTATATGAAATAACATGCAGTTTAGAGGCTTTTAACTATAAAACTCTACAATAATGTGTAACATTGCTTACCATTTTCAAACAAGACCTGAAAACACAGAAGTCTTCTGTGATGCACATTCATTTAGGGAAGACCATATAAAGAGCATCTTACAATATGTATTAGCAATGTTGCAATTCCATAATAAAGGACAGAATGGCTGCTGAGACTATAAATTTCTTAATGTGTTGGCATATTTTGGAATGTGTCCAAAAAAATAATATCTTGACAATCCTGAGTCAGCATACTGAAGCAGGCACAATCACAGCATATTTCAAAATTTGTCAGAATAGGATCCCTGCTCTCAAATCCACAATTATTTTCAGCTTTCACCCTCCAATACTTTTTCTATGCATGAAGTTGGACAGAGTTGCTTTGCCCAATCCTGAGCAGTGAGGATCAAACTAATTGTGCATCTTTCCATGTCATTTTATCTGCTGAAAGCAGTAACATGAGGTTGCCATTTGAGATTGCTACTCTAGGGTCCTTTGGGAGGAAGGTGGGATATAAATTGAATTAAACAAATACATACAATTTTAATAAATGAATAGTTTAAAACTTACAGTGCGGCATAAACTATATATGTGTGATGGTACTGTGTTTAACATTCCAGGAAGGTTCTCTCTGTGGCAATAGATATTTTAATTTATATACATCTCCAGTGGCATAGTGGTGCATTTTAAAGTGCAGGAGCTCATCATGACAGCCCCATAGTCACACCACCATAGTCTATAGTTATGCCCTCAAGCACAGTGCAAGAATGGAGACAGTTCTGTTGACTCACTCCTGCTTTAGTATCAGCCGACAGTAGAATAGTGAACTGGCAAAGTGTGGGGTATTGGTTAGTTTGTTGGACTTTGGCTGAGGAGACCTGGGTTCATATTGCTGATCAGCTTGAACCAGCCACTGTCTTAGCCTAACAAAAAGATCATGCGCTGGACCTGAACTTTGGCAAACACCGCTCCAGCAGATAATGCCAGTGTTCCAACTGTGAAAAAAGCACCAGAACTGCACTCACATGTGTGCATGCCCTGAACAAAAGAGTTCCGCATCACAGAGGCGTTGGACTAAATTACCATTCCAACTCTGCAATTCTATGATTCTAAGTCAGTAGTCAATTCCACAGTCCATTTGGTAATCAAGATACAGTACATGTGTAACTGTTCTTGAATAACCAAATCTAGTCTGTCAGAGCAGCAGTCCTTCCATGAGGCAAGGTGAGACAGCTTTACTACATAGCAGTTTTTCGCTGTCATTAAGGGTGGGAAAGTGGATCTATTAAAAATGAGTCGTGCTAGAGCATGGGACCCTTGAGAATTATTAGTTTGGTCCATTTGGGTTTTCCACCTCAGGTTCAGGCTAATGGCAAGGTTCACATATTAGAAAGGCAGACTTTCAGGTTTGGATGATTATAAATTCCAGTTGGGCGGTAGTTGTTACAGCAAATATTTAAGGAAGAGTCTTGTGGATGGCACCTTAAAGACAAACAGATTTACTGCAGCATACACTAAATCCCATTTCACCCATGCAAATATTTAGTATGTTGGTTGAAATGAATGCCAGTCTAGGAAACCTGTGCCACAAGCAACCTGCAGAGCTTAAGGTATCATGAAAACAAAGAGTCCCTCTGCACATTAAAGACTCGCAAATTTCATTACGGACATCAGTGTCTGTGGACCAGGGAGTGTAATCTCAAACTCATGCATCTGATGAACTGGAATCTGTTCCACAAAAGATCATGTGGTAATGAATCTGTCAGGTCATGAAAGGAGCCAAAAGGACTCTTCCTTGCTTTTGCTGCAAACGAGACACAGCTTCCCCTCTGAAAACAGGATGGAAGGTACTTCCAAGCAGTGCTTTTTCTGGGGGTATGCATGCCCCTAAACATTTTGTTAATCGAAGTTTGGCCTCATTGAGGGGCAGTATTTCAATATGAGTAGGAAAATGAGAGTGCCCCTAAACATTTTATTTATTTTAGAAAAAAGCACTGCTTCCAAGATTCCTGTGTTTTCAGGCCAGAGGTGGCAGGTTTCCACAGAGGGCAGGGTTTGGTCATTGGTGGCGCCTCTCTCAGAATCACAGTAGGGAAGGGACCCTCGGGGGTCATCCAGCCCAACCCTTCTCAAGGCCATTTTCAGGTGCCGGAATCGATACCTTCGCTTCCCGCCGTCGCAGCTACTTCAGGGGATGCTTTGAAAGTCGCGTTAGCCCTCACCTGGCCGAAAGGCAAAGCCGCTCGAAGACACCTGAAAAGCCGCGTGTGTGTGTGGCAGGTCGCTGAGGCGACTGTGAGCTCCGCCCAACGTGCCATGCGCGCCTTTTCCGGGGTTTTTTTTTGGGGGGGGGGTTTCGTCACGCGCCAAGTCAACGTCAACAACAACAAACAACAACAACGTCCCAGTCAGAGGGGTGGGCTGCGCAGAGGCAGCCGGGGTGGGGTGGGGGCGGCGAAGAGACAAGCGCCGCCGCTTCTCCCTCACGCCGCGCAGGCCCGCCTACATCCGGGTCCCTCGGCAACGCCGGGTGTCGGCCGCCCGGCCCCGCTCCTCTTTCTCCCTCATTGAAGAGAAAGGGAAGGCGTCGGGCGTCGGCGGCGTCCGCGTCAGAGGCGCGCTTTCCTCGGGAGGGGCGCGCGCCTGCCCTCTGCGCGCTCTTGCGACTCTGTGTGTGTGTGTGCGCGCGCGCGTGTACAGCGAAGATGGCGGCGGCGATAGGAGGGCGAGCCGGCTCCTACGGTTCCTCTTCCTCGCCGGGGCTGGGCTCAGGCTACGGGGCTGCGGCCGCTTTCAACGCCACGAGTAGCGGCGGCGGCGCGGACTCGCGAGCGGGTGGCGACGAGGACGACGGGCAGAATCTCTGGTAATTGAGGACGCCCCCCCCCCTCCTCACCCGGTCGCCTCGCCTCCTCAGAGGGACCGTTACTACCTGGTAGCTCCTCCCCATTCCTCTTACCCCCCCCACCTGCACTCCAGTCCTTGCGGGCAAAGGTGCTTTCCTCGCCCTCCTTCCCGCACCTGGCGGATTCCCGAATCCCTTCCCTTCACACCCCGCCTTTTGTTTGTTTTTAAGTGGGGCGTCCCGTGAACGGGGGAAGGAAAAACCCTTGTAATGCCCCCTCCGCCATGTTGCGGGTCCTCCCTCTCTGAGGTGGGCGGGGGAGGTTTGTCTCTTCTTCCTCCCCCCCCACCTCATTTCCTCCCTCTCTCCCCACACCTCTCACCCTCTTTCCCCCATCTCCCCCTATTTCCCTCACCTCCCCATCTACTCCATCTCTCCCGCACCCCCATTTCTCCCCGATCTTCCCCCTACACCCCATCCCCCTACATCCCTCCCCCTATTCCCCACATCTTCCCCTAATTCTCCCCACCCCCATTTCCATCTCTCCCCATCTTCCCCCTGCACCCCATCCCCATCTCAACCCCCCCTCTTTTCCCCACCTTCTCAACTGCTCCATCTCTCCCCCACTCCCATTTCCTCCATTTCTCCCCCCAACACCCCCACATCTCTCCCCCTATTCCCATCTCCCCCTAATTCTCCCCATTTCCTCAATTTCTTCCCCACCTTGCCCATCCTCTTCTCCCTCTGCTTCTCCTCGCCTCCGCTTGACAGGAGCTTGTTTCTCTCCCGCTGGACCTTCCCTCCTGCCTCCTCCTCACTGCCTTCCTCGTTTCTCTTGTTTGCCCCTGCAGGTCCTGCATCCTCAGCGAGGTGTCGACTCGTTCCAGGTCTAAATTGCCGCCGGGGAAAAACGTCGTGCTGCTGGGTAAGCGGCCCTTTCTTCTTCTCGCCTTGTTTCTGTCTTGTTTGGTTTTTTTTTGCCTGCACGTCTCGTTTCCCGTTTGCGATCGTTTTCACTTGTTGTTAATGAGGGCGGAGGGTGTGCGCGCCGAATTGCTGGCCATGGACCTCGTTGTGTTTGTAAGCTGTGCAGGAGGGAGGGGCATCCGCAGTGGTTCATTGATCGCACCGTTGCCTTCCCACCCACCCCCAGCCTTGTGCAGAAACTGGCAGCTTCCCTTCCGCAGAACTGGAAATGCACTATCGGCACAGGGCTTAAATCCCTTTTCTGTTTATTGTTTCTGGTTACAGCTGCATGCTGTGTGGTACTTCAAGCCTGACTTCCAAAATCCATAGAGGCCTCTACTGTTTGTTGGCTGGCAGGCTAGGGGAGTGAGCTCTGCCCATATTCATAAGGCCTGCCAAAGGCATTGTTGTCACATTATGTGTCAGCATCAGCCTGCCTCTCTGTTGCTGGCTTGCCTTATACCCTCATGGCTCCACCCATTTGATATGGTTAGCACCTCCTTCTGTTTTTTCTTTCTTGGCACTTAGAGGTGTTGCTTTCATTGGGGTGCTTGGGAGAAACTGAAAATTGGGTGTGTTAGGGTACATCTGCTGCATCAGCTGGTTTACTTTTGTTTCTTTGATGGGATGTATTGTGCTATCTGCATCTTGTACTGACTGGTGTCCCTGAATAGGTTCTGGGTTTTGTCGTTGGAGAAGTTAGTTCTCTTACTAGCTTCCCCTGCAACATGGTGCTCTCAATAAGCTTGTTGCTTGAAACAGTAATCTTAAAGTGTTTATGAGTAGACCCACATGTGGGTAATCCTTCCAGCTGGCTTTTTCAAGCAACTCTAGGCTTAGTTTTCACACTTTGGGGGTGACATTGATGAGAATACTGTAACACTTGAAATTCTACGTACTTGCAGTCCTGGTTGTAAATAAACACACTACTGTACTACTATTACAGAACAGCAGTGTACAAAGACAAGGAGGAATTTATCTCTTAGTTTACTAGAAAAGCTTAGGAAGGAGAGGTGATACAGAGGTAGGATCTTCTCTGTGGCAAACCCTTGTTTGTGGAACTCTCTTATTGAGAAAAAGCTGTTACCCTCAAGGATAGTTTTTATATTACCGCTTGAAGCACATACTTTCACACAGGCATTTCAGGAAAATCTGTTGAGTGGGCATAACTTTTTTATGCTGCTGCAGAGCACTTCATTGGTTTAATGAAGCTTAAATTAATTGTTTCATAGTTTCATTATGTGTCTTTACTGCCCTGAGGTTCTATGTGACAAAAGGGGGGCAATTTATGAAGGTAAATAATAAAGTTAAAAACTGAGAGAAACACATGGTTCTGCAAAACATGGAGTATGGAATGTGAAAGGACTGTAGACAAGGCCATAGAGAGAGCTAAAAATACATAATGTTTCATAGTCATAATAACATGCTATAGCCCTCTTACTTTGCACTACAATTTCTTTGTGTGGCAGAGAGATTTTTAAAAATCAGAATGACATATATTTAGCATGGATTATTTACATTATTTCATTCATAAAAAACGTACAGTGGTGCCCCGCAAGACGAAAATAATCCGTTCTGCGGGAGCCTTCGTCTTGCAGGGATTTTCGTCTTGCGGAGCTCCGCTATCAGCCGATCAGCTGATAAGCGGTAAAACAGCTGATAAGCGGCTTTTAGCGCTTATCGGATTAGCGGATAAGCGGCAATTTAGAGATAAGGAGCTTAGCGCCTTTCAGAAAAGGCAAAAAAAAAGGGAGACCACGGAAAAAAATTCGTTTTGCGAGTAAGCCCCATAGAAAAAAACGTCTTGCGAAGCAGAAAAATGTCGGAAAGCCCTTTCGTCTTGCGCGTTTTTCGTTTAGCGGGGCATTCGTCTAGCGGGGTACCACTGTAGTATGAACTCTTTTTTTTAGAGTTAGATCAAAGATCCAAACATTCTACTGGTTTGTATTCAACACTGGCTGGTCAAGTGCTTCTGGGAAACTTGCAAAAAGAACATAGTTGAAAAGCATGATAATACACTGGATGGATATTGATATTGCACTTGTAACTATCATGCCTTGTTGTAACCATTGATAGACTGATGTTCCCATAAACTCAACTTTTTAAAAATACTGGTTTTTGTACTAGTTTTTTACCACGGCAAGAGTTCAAAGAGTTAATTATGCATAAACAACCATGGGATAAGATATGATGTCACCCCACAGCTACATCTTATGGGCTGGTAACTGATTAAAGAATAGGAAGCAGAGAACAGAAATAAATGGATAGTGCTCCAGTGGAAGGATATAAGAAGTGGAGCCCCACAAGCATCTGTATTGGGACCAGTGCTTTTTAGTAAGTTCATACATGATATATTTGGGGTGAGCAGTGAGGTCACCAGGTTTGCTGATGTCACAGAATTATTCTGTAAAAGCAAAAAGGGATAGCAAAGAGCTCCATGAGGACATCTCCAGACCAGGTGAATGGACATTAAAATGGAAAATGCAGTTCAGTGTATAGTGATGCACATTGGAGCAAAAAACTATAATGTCACATACACTGATGGGGAGGCAGGCAATGATTTACCAAGAAGGGATTTGGGGTGTCATGGTAAGTAGCTCGCCTTTACATTGTGAAAAGGGCAAATTATCCATTAGGTAAAGGAATCTAATTACTGTATCTTATAATGCCTTTATATAAATATGTGGCACAGCCACACTTAGAATAGTCTAGTCACTGCACCTCAGAAAGGATATTGAAGAGCAGGGAAAGGTGCAGAAAAGGGCAACCAAAAGTATCAAGGTGTTGGATCAACTCTCCTATGAGGAAAGGTGACAGCATTTGGGACTTTTTAGCCTAGGAAAAAAGTGAGCGTGGTTGACTATGGAATTTGCTACCACAAGATGTAGTGATGTCCACCAGCTTGCATAATTTAAAGGAGATTAAACAAATTCATTGGGAATAAGACTAACAATGGGTACTAGTCTGATTGAGGAGATGGTATATAGCCACCGGGGCAATATGCTACTGAATACCAGTCACTGATAAACAATAGCAGTAGAGTGCTATCACACTCGTGTCTTGCCTATGGGCTTCTTAAAGGCATGTGATTGACCACTATGAGAAACAGGAAGCTGGTCAAGCAGGGTTGTCAGTTCATTGGAATTTTAGTTCTGAGCATCCTAAGTTTTATATTTACACTCTCAGTAATTTATAACTTTATTAAGCCACTTAATGTTTATTTATAACTTATGCGAGGTGGGTGGCGTTGTGGTCTAAACCACTGAGTCTCTTGGGCTTACCGATCGGAAGGTCAGCAGTTTGAATCCACATGATGGTGATGAGTTTCTGTTGCTCTGTCCCAGCTACTGCCAACATAGCAGTTTGAAAGCATACCACTGCGAGTAGATAAATAGGTACCGCTGTGGCAGGAAGGTAAACAACATTTCCATGCGCTCTGGCACTCGTCACCGTGTCCCGTTGCACCAGAAGCAGTTTAGTCATGCTAAACATATGACCCAGAAAGTGGTCTGTGGACGAACACCAGCTCCCTTGGCCTGAAAAACAAGATGAGCGCCGTACCGCATAGTTGCTTTTGACTGGACTTAACTGTCCAGGGGTTTTTTACCTTACCTTTAACTATATTAAACCATTTACTTGACCATTATTTTGTCTTAAATTTTAAATTAAGATCTTTTCTATGAGAAAGGTACTAATTATTTTTATCATTATAGATCCCTGTTAGATATGCATGACTATAGGATGGCCAGTGAAGTTGTAAAATCCAATGTGATGGTAGCATTGCATGCTTTAGTTAACCAGGGTCTGGTGTAGTCAAAATGTTCACTATTGCAAGCATGCTCAAAAACTGGTCAGCCAAGGCTCCTCTTGTATCGGGAGCAATTTCTTTCTCTATCCATACCCCTCAGTTAAGTATTTTATTGGCACCAATATTAACTATGGAGCTTGTCAGTTGCAACCTGAGCAGTAGCCTCCCAGCAAGCAGCGATGTCACTGCCGTTACCAGAAGGAAAGGTGTAGTTCTGGCTGTGTGGATGCACTGGAGGCAGTACTGGATGAGGTTCGCCAGTGTGGCCCAAAGTTGCTGCCATCTTGCCCCTTCCCTCCTCTGGCCTGGTAAGTGGCAGCAACTCTGCTGACACAGGAGGCTATTGCTGCACCTCCACCCCACCAGGCAAGCCACTTGGAGGGGCTTGTCAGGGTTCCCAATTTACCCTAGTTGTATTAATTAACAGGGAACTCTAGCTATCCTTGTGCTTAGTTTTGGTGCCTGTGCAAAGCTTCACCATAATAAAGAGAAGTGGAATGAAGTGATAGAGAGAGATCTGGTGGTGGAGTATGCAATTTCATGGCTCATTCCCAACCACTTAACTGTGCTTATGAAGTTGAAAAGCATGTCTACACTGGCGCTTATGATTGTTCTTTCTTTTGATTCATGCTCATCAAATAGTATTGGGTTTTTTTTTAATAAGATGATGTATTATAGGAGAGCACAAAGTTTATTTTTGAAGTGTATGTGCCTCAGAATTGAACCTGTTTTGTTAAAAGGCATTTTATCTTGACTTCTTTCCCCCCATAGCATCTGATTATACTGAAATTTTTATTTACATGAGGATAGGTTAGGTTGTTATAAGCACTACATAATACCAGCAGGCATATCTTCTGCTACTCTTATGACATAAAAACATAAGAGCCTGCTGAATTGGGCCAATGATCCACCTAGTCCAGCATCCTGTTCTCCCAGTGTTTATACAGATGCCTGTCGGAAACCCACAAGTGGGACCTGAGCACAAGAGCGCTCTCCCCCTTTTGATGTCCAGCAACTGATATTCAGAAACATGCTGCCTCCAAATGTGGAGGCAGAGCACAGCCATATAATAATAATAATAATAATAATAATAATAATAATAATAATAATAAAATTATTTGTACCCCATCCATCTGGCTGAGTTTCCCCAGCCACTCTGGGCGGCTCCCAATCTTGTGTTAAAAACATTACATCATTAAATATTAAAAACTTCCCTAAACAGGGAAGATAGCTGCTTATTTCCTTGACATCTGATGGGAGGGTGTTCCACAGGGTGGGTGCCACTACCCAGAAGGCCCTCTGCCTGGTGCCCTGTAACCTCACTTCTCGCAATGAGGGAACTGCCAGAAGGCCCTCGGTGCTGGATCTCAGTGTCCGGGCTGAACGATGGGGGTAGAGACACTAGTAGCCATTGATATTTAAGTTTCTTTTACACACTAAGGCCTAGGGCAGAGTAGGGATGGACAAGATTTTCATTGGGTTTGCATTTTTAAATGAAATGACCCAATTCACACATCCTGGATTAATAAATAGATTAGACCATAGTTATCCTTCAGAGTTTGCTTTTCTCTAGTTCTCAGCTCAAAAAAGTACCTAAATGCATATTTTAGCATGAAATCTGTACATTGAGATAAATTATGTATTTAAGTACAATTTAAATACAGTCTTTTGCACAGACTTTAAAAAATGCAGGTCAAAGATGATATGGGACAGATTGGACTCATAAATAAACACATGCAAAATTGGCACAGACTGGAAATAAACTCATCTATTCATGGCTAGCACAGATGTAACAATCTCAAACTGATCAACCATGGTTTTATCTGCCCAAGAATTAATTATATGGCTGCATGTTCTTTGTGTTCCAAGATTCAGTGCTGACATTTTGGTTTATTTAAGCCACTGTTTCCCATTACATCTTAACTGAGAAACTGATTTTATTCTCTGCTTCTTAACATGGTATTGAACTGAGGCAAGGGGTTAGAAGGGAACATGCAGGAATGTATGTGTTCTTGGGCCAATAAATGGTGGTTTAGCAGCCTAAATTTCTTACACCTCAGCTAAGCAGATATGCCTTGCACCTAACTTTAAAAATGATTCTTTGTAGCTGTTTTTATTTAAATGTTATGTACCCAAAACATTGTATCAATATTTGTGATACTAAAACTTTATTATCTGAAATTTACTAGTGCAAATTTGTTTTAAAAACACTAGGAATTGCCTATTTTGTGGATAATACTTTATAAAATATATTCAGAAGTGTCTGTTGCTCTGCTTCTAGGTTAGTGACACCTCCCAATTGGGCAATACAGACTAACTTGATAGAGATTTTTTTGGGGATAGGAAAGGTTAAAGTCAGTGTCTTCTAAGGGTTGTATGTTCCTACTAATGTTATAGAAAATATATGCAGAAAAGCACCTAGAAAACAGAAGATTTGCATATATAATGTGTAAAAGATCTGAAATGTGGGGATGACAGTGAAGCTTCTGGGAACTTTGCCAGACATCCCTGACCACTCAGAAACTGACTACTTGCCTGCCAAAAACCCACATTTCTTAGACATATTACCACCAAAATATCACAATATCTCAGTATATCATGATATATATCTGCGGGGGCGGAGGGCCTTGCTGGGCCTCCCTGTGGGGGCAGAGGGTCCAGCCATACCTCCCTGCAGTGGTGAAGGGTGTTCCGTGCCTTCCCATGGCAGCAGAGGGTACTGCCGTACATCCCCACAGTGACAGAGAGGGCGCTGCGCTTTCCTGTAGCAGCAGAGGGCTTTGCCATGCCTTCCTGTGGCCGCAGGGGGTCCTGCCATACTTCTCCATGGTGGTGTAGGGTGCACTGCATTTCCCCGAAGCAGCAGAGGGCCTTGCTGTACCTCCCCGTGGCGTCAGAGGGGTCCACCATACCTCCCCATATGAATTATTAAAACTACAGTGGTACCTCGGGTTAAGAACTTAATTCATTCCGGAGGTCTGTACTTAACCTGAAACTGTTCTTAACCTGAAGCACCACTTTAGCTAATGTGGCCTCCTGCTGCTGCTGTGCTGCCGGAGCACAATTTCTGTTCTTAACCTTAAGCACTATTCCTGGGTTAGTGGAGTCTGTAACCTGAAGCGTATGTAACCTGAAGCGTATGTAACCCAAGGTACCACTGTACAAATAAGATAGCAGCAACAGGACTTGTTCATGTGCTTTTCTTGCTAATAATGACAGAAGCATGAGTCATGTCTACATGGCAATGTTTGCTACAGACTACTATTTGGGCCAAGTGTTATAAAGCAAAATGCCGGTAAGTTTCACAGATTGAAATAGAAATATTACAAGAAATATATTTCATATATGTTATTAATAAAGTCCACTTTTAAACTTTTTTCCAGGGGAAGATGGTGCAGGTAAAACAAGTTTAATTGGAAAACTTCAGGGAATTGCTGAATACAAGAAAGGAAGAGGAATGGAATATTTGTACTTAAATGTACATGATGAAGACAGAGATGGTAAGTACCAGTTCTGATAATAACAACAACAGTGAGTAATTATTCATTGCTTGGGAATATTCCAGATTTTAAAAATGTATGACGTTTTCACTAGTCAGCAACTTCCAGATTCTATCTCCAACTTATTATCACTGCATTTCCTTGTTTTCCATTCGAGGGAGGGAGTTTGCAGGCAAAGGAGGATGAATGGTATGGGGAGGGTGACTTCAGGGAGAATGAGTGGGGGTTTTTGGGTGGTGGTGGTGGTGAGTGATGTTAACAATACCAGAGTGGAATAAGAACTGAAAGAGGACCCTGTTAGATTGGGCCAAAAGCCCACCTAGTCCAGCATTCTTTTCTCACAGTGGCCAATCAGATGTCTATGGTAAGATCACAAACAGCATAACATTCACCTGCTTGTGAACCCCAGCAACTATCACTTGGAGGCATGTTGCTTTAGATATAGGAAGTAGCATAGTCATCAGGACTAGATAGCCATGAATTTGTATAACCTTCCCTTAAAGCGGTCCATCAGAGCATCTTCCAGAGCGAATTCCATCATTTAACTACACATTGTGTAAAGTTCTTCAATTTAATTTGATGATCCCTAGCTCTAGTGCTATGAGATAGGGAAGGAAAACTGTCTATTGACTTTCTCCACACTTGTACACTTCTATTACAGTGGTACCTCGGGTTAAGTACTTAATTCGTTCCGGAGGTCTGTTCGTAACCTGAAACTGTTCTTAACCTGAAGCACCACTTTAGCTAATGGGGCCTCCTGCTGCCACCATGCCGCCGGAGCACGATTTCTGTTCTCATCCTGAAGCAAAGTTCTTAACCCGAGGTACTATTTCTGGGTTAGCGGAGTCTGTAACCTGAAGTGTATGTAACCTGAAGCTTATGTAACCCGAGGTACCACTGTACAGTGGTGCCTCGCAAGACGAAATTAATTCGTTCTGCGAGTTTCTTCGTCTTGCGGATTTTTTTGTCTTGCGAAGCACGGCTATTAACGGTACTTAGCGGCTTGCGGGGCCGGCAGCGGGGAGAAGCGCTCTTCTCCCCGCCGCCCGCCTGCAGACCAGGTCCGGGGACAGCGGGAAGGCGCGCTGCGCCTCCCCGCTGTCCCCGGAGCTTGTGGGGCAGGCAGCGGGGAGAAGCGCTCTTCTCCCTGCCGCCCGCCTTCGTCTTGCGAAGCAAGCCCATAGGGAAATTCGTCTTGCGGAACGACTCAAAAAACGGAAAACTCTTTCGTCTTGCAAGTTTTTCGTCTTGCGAGGCGTTCGTCTTGCGAGGTACCACTGTATATCCTTTCCCTTACTTGCCTTTTCTATATTAAAAAAGCCCTCAATTTGTAATATTTCCTTAATTTTGCCTCTTTTCTCTGACCTGGTCTCTCACCTTCTACTTCCCGTTTCCCTTCTCTCCTTTTATCCTAAATCTTCCCAACCTATTTTTCCTTTAGTCTTCCTGCCTTTTCCTTTTATATTTCTCCTCCTCTCCCTCCTTTCTCCACTCTCTAAAATTTCTTTTTTTGTGCTCTGAAATACACATAAGAATCCATATTGTGTAGCTTAGAATACTTCAAGCTTTAGAAACCTGATCAACATCAAGATTGTCTCACCAGGCATATTGCTAGTCAAAAGATTTAAAAACCTTGCTTGAGAACTATCTGCTATCCAAATTCATTCAAGAGTTTTGACCTTTAACCATTATCATTCTAATAGTATATTTCTAAATACTAGCAGTGAGTACCAATGGTAGTCATATTTCAAGAAGAGCCATTTAAATCAGTTCATTGTTTTTAATGAGTGAAAATAACTCATTTGGATATTGTCCACTGATAATAAACTATGGTACATGTTAAGAACACCTTATTTATGCTTTTTTACAGATCAGACACGATGTAATGTATGGATACTGGATGGTGACCTCTATCATAAAGGTCTACTTAAATTTGCATTGGAAGCTATCTCTCTAAAGGACACTTTGATTATGTTGGTGGTGGACATGTCTAAGCCATGGGCTGCTTTAGACTCTTTACAAAAATGGGCAAGTGTTGTAAGGGAGCATATTGACAAACTAAAAATCCCTCCTGAAGAAATGAAAGAAATGGAGCAAAAAAGTGAGTACATACACTTTATAGATGCTAGAAAAATATTCATTGAATTCATCTTTGTGTAAATGTACGCTTTTGTGATATGTTTGTCTATTACAGGAACTGTAATGCCAACATGTTTGTCAGCTGATTTAACTATATTCACTCTTATGCTTTATAACAGTTTTATAAGGGGTTTTTCTTGACCATGCGAATTCTCATTATAATATAACTATAGTATCTAATGTATGCAGCATTACCTTTGCAACCTGTCTTGGGAATGTCATGGTTTAGCACATGATAATAGATTCAGCTGAATATTTGTTGTCAACATAAGATTTTTAAATCCATTGTAAAACTTTGTTGTATGAAATTCAGTGCCAGAGCAAAAAAGTTAGTTACATCTTTTTAATTCTGATAATTTTTAGCTTTTAGTTTAAAAATGCTGAAATGTTATCTGGACTTGGGTGCACTAAAATGTTAGTCATGTGGAGAGGGTGATTCAGTAGGCTCAAAACTTCTGAAAGCAAATATTACTAAAATCTATTCTGCTACAGCAGCTCATTTTATGCCTGCATGGAGCTGTTGAGAGCATCTCTATATAGTTTTTGATATGCAAATAAAAGAGAAATCCTAACTCATGCAGAATCATGAACATTGGCTTGCTATATCTATGGAAATTGATCCCATTTTTTTTCTTTTGTAGTCTATTCTCCTGTGCCAAGCTTTAGATTGTAAGCTCCTTGAGACAGGGCCCTGCCATATTGTGTATTATTATTATTATTATTATTATTAGAATTTATATACCCGGAGGTATAAAGTGCAATGCACGTCAATGGTGTTTAACAACAAATCTTAAATTGATAAACAATTCTTAAAATGATAAACAACAGCTGGAAAAATGAACAGTGAAGATGTAATGCTTAAGTTTAGCGGGCTTGGAAGGGATGCATTGGGGGGGGGGTGTTCTCTGTTCTGTGGAATGCAAATTCTTCACCCAGAAGATCAAAACCTGTGCTCAACAAATTTTATAGTAACTCGATTTAATCATTTTGAGTGCAATATTTTTATTTCTCATATAGTTCAGGGTATTTGTTTATTTTTGTAGAAAATAGTGAAGGAGAACAGTAAGTTCTGTACATTAGTAAGAAGAGCAGTTTTATTTAGCAGAGGTCTTACCACTGTCACATTTGCTTTGACTTTTAGGAAAGCTCTGCTTTCATACCTTTTTCATACTCTTCTAAGCAGCTTCCTAGGATAGAAATTTCCTGTATAAAAGAAAATAGAAATGCTTTGCCTTCTAAATTCACTGTACCCTGTACACGCAGGGGTGAACAACTAAATTCAGGCCAAGGACCACATTACTCTAGTGGAAAGCTGACAGGAACTGCATTCCAGCCTCAATAGTGTTTTTAATGAGACCTACACATTGTTACTGGGACGCGGGTGGCGTTGTGGGTTAAACCACAGAGCCTAGGACTTGCTGATCAGAAGGTCGGCAGCTCGAATCCCCGTGACGGGGTGAGCTCCCGTTGCTCGGTCCCTGCTCCTGCCAACCTAGCAGTTCGAAAGCATGTCAAAGTGCAAGTAGATAACTAGGTACCGCTCCGGCGGGGAAGGTAAACGGCATTTCCGTACGCTGCTCTGGTTCGCCAGAAGCAACTTAGTCATGCTGGCCACATGACCCGGAAGCTGTACGCCGGCTCCCTTGGCCAATAAAGCGAGATGAGCGCTGCAACCCCAGAGTCGGTCACGACTGGACCTAATGGTCAGGGGCCCCTTTACCTTTTACACATTGTTAACACATCATAACATTCACACACAAAAGTCCTTCTTTTTGGAGATGGAAGTATATATTTAATTTTTAGTATTTACTCGGGTGTCATTTTCAATTTTCTCCATAGACTTTTGTTTTTATAACGTTTGCTAAAGTGTGCTGGCGAGCTTTATTCTGTTCTAACTTTACCTAAGGCACAGTCGCAACACAAGAATTAAAATAACATCAAAGTACAGTTGAACTGTGAACTGTTCAGAGTCACCAACTTCAAAATGCTCTTGCATCAGTAAAATTGCATCCAATTGCAAATTACTTGGGCACTTTTTGTATATTTGCAGGAAGCCCGTCACTCTTTCTCTCAATACGTTTTCCCTTCTGCAGCTGATGTTCTTGCATAGGAAGGAGCTGTTTGTGTGTTTTATACACCATCACAACACAGCCCCTTTACTTCCCTACTCAACAGCTGATGGTTAGGAGGATATTTAGAGGGCCAGCTGAAATTCTGTTGATGGGTGAGGGTTCCTTGCCCCTGCTGTACACATTCTGCATTATGTAGCAGGTATCTGAAGTACACATTGCATTAGCATAGCCCTCATTGCAAGCTAGGGAAAGGAGTGATCTTTGATATAAATATTTTGTGGGGTTTAAATAAATGTTACATACAAATATGCATATAAGAGCACCAAAACAGAGTTTCTCGTCTTTTCACCCCTCTGTTTTAATTTTAAAGCAAAGCAGCTTCAAGAGAAGATTACTCAGACTTGGATAAATACTAGGAAGGAAGAGGTGCTTTGTCCCCTACCAGCTCCGTTTCCCAAATCACACCTTTCTGAAGTGGTTCATAAAATAATGTTTGTGCTTTGACATGTACCTTTGGCCCATAACGTGTACTGAGCCTCTTAATGTAACTAGTCAGTTCCTTGTAATTGCTATATGGGCTCTACGATATGGCCCTACTATCTGTACACATTTCATAAATATGATATCTTTTAATTTTTGTGTTCTTCCTGTATTTTAATTGTTGCAAACTGTTTTGATATTTTGTATGAAACTGTAATACAAATATTTTTAACATTCCAGCTGCTGAGAAGAAGTTGGCTTTCTAAAGTTAAAAAACAAACAAATCCTCCTTAGATTAGTCCCAAAAGAAGATTGTGGTGGTATGATAGTGGAAGCTTGCATGTGTTGTCAGGAATCTGATTGTCTTCTCCATCCTACAGAAGAGGCCTTATGAGGTCTTATAAGCATTGCATCTTTGCTGCAAAATGCTCACATTGTCTTCCCTTCCATATGCTTCTATTGTCTTTTTACTGTCTACTTTTCACTTACCAATCAATATACCATCCACTGAAACTAATAGGTGTTGTTGACAAAGGTACAAATCAGCAACAACAAAACAGCTTTCGTCACTTCTTTCTTGGATACAATCTAAATTCTGGAATTTCCAGCACAAAACAATATTGGCTTAAACCCAAACAAATTAGTAATGAAGCTGGCATTTAGGGAGTTTAAGGTGCCTAAAAGATCTGCATGGGAGGATTTTTTTGCTGTATGTATCTTTAGTTTGGGGCCCAGAAGTAAGTTAATTCCAGTATTGTTTAAAGTTTTGTTTTTTGGGCAACTTAGCATCTTTTTAAAATGCCAGACTCTAGATTTACCAGTTTCACTGAAACATTTAGAATGTAAATTCGATAACCTATTACATCCTGTATTTGACATAAACCTTACAGAATTTGGGTTAAATAAAATAACTACTGCTGCCCTCATGGTTAAAAAACAAAACAAAACCCTAAAATGTTTGGGTTTGCCACTTTATATCTACTTATATTTATATATGTTTTATCTATTAACTAGCTTGCCTTATATCTTAACTTTTGCTGTTTATTGTGTAGTATATACTTGTGCCGAAGAACTTAGTTACAAGTAGAGTATATTTCAAAATGTTTAGAACTAGTAATTGAATTAACACAGTTCTTTTGAAAGACTGGTTTTTAAATTTTGCAGTTTCCTTGAATCCCTGTTTGTTTGTTTGTTCATCTGTCCCTATGTCCTTTTAATTTGTGGGAGGGGGTTATTGGTTTGTTTTTGTTTTTATTATGTATTTTGTGTACTCATTTTGTATTTTTATGTTGTGAACTGCCATGTGGTCTTTGGATGAAGGGTGGTGTACAGATAATAATAGTAGTAGTAGCAGTAGTAGTAATGCTTCTTTGAGTACTTAGGAAAACATAAATTGACATTTAAAAACTGGCAAAGCTAAATAGAATAAAAAGTATTTGGTACAAATACAGACTCCCAGGAGCAAAGTACTTGCTTGATTCATTTTTTTCTTTCTTATTTCAGTTGTAAGAGATTTTCAGGAATACACAGAACCAGGAGAAGACTTTCCAGCTTCTCCACAGAGGAGAAATACTTCATTACAGGAGGACAAAGATGACAGTGTCATTTTACCGCTGGGTGCCGATACACTAACATGCAACTTAGGCATTCCTGTAGTAGTAGTTTGTACAAAGGTTTGTTTCATGTTTCAGATTATGTTTGTACATCAGAATTTTTTTTAATGATTTTTAATTTCAAGTAACGAGACATATCTATACAAGGAAAACAGAGCTTACAGAATATATTTTTAAATGGAGTAGGTGTGGGAAAACTTCTATTAAATAAAACCATTTTCAATACTGCACATTGGTTTTCCATCAGCTTAAGTATTCTTCACTTTCTCAAGTGTAATATTTAACACATTGAGCAACTGAACAAAGATGCTTTGTACTGCAGGTATAGATTTTAATTAATAGCCTGAATTCCGCAAGAGTGTATAATGGATGGCAGCCTTTATATTAAAAATTAGAAAGTTATTTTAACCATTTTTTGCCATATAACAAAAATGTAACAATGTCATTGCGTAGCACCCATTGGAGGAGTTGTAGTGCCACATCGTAATCCTGGATTTCCATGAAGTCAGGGCAGGGTAGGGGAACAAAAGTGAAGGCAGGTTGCACAATAGTAGGGCCATGGCATGGAAGTGAGAAGGGAGGACCACTGAGAGGGGGAAACGCATGGCAGAAGTTTGAGTGAAGCAGGGATAGAAGGAACTGAGGAAAACGGCAGAGGTTTGAGTAAACTGGAATACTTGAGGGCTCCACATTCTTTATCTCTCTCACATGAGGCAGCTGAGGAATGAAAGAGGGAGAAATTTGAGTTCTGCAAGGAGGGAGGGACATTGAAAAGTTAAAATTAGCTATAATTTTAAACAGTGCCAGAGGTTGAAGTAAAGCAGTTATGGAGAGGCACTGGGAGGAAAATGGCAGTTTTAAGCTATGATAGAGGTTTGAGTAAAGTTGTCTAGAAGAACCATTAGTCTCTAGTAAGTGGGTCAAGGAGTGCAGCTAAGTTATTGTTTAAACTAAAAACTTCGTTGGAATTTTTCGGGAAGAAAACCCCCCCTCAATATTCTGTTGTTTATTCTCTATATTTTATCACCTGTCTTCTCTATATCAGAGAAGGGTGATCAATCTTCCCATGCAGTAAGAAAATGCATACTAGACAATTTTTTTAGAATATATTTTATCCTATAAATATTTTTACAAGTTTTACCAAATGCCGAATATTGGTTCAGGTTTTTATTTATATCTCTTGTATTTCAAATTTTTATGTTCTAAATCTTAATAGGCTAAGTTCCCAAGAACCATAAATTAGATCCACAGGTCCCAAGAAGCCTGAATTCCTAAAGCCATCCCGAGGAGACTTTCAGTTTCTAATGTAGCATCAAGGCAACAGTGTGTGAGAGATTGCCATTAAAAAGAAAGAATGAAAAATGCTGCTGAGTGCATTGTAGCCCTGGAATGTGCTGCAGTAGCTCTTTGGATCCTGGCCTTCATGAATAGATTCCAGAAAAAGAGAAATATTAAGATATCTCTATAGAAGTTTTTCACATTGGATGTAGTAAAATGCAAGGATTATATATTTCATAGCTAATATGAACAGTGGGAATTTCTATGATTGCAGTGATGGTAAGTTACAGATGCAATCATGATCGAAATTGCATTATTATTATTATTATTATTATTATTATTACTCCACAGTGTGATGCCATTAGCCTGCTGGAAAAAGAGCACGATTACAGAGATGAGCACTTTGACTTCATTCAGTCGCACATCCGACGGTTTTGTTTACAATGTATCCTTTAAAATGTAGATTTATTATTAAAATTACAACTGGATTAAGATAATCTGAGAAGCCCCATGATTTGCTGGGTCATCTTTTATCAAGTCACTGCAAGCCTTGGACTCTCATGTAATCTGAATGTTCGTGATAAGTGCTGAGTTTAGATGATCATCCCTCTGTTTACTAAGCTAAGATATGAATGGCCTTTACAGACCCTCTGTAATTGAACCAATAAACCTCTAATCAACCATAGTTTCCAATTTCATCCAAACCAGGAAACTAGTTTAAAGTATAGTTTGAATTGGTTTAATATCTTGGTTTGTTCTTGAAACCATAATATCCCATTTTGCAAACTGGTTAGTTAAAGGCTTCCTGGTTGGTTGGTTGGTTGGTTGGTTGGTTGGTTTGTTAGAGTAGTGTAGGAGTTTAATATACAGGCAAAAACTTCCTATCTCAGCTCACAAAGCCTGGATATAATGTTGTCTGAACCAATGGCTCTATGAGAG
This sequence comes from Podarcis siculus, assembly GCA_034642415.1. Taxonomy (NCBI): domain Eukaryota; kingdom Metazoa; phylum Chordata; class Lepidosauria; order Squamata; family Lacertidae; genus Podarcis; species Podarcis siculus. The sequence goes on along the minus strand of JAXCMG010000017.1, from coordinate 39,288,609 downwards.
TTGATAAGCAAAGCATATTTGGTGGTGCACTTATGTGCCATGGCCCAGAATTATTTCAGGGATGCCCAAGGACCTGGCCATGCCTAGGGGAATTTTTTACTTCAAATATCAGAAACTGATCTATATCAGAAACTATATCAGAATCTGCATTTTAAATAGTCTATTTCCAAAGTGGCTATCTGTGTGGTATGAAGAGCTGCTGTTTGAGAAATACAATGCAAAAGCATCCCCTGGGCATGCAGAAGAAGCTTTATTGTTCTTTGGAGTCTGACCCTGTTACTACCATTTCATAGCAATTATATTGTTCAAAGTTAGTTTTGACAAAGCAGATACAAATGCTGTTCTTCAGTAATTGGCATTCACACCAGAACTGAAACATGGTGATTACAGTATTAAGCACAGCAGTAATTACTGGTATCCTGTTCTGCTTCCAAGACTCTCAGGGAAATAAACACAGCTAGGCATGTGCCTTATAAGTCGAGATGGGAAGCTGGATAGCGCCTAGTTATTTGAAAGTTAAGATGGGTGCTTTATGCAAAGGATATCATTTCAGTGAAGGAAAAGCTGTATCCTGTGTAGATAGCAGCATGTTTGTCCATCACAGGGGTGATTGAACATTTTTCAGTTTATGACTAACCCCTTGCATTTAGGTAGGTAGAGCTGACTATCAGACACAAAGAAATGCAAACAACTAATTCTGCCCTCCCCTCTCCATCTCAAAAGTCTGTTAAGAACCGCATGAAAACCCTTTAAGAGAACTGGCTTTCCTTGTCCTTTGCTCCTCCCAATGAGAAAAGTCAACGTGGAGCTACGGGGAGGGGAAGAAGACTCTCAAGTAGTAGAACATCACAAAACCAGCAATGTCAACAAAGTTCCTTCTCTCACCTCTCCTTTTGGGGCTGGGCTTTGAAGACAAAGTGGGCCATTGGTGGGTCAGATGTGGAGAGGCTTTAGGGCCCGGAAGAAGACTGGGGGCCACCAGTAGTTCCCACTGCTAATGTAGTGTAGGTGTGAAGCCTTCATGACTACATGGAAGTGTGGCTTGTGTAGGAAAACAGAACAAAAATTAGGAAGGCACCCAATTTGTCTTTTAACAGAAATTGTTGATGAAATGAAATTGCTCTTCCGCTTGAGAGTTTGGACAAACCTGCCTTCCCCTAACAGTTTATGTGTCAATGTTTGGCTTCTATACTCCTGTGCATGTTTTACAAGAGGAGGTAATATACACAGATATTTTTAAGTATGTCATCGCACACTTAATGTTATAACACTTTGCCGCTGGATGAATGTTACAGAAGTATTAAAGTATCACGAATAGTTTCTTGCCACTGCAAAGCAGAAAAATACATCCGCATTTTCTTTAACAAATAACTCAGATGGTGCAGCACTTATTTACACTTCAGTAAAGGAAAATAAGAATATTGATTACGTGTATAAATTTATTGTCCAGAAATTATATGGATTCCCCTTCAATACATCTGCTTCTGTTGTGGAAAAAGATGCAGTATTTATGTAAGTTACTTAGTTATTGGGTGTCTTACATTATAAAAAAATGTGTTTCATTGTATCCCTAACCCCTAATAAGAGTGCTCCTGTTCAGGAACCAAGCCTGTCTGAAATAAGAGTATTGTAACAATGTTTGTAGTTCAATGGTATGGTAAAATTTCAGGAGGTGGAAGAGGAAAAATGACTACTGTTTTATCTTTTTCCTCCCTGCTGTGCTAAGGACTTTAAATTCCAAACTAAAGTGCTTTATTATTATATTTTGGGTGGGGTTTGCAAAAAGAAAAGAAACCTCTTCCTATGTTTCAGGGGGGATCTTTTTAACCTCATGGTGAGCATCCATCTTGGACTTAAAATGAAAAGTAAAATTCCTGCTCTGCCTTAAGAAACAGGGTTCTTTGTATAGGATGGGATTGGACAGAAGGTGAACCAAACCATGAACAACTGAAATTCAAGATGTGATACTGTATTTGCTTTCAGTCCTGCAGGATGGGACAATGAAAAGAAGATAGGAATATTACATGAGAACTTTCAGACTTTAAAAGTGGGTGACAATTTTGAGGATATAATAACAAAGCCTCCGGTCAGAAAGGTAACTGTTTCCTGTGTTTAGAAGAAATACCTTTAATTTAACACATTGCCTTGTTAGTGATCGGTGGGGTGGCGGGAATTTGTAACACTGATTGCTCAGTGCAGTGACAACAACTCAAGGAAGCTTATCACTGATAACAGCATCGTAACTACTAACTATAAACTGGCCATCTATGTATTAATTTAGTCTACATAGCTGATCTAAATGTGTAATAAGGGTTGTCAAATAAATCAGTGTCATTTATTATGTGCCTTCACGCTACATGACAACAGAGATGCAGTTTTTAAGGAGTTGTGCCAGCTAAAAAAAAACCTGCACACAATAAAGCAGGCAAAATGCCATTGCCTAATAATATAATGAGCCTCAGTGCAAAGATCTTGAATTACAGACATAAGAACAGTCCTGCTGATCAGATCAGCAGTCCATGTGTTCCATCTTTTTTTAATACAATAGCCAGCCATTTTCCAGGGAAGCTCAGCAGGAATAAAAGCAATAGTTGACCCTCATTTGTCTCCAGCAGCTGGTATTCAGTGTTACTGTCCACATTCAGACATTATGTTTAAAGAGAAAACAAGTAGAGGGTGTGAAGCTGAATGTGCCAGCCCCATCCCTGACTTTCCTGCCTTGAATAAGGAGGTCTGAAAGGAGCTCCTAAGTGCATTTTGTTGAACATGCTTAGAAGCCTCCCTGTGATCAGGAATGAAAACACAGGTTTCTTGATCATAGAGGTCTCTAAGTACATTCTGCTGAATGTGTTTTGAAATCGCCTTCAGACTTCCCACTCAATATGGGACAGCAATATTGGAGGCAGGGACAGTGCATATGCCCCGTGAACCCTATTTGTGGTGGTGTTGCATATTCAGACGTAATATCTTGAACATAGGAGATCTCTTTAGTAATCAAGCCGAATGGCAGAGCTTGATAATCATCTCAACAGCTGTAACAAAGCTGTAAATCACCATTGTGAGGTGGAGACCTATCCTGACTCAACAGCATTTTTTAATGTCCCAATAAAGGATACGAGCAAGGCTTCCCTAGCACATCTCAAGAAAAATGTATTACTCAGTAGGGTAGAGACACTTCCAGAGATAGGCTGGGTCCAAGCTGTACAAGGTTTTGAAGGTCATAATCAGTACTTGGAAACTGGGTTTGGTAGCACATAGGCAGCCAGTCCAGGTGAGCCAACTAATGTGTTCTTTGTAGCCAAATGAATGGGCTGCTGCATTGTGCACTAGGTGCGGCCTTTGAACCATCTTCATGAGCTTTTCATCCACTTGTTCCAGTGAATATTTGTGATTGTGCTATTTTGAAAATTATTTAGTTGGACATCTCTTAATGGTTTCCCCCCCGTTATTGTAGTTTGTACATGAGAAAGAGATAGTAGCAGAAGATGACCAAGTATTTCTTATGAAGCAACAGGTACATATTCCTTTAATCTACATTTCATTTAAACTAAGATTAAATTTGTGTTGGAATTTGCCAACAACTTTTTGTTCCAAAATTTCTCTTTCATTTTGTTTTTCAGTCTCTGTTAGCAAAACAGCCACCTACTGCAGCTGGAAGACCAGTGGTTAGTAGTAAATACTTAAATACTAATAACTTAGCAGTACATTTATTTGGATCCAGTTTTGGAGCTCATTTTTGGTGAAGTATTTAATACATTAGTAGCTCTGATTTCTGTAGCTGAAAGCTTGCTTGCTGCTATTAGGCTTCAGTCCTGTATCTGGCAACAAGCCCCACTGAACAAAATGGGACTTACATCTCAGATATGTACAAGGTTGGGCTGATAATGGGTTGTATCCAATGAAGTCATCCTGTTTGCACGACTTTGTCGGGTACAGTTCAGTGCCTTTATCAGCTTTTTGTATTAAGGGTGTTTTGCAGAAAAATTCCCAAAACATATATTATAATGTGCAGATTTTTCAAGTTATTCTCTGGAGACATGGAATACAGTGCTAGTCAACATTGTTTTGTTTGTTAAGTGTGCATTTCAAAACTTTGCCAATTTCTAAATGTGAATGCCATGAAGTAAATTTGGGGATTGTTTCTTTCCCAATATAAATTATTACATATTTTCCTAGCCTAGAAAATGTTTCTTAAAAGCCTGCCATAGGCTGTGCCTGACTTTTCTGTAATGCCCTTCATCTGATAAAACTGGAGTGTTTGGGGCAGTGGCATGGCATTTTTCCATAATCTTTTAAATAAGTATTTTTGTAGTTGCTTTTATAGACTAAGTAGTCTATAACTGCTTTCTTTTTACCAGACACTTCTTAATCTAAAGCTAATTAATTAAATTTTTTTTTGCTATGAATATCTCATAACTTAGAAATGTCCCTCTCAAAATGGAACTGACAGCTCAGCATTTCAGTCTAAGTACTTCATTGCATTTTCTAATCTATGTAGGATACCTCACCGAGAGTCCCTGGAGGATCCCCTAGGACACCAAACAGATCGGTTACTTCCAATGTCGCCAGTGTTACAACCATCCCTGCTGGATCCAAAAAAATAGATCCTAGTATGAAAGGTAAGACATAATAATAGATTGCAACCTAAATATTCTAAACATCGACATCATAGTAGCAAAGTGTTGCATACTTCCTCCTTTCTAAAATAATTTTACTCTATGGAGTATTGATAACTTTTAAGCTTCAAACTAAGGGAGGCAATTACTTATACTTTAATCCGATTAAATTTGCTGAAATTTTGAGATGAGGATTTCTTTTTAAAAATAGGAAGTGTTCTTGTGAATTGAATGAAATAGAAGTTCTAGTTCATTGCGTATTTCCCCTATTTAAGACTTTGCGAGAAATAGTTTGATCTATTAAGTAAACACTAGAAATGTGGTCCGTTGAAGAAAAACTGTTCTGGTAGTTAAGCAGTGACTCACTGTTTCTAATGTACTCTGGGATGTTGACATTTATGTTCAGCATGCAAGGTAATCACTTTGATATGGTTGACTTCCTCAGTGGGTTAGATCCAGACTACGTTAATTGAACTGGAGTCCCCTAAAAACGTGAGACAAGATAGTCACAGTTTTATTTATGGGTGACCTTGGGCTAGTCACACTTCTCTGAAGTCTCTCAGCCTCACTCACCTCACAGAGTGTTTGTTGTGGGGGAGGAAGGGAAAGGAGATTGGTAGCTCCTTAATGGGAGTGAAAGGCGGACTATCAAGTCCAAACTCCTCTTCTTCTTCTTTGGATCACACTGAAATCAATGTAACACAAGGTGAATGAACTTTATTACGGTAACAGACCAGGATTAAAAAAAAGCATATAGATAAAATAGCAGTTAGGATTTTTTGACCGATAATTGTTAGGGCAAATGAGGACAGGGAAACAGACATAAAACATCCGAATAAAATACAAGATTAAACACAGATAATGGATGGATAAAAAACTAATAATTAAAACAGATAAGAGCTAAAAACCAACAAAGACACGCAGTTAAAACAACTGTAAGAGAATAAGAACAGAAGGTGATTTACATCTGAATCCAGCCCTGTGTGTTTAGTATTGCCATTTCATGTTTTAAGAGCTCAAATACAATTAATATGCATTATCAAAATATCTGAGGTGTAACTTCTTTTCAGCTGGAGCCACAAGCGAAGGAGTGCTAGCTAACTTTTTCAACAGTTTGCTGAGTAAGAAAACTGGCTCACCTGGTGGACCTGGTAGTGTTGGTAGTCCCGGAGGAGTAGGGAGTCCTGGAGGTGGGGGTGGCAGCAACTTGCCACCATCTGCAAAAAAGTCAGGTAAGAACAGTATATAAAACATTTTGGTATTACACAGAATGGACACTCCAAGCTAGATGCAGTTTTTTGCTGAAGCGAGAGTCTTTATACAGTACTGCCAAATGTATGACATAAAAAATCATTTAAAATATTACTGTTATTTATCTGATCTCACCTTATAATGTTGGGTGCTGGGTAGGATCCAGGATCCATACATTCCTGTGTATATTGGATTGTGTGGTATTCTGTGTACTATCTCTGAATTCCCAAGATAAATGGTGCTGTTCCCCTTTGAGAGCCAGTGTGGTGTAGTGGTTAAGAGCGGTAGATTTGTAATCTGGGGAACCGGATTCGCGTCTCCGCTCCTCCACATGCAGCTGCTGGGTGACCTTGGGCTAGTCACACTTCTCTGAAGTCTCTCAGCCTCACTCACCTCACAGAGTGTTTGTTGTGGGGGAGGAAGGGAAAGGAGAATGTTAGCCGCTTTGAGACTCCTTCGGGTAGTGATAAAGCGGGATATCAAATCCAAACTCTTCTTCTTCTTCTCTTCTTTGACAGTCTCACTCAGCTATAAGGGAGTGGGTGGGTGCACAGGACTGGATTGAGTTTTGTCATTTTCCCAAAAGAAATGATGAATCCTTTCAAAACCATTTTGGATGTGTGTGTGAACCTGATAAAGAAGGATCACTATGTGAGCAGTCCTGCATACAAAATGTGTATGCTTTTTTTTTTTTTTTAAAGGCAAGCTTTATACATTATCCTTCCTTTGCATGTGTGGCCCCTTTGTAATGATATCTGTGTGCAGATAGCCCTTGTTTGATGAAGGAGCAAGTTGATTATATGCCTAAGGGAAAGAATTCACAAATGTTTGCCTTAGCAATCTCTGAACCCACACCTTTCTCTAGTCCTCTGTGGTTGCTAGAGGACTTGGGGTGAAACTTGTCTCATATTGCATCAGGGTTTGGAATACACAACCTGAGCATCATGTAACCCCTGGATAGAGTTATGGCACTGAGATATGCACAAGGCACATAATGGGTAGCCAGCAAAAACCTTAGGTTTACCATTGTAAAAACCTGGACCTTTCGCAAACTCTAAAGTTTTACTTGCATATCATATATATGGGATATATTGGTCTTCCTTACTGTCCTTTCTGTATGCTATGAGGATCAAGCTAGGAGCCTTTAAGTAAGGAAGTTGATGCAGATCCAGATTCTGTCCTGCATTCATGGCATTCTACCTGTATGAGCAGATGACACACAGAGAGAACATATGGCTGTTCACATATATTGTAGGTACACTGTGTCTGCATACATGGTGGCTAAATGTGGGTGATTATACCCCCCAAAAACTGCTCTTTTCTCATGTGTTGATGTAGATCCATTTGATTGTGACACTTGTTTTGCAGACTTGTAAGCAAATATACTTTCCTATCAAAGTTATCCTAAGACAATCTAGCTAATGGTAGTAAGAGCCTTGAATCTAGAGTACTGTAGCAATTAATGTTGGAATTACATGATCTCCCGCAGTGGGACTGAACCTGTTGTGTTGTATTTCACCTTAGTTTTGGCAGGTCTTTGTGTGCGCAACTTGTGAAAAACATTTAGCTTAAAATCTTACGTTATGTGCCCTCCTTTATTTATAGGCCAGAAGCCTGTCTTAACGGATGTTCAAGCTGAACTGGACAGAATGTCACGAAAACCAGATCTGGCCTCTCCAACAACACCTACATCCCCCACAGAAGGTGAAACATCTTGAAGACACCAAATATAGCCATTTATTCGATTTTCTGGGATAATTTAAACTTGCCTCTGCCTCTTCCTTCTGTGACTGGGACTAGGGAGCTGAACACGTTCAGAGAAGGACAAGCAGTTGATGTCTTTTGTGTTGCCCAACTTTGTAAAAGGGAACTGTACAGATGGAAAATTATCACACAATGTAAGGCTGCTGTTCACAGTACAATGTGGCATTCAGAAATATCGAATTCTGAATTTTGTTTAAAAGTCAGTGTAATTCTGTAAAATTGAAAGTGTCCACTTAATCATTTGTAATGCAAAAGGCTGCTTGAAGAGTTGGAATGGTGATACTCAACATGGGCACTTAATTTATATTGATCACCCAAACTTTTTAGTTTAATGCAATTTTGCAAATTAACCTCGAGAGGATTTACTAGTTTTTGTTGGAAAGAGATGGATCAACTGTTGTTCTTTTGTGCATCATCAATAAACTAACTCAAATAAAATTTAACACTTCATTTGGAATATGACTTCAGACTGTGCTGGTCTCATTTGAAATCTAAACTGTATCGAACAAACTTGAACTCTTAAACAAGAACATATTGTTCTATTGAGGATTTCCTACCAAGCTCAGTGTGGTCTTTATATTACTAGGCTTAAAGCTGAATAAAATTTGGAATTTAATAATAAATGTTTCCAGTCTAACTGGAGGTCCTGAAACTGAATTTGCTGGGAAACATTTTTGGAGCATGGATGTATGTTGAAAATAGCAAAGGTTGCTCTCAAATGAAACAGTATAACCATCTGCAGATATAAATGTACAATAGACCTACCATACTTTTCATTTTTAAGGGTATATTAGTTATCCATAATCAAGCAATTTCTTCTCAACATATATTTTTATTTATTTCATAAAATTTATACACCACTTGATTGTAAAAAAAAACAAAACCGTCAAAGTGGGTTACAAAGATCTAAGTTGTTTCTCAATACATTTAACAAAAGGCCATGCTGATTTTTGCCTTTGATAAAGCCTACATCTGTTTCACACATACCTCTTAAATAAGCTGCCTTCCGGATCTGTTAAATAAGTGTTAATACTTCTATAAGACAGTGTTGTATTCACTGTTTCTTGCTCAAAGTAATATCTCTTCCTTTAACAAAACAAAACTGTTCTCTTATAGGACTCCCAATTGTCTCCCATCCAAGAAACTGATTAGGTTAGTACCTGCTTATCCTTAATGATTCTGCAGCCTTTGACGCTTCCAGGCCAATCATTGGACTCCAAACCAGAATTTCTAACAAATGCCTGTCAAATGCATAGATGTAATTGCAAATGAAATGCTGTAATTCATAAAGGTTAGATTCTGTTTGCTTTCAGAGCAGAACCTTTGCCACAAGACCCTACACTTTATGACAATGAGCAGTTAACTGGTAGTTTTCATTAAGATATACATGGGTTGGGAGCCATACAGCTACTTTAGAATTGCCCACAGTCTTGTGTGTCCTCAGTAGATTTCACCCCCTCCTTCAAACACCGAGCCATGATGGCATATTCAACAGCTTTTGCAATTCCCCTCACTTTCAAAAGCCATGTAGCATGTAAGGATGCTGAACAAAGAAACAAGTCCAAAACACTCTTGCACATAGACTGGCAATGATCTGTAAGTAGATCCATGTGTTTATGAATACTTTGAGCTTGTTTCTTTGAACAGAAAATAAACATGAATATGTGAACAGTATAGCAAACTTGAAAGTGCTGCTTTTAAAACTTCCAGAAAATAGGAAACTTCTCTAGTGTAGAACGTCTACATTCTTGGGCCAACGTTGCTTGAAAAGTTAGTAGTCTACTTTGGGGCATTCTTCTTTGCATTTCCCATATTATTGGGTTTTTTTAAAGAATAGCTTTATCAATGTAAAGCTCTTTGGATTGAAATTCTGCCCCCCTCCAAAAAAGTTCCTTTCTGAGAGACCTTAAGGAATTCCACAACTACTTGATGGTTGTAGTATTTTACATCATTTAGATCTAACTTTCTTGACTGAATGCTTAACATGACGAGGAGCAACTGTATGAAAGGAGCAACTCTACAAAGCTTTTCATTTCCAATCACATGCATGGCACAAATTGTACTTTTGAACAGATTACTACTATGTAACAGCGAACTATTTGAGTGTATTTAAGATGTGCATGAGTATATGCTACTGATGCGGTAAGTAACCTATCTTTATTTCAGTTACTTTGTATCCTAGAGCTGAATTGTTTGTTTAATATATTTGTAATTATTATGCGTCGTAAAAGGTATCTTTACTGTTCACATAATAATATATGAAATGGCTTATCTAAAGACACTAAACAAATGATTTAAGATATATATTACACACTGTGGAGTTCATAAGAAAGTATCCCTCTTGCAAACAAAAGTATAGGCAGATACATTTCTCTCTGCTGGTGTAAAGTGCTTTTTTAATAGCAATAAAAGCTTTGAAAGGACAAAAAGCTGCCAGAAGCACTTTTACTTTGTCAACTACCAATCCTATACAAGAAGTTGGAGGGGAGAAAATATGAGGGAGCATGAAGCAGATAGCAACATCATGAAATGAGTAAAAGAATGGGTAGCATGCAAATGTAAACTAGATTAAGCTTAATTGTCTACACTAAGTGCTGGTCAAGCCTAGCATAGTTTTAGAATGTGCTCTATCTGCCTTCCAGAGAAAGAGATGATTGTGGAGCTACCAGGGAAAGAGATGATTGTGGAGTTACCAGGGGAAAATATAATTGTGGAACCATCACTGAAAATGTCATTATCCATTCCCTCTTCATTTGAATTTTGCACGTGGTTTGTGTCAAATAGTTCAGAATCAAAGATCACAGTGAGATATAATGGCAGAAGCATCTTTTCAGGTAGGCTGGAGTCTAACTGTTGCATTCAGTGTTTTTTTTACTCGTTATCATTGTAGAAAAAGTACAGGAAAATTTAGGTGCATATTTTGCAAGGTTAAAAACATACAAGTGGTTCCCCCCCCCCCTTATTGATGTACTGACACGAAATTCCCTTCCAACTTTTTGTACATAACATTAAACCATAGCTTAACGTGCACACTGATCAGAAATTCCCATAACTTGTCCCTTTCTCCTGCTGCACTGTGGATGAAACAAGCCAGTGTCTGACTTGTCTGATCTTGGGCTTGAGTTCTGTTTCCCCCCAAGAAGTCATGAGAAGTAAACAAGGTTTTTTATTAGCTTGCTGCTCATGATTTATTTGGGGAAAACTAGCTTGGGTTTGGATGACATGATAAGCCAAACATGGCTTGTTTTGTCTATGGCACAGCAGGAGGAGGAGTGGGAAATATTACCCTGGGAGTTATTGAGTACCATGAACTGGCACACTAATAATTTGCATTAAACCATAGTTGTTGCATAAATATACACATAAATTCAGAAACAGTGTGACATATTACTTAGTAACAGAAATTGCACTTGACAAATAACATCTAAATTAGTATTTCTTTAACTACTGGAATTTCCACCAAAGCATATTCTGTACTCAGAACGACGTTTTCTTAGAAATACCTGCAGTGCCCAATTACTGTTCATGGTTTGAAATCAAGCCATGCAGGCAAAGGTACAGCCTGCAAATTGTTGAGCCTCGCAAAGCACTGTGCATGGAGCTCCACAAGACCTGACAATCTGCTTTGCACAGGGCTTTATAGCCACTGCGGATCAGCTGTGCCTGAAGTTTTGGTCCAGCTGCATCTTTTCCTGTCTCATTGCTATCATCATATATGGCATCAAATGTAAGGCAGCTAGTGTGGCTTGGTGGAAATGGGCTGGCAGACTTAATTAGACCCGTGAGCTGGAGGCCCACTGCTAGGGTATAGAATTACAGCCTTAGTCATTAGTTTATATTCCTAAATCATGTAATGACTCTAAAATTAATTTGAGCTCTCTGGCAGATAAAATGACTTAATATTTTATTCTTCTCTCACACACTTGTCATCTCCTTGTTTAGACTAGACCCTATCAAGAAAGGGAAGCTTTATTATTTAAATGTAAATTTAAAATAATGCTAAACAAGAGTTTTCCCACCTAGTATTGAGGCTGGAGGAAACTCATGCACACACATCCCCCACTCATGGGGGGGGGAGGTAAACAACCGTTTCCTCTGTTTGCAGCAAGTTTCTGCATTTATTTCTTAAACATCCTGCAGATTTCCATTTTGACCCAATGTTGCAACAACTTCCACACAAAAAGAAGCTGCTCAGATAGTATGAGAGATAACTACACGGAAGGTGTTACCACTTGCTTTACTGTCTTTATGTACAAGTTCAGTCTTCTCTTGTACATTTTGGCCTGGTGCGCCATACCCCTTAGGGCAGGGGTACTCAACCTTTTTACACCTACTGTCCACTAATGCATTTTTCTTGGTGGTAAAAATTCCTTACCACCCACCAGTGCTTAATGGAAGGATTCAGCTTGTGCCGTAGAACCCCCTACCGCCCACCTAGAATCCTGAAACACCCACTAGTGGGCGGTAGGGACCAGGTTGACAACCCCTGCCCTAGGGTATCAATTGACATACATCAAAATATAGAAAGAAAATGTGTTGGTACTTCATATAGATGTCCACAAGGGGGAGGTAGCACACTTTTGAGTAGGCTTAAAGAAAAAAATAGTAAAGGTCAAATAATGTAGATTAGGTTTCCTGTAGCATGTTTTCAGGATTCAAATATAATTGTGAGAGTTGGAAGGATGCATTGATCCCCATAGCTTTGTGATGCATGACACTAATCTTCTAGTGCTACAGTTCTGCAAGTATTTACCTGAAAGTAAATCACATTGAAATTAATGAGGCTTTTGGTTTGAGTAAGTGCAAGAGCGCTTTGCTCAAGGTGAACCAGTAGAACTAAAATTCAAGTCTGCCAGCTCCAAGAGTTCAACACTCTATTGTACAGAAGTACACACAATAAACAGGTCATTTGGAGCCCTTAGCCTCTTTAACATCTGTGCCGCCTCTTAAAGCAGGAGGGGGAAACACTGGTTATTGGACTTTCTCACCCGGTCAGCCTCAACTAGCATGGTCAATATTCCAGGATGATTATGGGAGTTGGAAATCACAACATATGGAGGGCCCAGGCTTCCCACCCAGGTTTTCTGTGCATGAGGCTTAGCTACACTGGCAGAAATAGCCATTGCCTGAGGGGGTCCCTTAAAGGGACTTTTAATCTCAGGGTCTTGGGTTCGAGCCACACTTTGGGCAAAGAGATTCCTGCACCGCAGCGGGGTTGGACTAGATGGCCCTCGGGGTCCCTTCGGATTCAACTATTATATGAAATGGAAAGAGGAAGTCATGTTAAACTGCAATGTCGGTATCAGGCATAAGTTCTGATAGAGGCTAGAAATATTGTTGCTGTTTCATTGGAGACATTTTCTGCTTAGCTTTTTTTGTGGGTACTGTGGGGATGGAGCTAAATTTTGCCAAATGAGGGCTCAAACCTCTTCAGACGTTTTTAATGTTTGATCTTTTACCGTGCTTTTAATTTTTGGTTGGGAACCACCCAAAGTGGCTGGGGCAACCCAGCCAGATGGGCGGGGTATAAATAAATAAATATTATTATTATTAGCAACACCCTTTTTTTTAGCGGTGTGTACCGTCTGTCCTTTGAAACACACTTTGTCATTACTTACATAACCTGCTCTATCCATTTTAAAAATACCTTTGCTCTGGGGGTCAGTGTGGGGTGGAAACTGTGAATTACAAGCAATAAATGTAGTGAGAGAATTCTTAAGTGTGGGGCAAAAAAAAATTCCTTCCATTTCCTTTTGACTATGGCAGACCAACACGGCTACCTATCTTTAAGTGTGGGGCTTCTTGAACACAAGTCCACACCCCTTCTAAGACTAAGCAACAAAAATGATTTTTTGACCAAAACAGCTATAATGGCCTCAATACCAAAATCCAGCCTTTTTCTCTCCCCCCCCCCCCTTTGCTTAACATCCAGCCTGATGAAGGGTTCAGAGGAACTACAAAAACAACCCGTGCTCCCTATTATGTTGCAGCTGGGCTTTGCAGTTTTATGTTAATAATTCAACTTACTTGGCGGGTTCGTCTCTTGGGAAAGGAAAAAAAAAAGCCAATTTATTCGGTATGCAGGGAGGGCTTGCCAACGCCAAGAGGGCGGCGCTTGGAGCCTGCTCCTCAATGCTTCTGGGCAATAAATGAACAAGGTGAAACGGCGTGAGGTGAATTTGGCCGCCGGGTCTGAGGCAAAGGCCCCGTTTCTCCTGATAGGCGACCGGATTCACCTCCTTCCGCGAGAGGGGAAGAAAAAAGGGGAAATTTCGACGGCCCTCCTCCTTCCTCGAGGCCTTGGCGCCCGGCCCTGTCTGGGGACAACTCCCCCTGAAGCTGAAGCGGAGGCCGCCTTTCCCTTTCGTTTTCCTCGCAGGGCCTACTCCCTTCGCGGCCATGGAGAACGGGGCGCCGGTCTACGCCGACACCACCGTCCCCGCCGAGCAGCCGCCGGGGAAAGGCCCCCGCTGCAGCGGCTGCACCGCCGACAACTTGGGAGCGCGGCGGCTGGCACTGAAGGCCTCGCAGCTGGTGAGTCGGCGTGAGGGAGGGCGGGACGGCGGCCCTCCTCTTCCCTTTCCCCTCAGCCAGGGCTTCTTTCCCGCCTAGCCGAGGCTGAGGGAGGGCGGGCGGGGATTAAACACACACAACACGCTGGGGGAAGGGAGGGAGCCGAGCACGGCCAGGCCCACAGCAGCCTCCGTGAGGGGCTTCGGGACTACTAGCCGGCCTCTCAGCCCGCCTCCCAAGCTCGGGTCTTGCGGCGGAGCCGAGAGGAGAGTCCGCCTGGCCTCATGGCGGCGCTGCAGCAGCAGCAGCAGGTGCCGCTTTCTTCGCCTCGGACGAGGAAGGGAGAGCGGCCCTGGCGCTTGGCGTCCTCCGAGCTTCGCCCTTGGCTCGCTCAGGGCGGTGGCAGTCGTTGGACTACAACTCCCATCATCCCTTACCGCTGGACCAGCTAGCTAGGGATGATGGGTGTTGTAGTGCAACAAGAAGGGTTTCTCAAAGGGGGTCTTCTGTCGTTGTTGCACTACAACTCCCAGCATCCCTTACCGCTGGACCAGCTAGCTAGGGATGATGGGAGTTGTAGTGCAACAAGAAGGGTTTCTCAAAGGGGGTCTTCTGCCATTGTTGGGGTAAGGGATGTAGAACTCCCATCATCCCAGTACAACTTCCATCATCTCTTACCGCTGGACCTGCTAGCTAGGGATGATGGGAGTTGTAGTGCAACACGTTTGCCCAGTGTTTCTTAAAGGGGGGATCCTCCCACTGTCGTTGGACTACAACTCCCACCATCCCTGACCGCTGGCTAGGGATAATGGGAGTTGTAATCCAACAACAATTTTGCCCGGTGTTTCTCAAATGGAGGGGGTGGGGTTGTCCTCCCACCATCGTTGGACTTCAACTCTCATCTTGGGCTGCTGGACCTGCTAGCTAGGGCTGATGGGAATTGTAGTCCAACAACACCCAGGTTTGAGAAACACTGGGCAAACTCTCCTATTGGGGCATGGGGCTGGGGGGCATGGGCACAGCCTGGATTTATGTTAGGGGGAGCAGAACGGAGCTATCTGTGATGCGATTGGTCAGTTAAGTATTTTTATTTATTGAATTGGGGAGGGGCAGCTGCCCCCCCTGGCTACGCCCAGGGAGGAGTGTGACAGCTTTCATACAAATACATATCTATAGGGTCATAGAATCGTAGTGTTGGTAGGGATCCCAAGGGCTATCTAACCCAACCCCCTTCAATGCAGGAATCCTTTGCCCAACGTGGGGTTTGAACTCGTATCTGTTAGGTTAAGTGTCTCATGCTCTACCAACTTCAGCAGCAGTAGAATCACAGTCATAGAAGTGTAGGGTTGGAAGGAACCCTGAGGATCATCTAGTCCAACCGCCTGCAGTGCAGGAATATGCAGCTGTTCCATACAGGAATCAAACCTGCAACCTTGGCTTTATCAGCACCATGCTCTAACCAACTGAGCTAGCCTGGGCACCTTTCATATAGGGTTCCCGTGTACGTGTGTTGTTGATTTGATACTGAGAGAAACACGGCTGTATGAGCAGAAGTTATATTTGTCACCTAAACGCAGGTGGCTTAATTTGGGGCTTTTTAAGAGCAGAAGAAACTGCCTTGGGCCGATTGCTCTGGCTTGGTATGTCTCTCATTGTTCTTTACTGATCGGTAGTGGCTCTGATTCAGAAGAAGTGTTGTCTAGCCCCACATGGAAATACCAGGGACTGAACCTGGAGTCTTTCTGCGCGCAAAGCAGGTCTTCTAACACAGAGTTACAGTGTGTCTTTTCCTTCACAGAAACCCTTAGTTCCCCCTCAGGTTCCTTGGTGTGCAAGTGTGAATATCAATAATACAGTTTAAAATGTGGGGGAACTGAGGCTTATATCCTTCTAGGCAGGTGGATTCAAAATTGCATTTTGACTTAAATTCCCTTCGTTTCACTGTGTTTGTGATTGAATGCACAGTAGTATCACAGCAAAAAAAAACCACAAAACACCAAAAAACACAGCACTCCAAAATATGGGAGTATTATGTCCAATGTGTGTGTGTCTTTTACATTTTCATGGTACTCCTATGATAAAATAATTCTAGAAATCGCTTACATACCCCAAAACAATAGTATTACAGTGCACTACTCTAATTGGCTAACCAGAGGTAGGTCCCACTGAGCTGAGTGGGACTTACTCTTACATAAGCTTATGTGGGGCTGCAGCCTTGCAGAGGAATTGTAACCCCCATATGTGGTGGCTGGAGAGGTTAGAACATGGTGCCCGTCCGTTCCCCCCTGCCCTGGCCCAGCTGACCTCAATAATAAATGACTTACCATGGTGGTGTATCTACTTACACTGGGTGAGAGGAAACCCTGCTGATGGAAGTTAAACCAGTGGAAGTTATGTTGTGTGTAGAGAGCAATAAGGTGTATATCAAGAGCCAGGGAACTGGCATATTGTGGGCAGGGAGAGGGATAAGCAAATTTCCGCTGCATCCTAACCCATTACACACACAGCTCAGGAATGCAGGTATAACTATATTCGCCCCATAGGAGTCAGTGGAAGGGCAGGAAATGAAGGTTTACACTGCCCCATCCCCAATGAATACACCCTCACCAGAAGCAGTTAGGCTGCAGCTTAATTTACACAGGAGATACGGTGGCAAAGCAGCCCCTGACATATTTGCCTGCTCAGGATTGCTTGCTCCGTCACTAGCTGAATCTCCGAGAGTGGTATGCTGTTCAAAGCACAGCATGGAAAGCTGGGAGATTTTTACAGCCCTCCCCACTAGCATGCATTTTCCCACCTGAAATGTCTGGTAGACATGTAGCATGGTCTGTATGAAAGCCACAACAAATATTTTTTTTGTTCCCGCAGTAGTGCTTGACTTCTTAATTGCTACTCTTCCTATGTACAGCATAGCCTTGTGGTACCTTGAAGGCTCATTTATAATGGCATAAGCTTTTGTGGACTAGAGTGAGTCCATCCACTTCATCAGATGCAGGAACTGTTTTCATCAGATGGCAGGTATAACACACACATATGCAGTTGTACCTTAGTTCTCAAACAGAATGTGTTTCGGGAGTCCGTTCGACTTCTGGAACTGTTCGAAAACCAAGACGCAGCTTCCGATTGACTGCAGGAGCATCCTGCAGCCAATGGGAAGCCGCGCCGGACGTTCGGCTTCCAAAAATCGTTCGAAACACTCACTTCCAGTTTTCAATCGTTCGGGAGCTGAAATGTATGAGTTCCTGGGCGTTTGACAACCAAGGTATGACTGTACATTGTGTCCCCCCATATATATTATATAATATATTATATATGCACACAAACATGCCTAATGCATCTGCCAACTAAAGATAACACCTCTTGTATCTAATGAAGTCCTCTCTGTTCCACAGACTTTTATGCTATAATGAATCCATTAGCCTTTAAATTGCCACAAATCTCTACATTGTTTTCAAGGCTACTGACTAATATTGCTACTTAGTACAGTTTTTGTCTTTATTAAAATTAGTATCTAAGTTGGGAGTGATCTAGATGTTTCTTTTCAAGGCAGCACTTCTGATACAAGTAAAGCAGATTTCCTCATCACTTGATACACCTTTTGTCACAGGAGAAATGCATTCTGCTTTAACTCCAGACCAGCACAGTAAATTTCTGTATTTTATATAGATATAGCTTAGTCAGTAGAGCATGAGACTATTAATCACTGGGCCGTGGCTTCGAGCCTCATGTTGGGCAAAAGATTACTGCATTTCAGGACGTTGAACTAGATGACCCTCAAATTCAATAATAATAATAATAATAATAATAATAATAATAATAATAATAATAATAATAATAATAATTTATTATTTATACCCCGCCCATCTGGCTGGGTTTCCCCAGCCACTCTGGGTGGCTTCCAACAAAGTATTAAAATACAGTGGTCTGTTAAACATTAAAAGCTTCCCTAAACAGGGCTGCCTTCAGATGTCTTCTAAAAGTCTGGTAGTTGTTTTTCTCTTTGACATCTGGTGGGAGAGCGTTCCACAGGGCGGGTGCCACTACCGAGAAGGACCTCTGCCTGGTTCCCTGTAACTTGGCTGCTCGCAGCGAGGGAATCACCAGAAGGTTCTAAGATTCTATGAATTTAAAACATTTTGATATCAGCCTTAATTGAACCACTACAATCTACAGCAGACCACCCAGATACTACACAGCCCGATTATTAACACAGCCTGCAAATACCTGTGTGAACAGAAGGGTCTTTAGCAATCATCAAAAGCACATCAAAATGCTTTTATTTTAGAGGGGAGGTGATCCAACAAAGTCTGGGTGCACCAAAGTGGAACAGCTCCTCCCCAGGGTTTTCAATACAAATGCCAGCAGACTGAGGCACAACCAAGGGGGCCTCATGCAGAGATCTTAACATAATTGTGTGGAATGCTGTTCCAGGAGAGATTAAGTACATGTCTTCTGCATTCATCTTTAAATATTTGATGAAAACTTTTTAATACCACCATCAGTTAAGGAAAAAATAATAATTCTGTAATAGCTAGCTGGTAATCTGCAACAATAGTTTTATGTGGTTTTTATTGTATATATAATTGTTGTGAACTGCTCTAATATTCTCCCCACCCCAAAATCATGATATGTTAAGTATGTTTTGTAACTCAATAAGGACAGGTCTGTATAGGAGAAGTTGTTCTTTCAAATATCCAGCTCCCAAATTGTTTACGGCTTTAAACAAAAGAACCTCATACTTTGGCTTGGTGATAAATTGGCAGCTGGTGCAGTTCTTTCAGATGTGATAATGCATGCTTGCATTAAGATTGCCCTCATCCACTGCGTTTTGCAGTTCCTGCTGCTTCCAAACCTACTTTTAAGGGCAGCTCCACACAGAGTATGTTAGAGTAATCTAGTCTTCATAGAATTCTAGTGTTGGAAGGGACCACAAGGGTAATCTGGTCCAACCCCGTGCAATGCAGGATTAAGAGACGCATGCTCTACTGATTGAGCAATCCCA
This sequence comes from Podarcis siculus, assembly GCA_034642415.1. Lineage (NCBI taxonomy): Eukaryota > Metazoa > Chordata > Lepidosauria > Squamata > Lacertidae > Podarcis > Podarcis siculus. The sequence continues at coordinate 39,269,463 of JAXCMG010000017.1, read as the reverse complement.
ACTGGTAGCCAGTGCTTGGGCCACTGGTGCCAGGTTATCCCACCAGCTGAAGCTGATGGAAGACGCTTTTAGTCACCATGGCCACTTGGGCCTCTGGTCACAGTGATAGATCTAGAACAGGCATAGGCAAACTCTGGCCCTCCAGATGTTTGGGACTACAACTCCCATCATCCCTAGCTAACAGGACCAGTGGTTAGGGATTATGGGAATTGTAGTTCCAAACATCTGGAGGGCCAGAGTTTGCCTATGCCTGATCTAGAAGCTGGTTCAGTAAAATACCAGGGTCAATGGTATCAAAAGCCACTGGAGGATAAATAAGTGTTGCACTCCCTTCCTCACCAGCCGCCTTCTAAAAAGGGTAATTGGCAGGTCAACCAAGACTGATCCAGTTCTGAAACCAGGCTATATTAGAAGGCTTCCATAAGTGAATATTGGAAATAATAGGAAGGCTATTACCGTACTCTACCACATGATTATGTTCCTGTGCAGCAACACCCCACGCTCAAGACCACAGCTGGGAGGGTAGGGATTGGATATCATCTGGGAAGTTCGCAGTTGTCATGAAGCACTAGGCTACACAGTGCGGTACAAATGACAGAGTTTCCAGCTCTGGGGATTTCAGGTGTGTCTCCAAGGACACTTCTTTTAAACTTCAAAACACCAAGCTCCCATGCACCTCAAAGCCAGGCAAATCAAAAGGCAAATCCAACCCCACATTTGTTGTTGTTGTTTAGTCGTGTCCGACTCTTCATGACCCCATGAACCAGAGCACGCCAGGCACTCCTGTCTTCCACTGCCTCCCACAGTTTGGTCAAATTCATGCTGGTAGCTTCGAGAACACTATCCAACCATCTCGTCCTCTGTCGTCCCCTTCTCCTTGTGCCCTCCGAGCACTCAGGGTTGATTTCCTTCAGAATGGATAAGTGTGATCTTCTTGCAGTCCATGGGACTCTCAAGAGTCTCCTCCAGCACCAGAATTCAAAAGCATCAATTCTTCGGCGATCAGCCTTCTTTATGGTCCAGCTCTCACTTCCATACATCACTACTGGGAAAACCATAGCTTTAACTATACGGACCTTTGTTGGCAAGGTGATGTCTCTGCTTTTTAAGATGCTGGAGCAGGAACCGGCAAGCCACTCCAGTATCCCTGCCAAGAAAACTCCATGGACAAAGACAACCCCACATATTCCAGGAATATTCCTCCAAGTGACTTGTTCCGCAGGCCAGACGTCTCTACTGAGTTTGTAGCTCTCGAGTGATAAGTGGGCTTGTTTGACACAATAGTAGAGTTTTTGGTTGAGTCCTGGTTGCTTTTGTGATGAAGAAGCTAGTTGTTTTACCTGTGCGAGGCAACTTAATACCATATGTTAACATTTCAGGAGCTCTGACGAAAGCTATGACCCTTTTCTGTTGAGGTTCCCCACCCTAAATATATTAACATAAACCCTTTTATGTACAGGGCAAATACAGCCCACCCTTGTCCCCCAGTGTAGAAATATGCTAAGTGCCTGACCTACTTGCCTCCTAAAAATGTGGTTCTGGTGCCAAAAATTTTGAACCGCTTCTTTAGTTCTGTGCAGCGTTCATAACTTGAATTTGGTTTGCTGGCTTCTGAACAATTGGTTGCTGGTGACTCTTTGCTGCCCTGTTTTGTCCACCAGCAATTGTTTGGAGATAAATAGTGTTGGCATGTGGTTCATTTTGCAATGTGGTTATTAGGCAGTTTAAGAGACCAGTTCATTCTGGTGTTTTCTAACTAATCGGCTTACACAATGCATCTCTTTTTCTCCACCCCACACCCCTGCTTCCTGGTCTTGCTTAGTGCATTTGCCACCACACAGCCGTGGTGTTTCTGCATGTCCCTCTTTCTGTGGCTTCAATATTGAATAAACTTGCATGGTCTCAATATAGCTGCCTTTTTGAGGAAATTGGTAGATGGAGGTCATTTCCCAAATGTGAGGACTTACAAGGTAAATAAATGAAAGCCAACAGTCCACTTTGAAAGGGGAAACCCATCTGTTAGATTTTGTGTTGGTTTTTTTTTAATCACATTTGAGAGAATGGAATATTTCCCATTACAGTAAGATACCAGAATCAAAATGATTTAACAAACCAATAATCCCGCAATACTGTGGTGGTTTCAGATTTTTTATTTAGTGCTAGAAGGAAAGCCACAGTCATTTCACCATGAAATGCAAAGTATTTGCTACCTTTGGACACAGACTGTAAGGAAAAGTCTTCTTTGTTTTCCATGACATATACACTGTATAAAGCAGTGACATTTCTTTTGAAATGTCTACCTTCCAGGGTATGTCCCTTTAAAATGTACAGCCTCTCTGGTTGCCCTTACTTCCAAGCAACCAAACTACATAACTCGCTCTATGAGTGCAGAATGCTCTGAGCAGACCATACTCCAGCTAGCAGTAATAGACCAAGCGATTTTTAAAAATTAACATCTAACCAGCCTAATCTCCTGGCTCCTAAAGGTGTTAAGAACACTTTCCTAACTAGCAGCAACTCAGGCAATTATTTGCACTGGGCAGTTTGTCACTCAAGGCCTCCTAGGTGCAAACTTCCTAAGTATGGAATATTGTCCCTAGATTTCTTTGTCCCTACAGAATGCTGCATTGAGGTTTTTAAGCAGAGGTTTTTAAGCCATGGATGCTTTAGCTGAGATTCCTGCATTGCAGGGGGCTGAACAAGACGACCCTTGGGGTCCTTTCCAACTCTACGATTCTGTGATTCTATGTTGACTCTACATTGAGTGACACTACCTGTCAACAGGACTTTCTCCCAACAATCTTCGGTTGTTGATGACTTCTTGGGTTTTTGCTTTTCTTTCGCAAGCAGAAATTTGGTTCTAAATTACAAGATTGAATACTACCAGGGAGTAAAAGCCATTGACACTGTATATGGTGTAATCACTTCTTATCTGGTGGTATGAAAGTGTTATTGGCTTTGCACACAGTATAGCCGTGGTACATGCAAATGCATTTCCGTAACCAATATTGTTTGCATATCACCAGGAAATAAATTTACTGCACCATACACATGTGTGACCGTATCGGTGCTTCCTAGCAGGAATTGGTAGGTACTGTATTGTACTTCTCACTAGCCCTTCCAAAGCCAAAGCTTGACTACAGAGAACTGTACATCAAGCATGGGCTTGGCACACTGGAGAGGAATATAGGAAGCTGTGCCATATGAGGTCAAGCCACTGGTTTATCTAGCATCGTATCATTCACATGGACTAGCAACAGCTCACCAGGGTACAACCAGCATTTCTCCCAGCCCTACATTGGCATACCAGAGATTGAAGCTTTGACCTTTTGCATTCCAAGCTTGTACTTTACAACTGAGCCCTGGCTCTTTGTGAGGCAGTGCTCAGCTGGTAGGTGGATAATATACATGACAGCTGAGTTTTTAGCTGGAAGAGCCTAGTAGTGAGCATCTGTGCTTTTCACAAGCTTAATTGAGCTTACAGTTGGCAGGTAGTTTTGGCAGCCTCCAAGTATACTGCTGGAGGAAGGATCTGTACTGATGCATACTCAGAGAGCTCTGATAACTTGTCAAGAGTTGGAACCAATAAAATTGGTCGTGTGCATGAGGCTTCTTCATCAGTTCCATTTCTATCTACATGGACAAAGGTGTATTAATTATGTCACTGCTGCTGCTAATTTTAAGCCACATTAATGAGCAAGGAATTGGAAGCTTGCATTCTAGGAAGAACAGTTGAGAGCAATCATCTATGTGCATTGATTTCTTGAGAATATCTGCTGTTGCTTCAGTCATAGCATCACTAATTAGGGCTGGGAAAATGTCAGTCCTATGCTGGCGTTTTTTACTTTGATACTACAAGCTTGATGCTTAGTAGTAATTGGATATGGATATTTTCATGCCCTCTTCTGTGCCATTGAAATATGTGTCAAGTAGAAGGAATTGATCCATTCTAGAATTTCACCAGATTCCAGATTACTTTGCACATTTATTGTGCAAGGCCAATTGATGTTATTTCCGTGTAGGCTTGGATTTAATCACCTACAGTAAATCTCTTTTGAGGCAGAGCTGTTGGACAATTTATACATGCTTCTTTTTGTTGTTGTGCAGCAGTGATTGCTGGTATTTAAACAAAGAGTGCAAAAACTAAAAGTAAAACAAAGCAGGAGTCATATTGTCCCCTGTTCCCTCAGCAATCGAGAGACGAAGGCAAGAGGCAGTCAGGAAATGGACTGCAGTGAGATAGACAATAAGTGGAAGATTCTGGAGCAGTGTGGCTTTACCCAAGTGTTCTTGGAAAGACATGTGAACGTCATTTTGCTTTGTTTTCAGATAAAGCAGGGAATCTTAGAAACTCTCCCGTGACTTATAAATATTGTCAAAATAGTCTTCAGACCAATAATTGCATGCAGTGGAGCTTCTTATTCCCAAGAACATGCATTGCAAAACTGGCTGGCAATCGCATGCCATCATATTTAGTTTTCTGCACCTTTGAGGTACTTTGCAGTTTGCCCCTACAGTTGCCGGGGAAATGGACGGTTTAATGCAAACGAGAAGCATGCTAGCGTGTGTGGCTCAAATGTCTCTGGTTCAGCTAAAGTCCTGTGAAATGGGAACTTTTAAAGAACGTTTCTCACAAGGTTGCAGGAGATAAGATTGTAAAGCATTCTAGATCTTAAAAGTGCTTTCATGAACATAGTGCTTGAGTCGTGGTAACACCATGCAATCTGCTAACTGCCTTCCTGCTGAAGGGATGTTCTAACAGCCAGTGGTTTTTCTCTTCTTCTCCAACAGGTCCTGTCCTTCCTAGCCTTCTTGTGTGAAGAAATTGTGCAACATTGCAGCAGTTGCGGTGGCCTTTACTTCTTTGAATTTGTCAGCTGCAGTGCCTTCCTCTTGAATATCCCGATCCTGGTTACATATTGCACTTCTTTGTACGAGAGGACAGGGAAGGAGAAAGTAGCAACTGTGGTAAAGGGAGCCGCTTTTTATATATGTTATGAATATCATCATTTTAAATAGCCATAGGCATGCTCAGGATTAGTCAACATGGACTTGCTTCGGCGCTTGGAGGAGCCTGGAAAAGTTGCAGTTAGGAAAATCCAAACTTGTATTGGCAACTTAAACATGTCATGCTAATTTACTGAGAATGTCAGCTGGTGGGCAGGGCATAGAACCTGTCCGACAAGGAACAGTGATGCCGGTTATGTTTACAGAGTCTATTGCCACCACCCCAGGGGGTTGCCTGTGGAACAATGACGCTGCTAGGACGACTAGGCGAGATGGGTAAAGGTAAAGGACCCCTGACAGTTAAGTCCAGTCGAGAACAACTCTGGGGTTGCGGCACTCATCTCGCTTTACTGGCCAAGGGAGCCGACGTTTGTCCACAGACAGTTTTTCCGGGTCATGTGGCCAGCATGACTAAGCTGCTTCTGGTGAAACTAGAGCAGCACACGAAAATGCCATTTACCTTCCCGCCGGAGCAGTACCTATTTATCTACTTGCACTTTTTGGCGTGCTTTTGAACTGCTAGGTTGGCAGGAACTGGGACCGAGCAACAGGAGCTCATCCCTTCATGGGGATTCGAACCTCCGACCTTCCGATTGGCAAGTCCTAGGCTTAGTGGTTTAGACCACAGTGCCACCCATGTCCCAGGCGAGATGTGTAGCAGTGCCTATATTAAGGGTGGAGGTCCTTTTTCAAATCAAGGACCACTTCGCTTTCTGCGTTAATCTTCCAGAAGCTACATGTTAGTGGATGGCGTGGCTAGAGACAACCGTGGGTGGAGCAACCGATGTGGCCTTTGCACAGTAGGCGACATTCCAGGGGCTTCTAATGCACACACCGCCACCCTTCATTCATGCAAGCAAGAAGCATTATTGTTACAGTTCAAAGACACATTCCAACCAGGCAAAAGCCCCAAAGGCGGGCAGGAAAACTAGAGAGGGTGGGGGGTATGGTCTGGGAAGCAGGCGTTTCATTTCACGACCCGTACCTAAGGTTCTCCACTCTCTGCTTTACAAGCCAAGCATGTGTCATGTTCCTTTGTTTGCATGGGTTTACAAAAGCCTTTTATATCTCCAGAAGTTACCAGTTCAAGATGCATTTAAAGCATCTTAGTATGCTTTAGTCGTATGCTTTACTACCATGCATCACTAGTACACATTTTTCACACCCAAGCTTCCTTTTGACATTTTCCCAATGAATACCATCAGCACTGAAGTTTTTGCTTCCTAATTTTATCAGCTTGGTTTTGGTGTCTATACTTACCTTTGCAGTTGGTGGAAGAGATTCTGTTGAGCATTTACAGTTAAAATAGTTGGAGGGCAAGAGGGGCTTTACTTTGAAAGCAAGGATGACGAACTGGTCACAGTGGCACACTTTGAGCTGGGTGAATGCAGTCTCAAATTGCACTCAGCCACAAATGTACTGAGTTGCCCGGAGCAAGTCATTAGCTCCTGACTTCACTTTCCATCTGTAAAATGGGAATATTAGTGATCTCCCTTGGCAGGTTTCTTTGAGGGACAGCAAGGTAAAGGATGAGGCATTTCGTGCATCAAAAGTGCAGTAGTACTAGATTATAGAAATATTTATATGCATTATAATTTTTGTTGTGTGCTAGGAATGAGGAGCAAAAAAACAACGAATAAATAATAGCTCTGAAGCTACCTTTCACTTTTTTTCTTTTGTAGGATTTCTTGATTGTTTCAATAGTGGCGGTCTTTTTCCTGCTAGCTTCAATTGTGTTTGCTGCAACCAACGATAACACACCCCCTGAAACCGCTGCTATTGTAAGTACTTTTCTCCTCATTATTTGTGTTCAATATCTCATGTGTGGAATCAGTTTTGCATTTTCAGGCCTTCCCTTCTGTATGTACAGGAAGATGTGGCACAGGTGATGCAAAAAGAATGCAGTAGGATGCTGCTGCAACTGGGGCTGTTAAGACCTAGTGAAAAAGTTGCTGTGGAATAACTTTTAAGAGTCAATTGAAAATTGCTTCATTCCTGGCTTCCCCTCTGCCCAAAGCCTCTGATTATTGGCCCATTTGGGAAGAAAAACTCTTGTGCATCTTGTCCATCTGGGTAGTCGGTGTTATTTTTAAAATTGGTATTCACTACATACTTGTCTTTTGATAAAGAGCAGTTATTCTTGCTCTCTGCAGCCTTTCTTTCTACAGGGGATCTAGTAACAAAAGAAAAATATCAGTGCCTCAGGTCATTTTATGAGTTATGTTATCCAGGGCTGACAACTTAAGATTTGAGCAGGGAATCCTTCAGACATCCTAAAGTCTAGATTGGGGCTTGTTGATGCTAGAGGAAAATTCACCCCATCTTGATTTTGTGTGTGAAATGATGAATACCACTAGTTGTGGCACTAGTTGTTTTGTACAGCCTGCACCACAACATCATGTCTGATCCCAGTTGTTTTCTTGTGCTAAAATGAGGACCTCTGAGAATAGTTATTACAATTGCCATGATTTCCCTTCAGTGCTACTGATGGCTCCCATTTGAACAAAGGTTGTGCTAGTTATTATTTTCTACTAGGTCATTCCCTCCTAGTTCCGCTTGCCATTTAAATAAAATGTTTAGCCTTGATGTTCTTACACACTTTCCTTTTAATGGTTCTTCCCCTTTCTTCTTCTTAATAATTTCCCACAGCCCACAATCGGTGCACTGGCTGTGTGCCAGACTGCTGTACCACACTTTTAAATCTAAGCTTGCCCCCAAAGTGGGTATCATTATCATAGCCAAGTATTCATGAGAAGATGATAATGCAGACAGGATGCACGAAGCTTTTCACAGGTGCTGCACTGTGAAAAGCCAGGAAATAAACCAAATGAAACAATGTGTTGAAGGGAGGTGCACTGGCAGAAGCACAGAATGCAGTTGAGGAAATAAATGCAAGTGGAAATGCAGCACTGCAGTAGCAACCCCCCCCCCAAATGCTTTCAGACTAGCTCAACATACGCCCGATGCACTGTGCTGGTGAGTTGGAGGGTTGGTACCCTGCTTTAGGAAGTTAGTAGTGTTTGCATTAGGGACGAGGGTGGCGCTGTGGGTTAGACCACAGAGCCTAGGGCTTGCCGATCAGAAGGTCGGCGGTTCGAATCCTCGCGACGGAGTGAGCTCCCGTTGCTCAGTCCCTGCTCCTGCCAGCCTAGCAGTTCGAAAGCACGTCAAAGTGCAAGTAGATAAATAGGTACCGCTCCAGCGGGAAGGTAAACGGCGTTTCCATGTGTTGCTCTGGTTCGCCAGAAGCGGCTTAGTCATGCTGGCCACATGACCCGGAAGCTGTACACCGGCTCCCTCGGCCAATAAAGCGAGATGAGCGCCGCAACCCCAGAGTCGGTCACGACTGGACCTAATGGTCACCCCTTAACCTTTACTAGTGTTTGCATTTGGAAAAGAGCTTCCAAATCGCACAACATCTTTACAGCAGAGTAGAGCCACACACTTTTCTGCAGCTCACACTTCATCAGACGATGCAACATATGGCTGTGCAGGGATTGCCAAAGCTGGAGCTGCCACAAAACTGTGACTTAGTAGGCCTAATAAATTTCAGTGAGATGGGGCAAGCATGTAGTCTCTGAATCTAAGGGGAGAAACCTGTGCTGTACTTGGGGCTCACTGTGTGGGAGATCTACCTTCATTGCAGGTGGTCTTGTAAAAAATATATATATCCCATTAAAATGGCACCAGCTACATCTGTGATCCTTTTATTAGGGATTGGAGATATATAGACCAGCTGGTTTCCTCTTGTTTTGTTCCTGGGTGTCTTACCGGGCCTCCTACTCTCACCTCATTCTCTTAGTTTGCACTGCCTATTGGCAGTAGTTCCAAACACTTCCGGTTTTCAAAAGCCGCAAAGTGCCTTTCAGCATTCGTCACTGGCAAGTTTTATAGCAGGGATGGGGAAAGGGCTACATCCTTTTCTGAGCCACGTTTTGGTGGCCCATGTATCCGTGGTGGGTGGAGCCAGAGCCAAAGTGGGTGGAGCAATGAATGCTTTATGTTTTGCACAGGAGACTCACACATTATTGTAACTTGCTCTACATGGGGCTGCCCTTGAGACTGACCCAGAAACTCCAGCGGGTGCAGAATGCCGCTGCAAGACTCCTTATGGGGTCCTCGCTGCGAGATCACATTCATCCAGTGCTATACCAGCTGCACTGGCTCCCGGTGGAGTACAGGATCAGGTTTAAGATGCTGGTTTTAACCTTTAAGCCCTATACAGCCTAGGACCCTCGTACCTACGGGACTGCCTCTCCTGGTATGTCCCACAGAGGAACTTACGGTCTTCAAACAAAAACATCTTGAAGGTCCCAGGCCACAGAGAGGTTAGGCTGGCCTCAACCAGAGCCAGGGCATTTTCGGCTGTGGCTCCGATCTGGTGGAACGCTCTGTCACAAGAGACTAGGGCCCTGCGGGACTTGACATCTTTCCGCAGGGCCTGCAAGACAGAGCTGTTCCACCAGGCCTTTGGCCAGGGCACATCCTGACTCCCTCCTTTGGCAATCTTCACAGAACTCTAGCCCAATGGCTGCCATTAATTTGATTTGAATTAATTTTATAATGAATGATTTTAGAATGTTGTACTATTTTATTGTTGTTAGCCGTCCTGAGCCCGGCTTTGGCTGGGGAGGGCGGGATATAAATAAATTTTTTATTATTATTATTATTATTATTATTATTATTATTATTATTATTATTTATTATCTGTCTATCCTTCATCTAGGCAAGCGTTATCAGAGTTGAAGGACACAGTCCAGCCAGGCAAAAGCACTTAAGGAGGGTGCAAAGGAGGGTCAGGGAGGGGTGTGGCTGAGCAGGGGAAGAGTCATCAGGGCCAGAATCCCACCCCTTTTTTTATAGAGACCAGCAGGAAATGTACCTGGAGATAATCAGACTGTCCTTGTATACTTTTGAATCTGAGTTGAAGTTTATTTATATAGACACTTCTCACACTTTCTTTAACAGGTATTTGGCTTTCTCGCAACGATAACCTTTTGTGTGGACGCTGTTCTGATGTATCTGAAGAGGCGTAAAGCAAAAGAAGAGAGAAAGCCAGAAAACCCAGCCAATACACTGAATCCGACAGAGAATCAGCCACTGAATAACTAGCAAGTCTGAGGTCTAAACCGTACCTTATTGTTATTATCAGATGCCGAGTGAAGCTGGAATGATTCTGCCTTTTAAAGAATGCCCAGATAGTTAAATTTCGTTTCAGTTTTCAACTCGCCGTCCTAGTGCTGCGTCTTTGCACAGTTCCCACACATAAATAGTCTGAGAATTGTGGGCTTCTTCCCCCCCCCCCACACTCCAATAAGCACTCGATTTTGTGCAATTGCACACTCATTTGTATGTGACTGTACATCACCAGTAGGCAAGGGAAACTTGCGATAGGATCGTGAAATAATTGGGTTTTGCTTCTTCCAGAAGAAAATTTTCGACAGGTGAAAAATGGTTCAAGTTCAGAATAAAATTGGTTTCATAAGTAAAAGGCCCCAACAATGAAGGGGGTGGGATGGGATTATAGCTGAAGAGAAAGGGACAGTGGGAGGTTTCTGCCCATATTAATCACAGAAGGGATACATTTCATGTTTTTATATAGGGAAAACTAGGAAATTGAGAAAAAATCAAAGACAGGAAATTAGATATTGTGTGGCCTATGGAGTATCCTCGTGTGAAAATCAGTAGGCACTCACTCTCTCTTACACACACACACACACACACACACAGGATGTGGTCCCAATTCTTTACCTAAGGGATCATTGTTTTCCCCTCCTAAAATCATGTTCATCTCCCTGCCCATAAACTTTGGGTTTTTACTGCTGGCATTTTGAGAATAAGGTTTTTATAATGTAGCCAGGTGCCTGCAACATAGTGTTGCAGCATAGAGTGTCCTCTATTCAGGATTACAGTTGTTTGATTTGATTCCCACCCCAATAGTTAATCTGTATTCTGACCCCATTGGGGAGTGGCATTCTCTACTGAAGGTTTTCCCCCTCTAAATATTTTTTTTATACATGTGAAAATCTTGGGATTCCCTGGCATGTGTGGGTGTTTTTTTCTAGCTGCATTATTCATGTTGCTATTGATGTATATGATTTTTCATGATAGTAATAATCGATACTGTCCATATGGTCTTATACCATTTTGTAACATAGCAGTACATACAGCTTATTTTATTTCTGTGTGTTCGTGTGTCTTTTAAGTCCAGGTTTAAATTATGTACAATGCAGTATGTAGGCATCTGCAGTCGCTGTGTGTTCAGGACTCTGAAAGAGCTGCTACAATTTTAAGTAGACACAAAGAAGCAGCCAGCCAAGACGAAACAACTTTAAAACTGTAACAAGCTGCCTGAAATTTTAAAAGGAGATTGTATTCATATAAAAAGGGCTTGGCTCATGTGTTGAGGAAGTATAAAGAGCAACACTTGCTGCCTCCAGTCTTATTCATAAAACATTTAATAGTGCGATGCTTTTGGGCTATTTATTTTGTGTAGTCAATTGCATGTGCAGCTTCTCCTGTTTATGAATGAAATATTGCAGACTGTGGAAGACTCTGGGGCAGGGGTGGGTGTGCTGTTGGTGACAGGAAGTTAACCAGTAGGTGCTGCTCAAGGTGTTGCAGCCCACATTGACTCCCAAGAGTTTCATTGATGTGTAGAAGGAATCATGGTCAAGGTGGTGCATGATGATCAAAGCCCAGAAATGTAACTTTATTTGGGGAGTCGCTGAGCAGGCCACACATAATGCCCATATAGGGATAAGAATGCAGTGAAATGTTCTGAGGCGTTCTGGCTTTTGTTTGTTTTGCAAGTAATAATAATAATTTTTTAAAAAACAGCCTACATGTGACAGCTAGCGAGGCAATGCAAAATACAGTCTTACCTTAGAAGTCGAATAGCCTAGTTCTCGAACGTTTTGGCTCCCGAACGATCGAAACCTGGAAGCGACTGTTCCGGTTTTCAAACGTTCTTTTGGAAGCCGAACTTCCAACGGGGCTTCCGCAGCTTCTGATTGCAGGAAGCTCCTGCAGCCAATCAGAAGCCGCGCTTTGGTTTTCAAATGTTTTGGAAGTGAAACGGACTTCCAGAACGGATTCTGTTCGACTTCCAAGGTACGACTGTAACCTGTTGTGAGGTTTCCACATCTTCCCGGTGTGAAATGCTAATACAACTCCACCCACCCACCCACACACACACACACACACCCTACTCTGCCAGGACAGAGCCTGCATGTTTTGCACATTGATGTAGCCTTGAAAGTAGAAAAGGGATGCCATTGTGACATATTTGTGGTATTTTTGAATAGAATAGGACTTCTTGTTTTTCAAGGAAGAGTATTTGGGTTGTAGAGTGAAATAGGAACATATAAGAACCACCTTCTGGATCAGACCAGTAGCCCATCGAGTCCAGCATCCTGTTCTCACAGTAGCCAACTAGACACAGGTGGCACTGTGGTCTAAACCACTGAGCCTCTTGGGCTTGTTGATCGGAAGGTTGGCGGTTCGAATCCCCATGACGGAGTGAGCTCCCGTTGCTCTGTCTCAGCTCCTGCCAACCTAGCAGTTCGAAAGCACACCAGTGCAAGTAGATAAATAGGTATGGCTGCGGCAGGAAGGTGAATGGTGTTTCCGTGCACTCTGGCACTCGTCACGGTCCTCTGTGCGCCAGTAGTGGTTTAATCATGCTGGCCACATGACCCGGAAAACTGTCTGTGGACAAACGCCGGCTCCCTTGGCCCGAAAGCGAGATGAGTGCTGCACCCCATAGTCACATTTGACTGGACTTAACTGTCCAGGGGTCTTTTACCTTTTTACCAATGAGAAGCCCACAAGCAGGATGTGAGCATAACAGCTCTCTCCTCTTCTGCTGTTTCCAGCAAATGGTATAAAGATGCCTAATGCCTCTGACAGTGGCGGGAGAACTTAACTGTCAGGGTTGGTAGCCATTGAGAGCTCTATCCTGCACAATCTCTCATGTATTAATTGGAATTGTCTTTGAGCAAAGAGTTACAGGCAACTGACCTCAAGCTTCATTTGTCAAATATCCCCTTTCCCTTTCCGATGTTTGTGTTGTTGGGAGTTATCTTGAGGGGCTGGGATACAATTATGCCGCTTCCTTTGTATAGTTCCCGGGTGCTCTAAACGATGGGTTTTTTGGGGGAAGAATTGTGAAAGCTGTTAGGAGGCAGCTTGTTTCTACTAAGCAAATAAAGGGAAACTTAGGGCTGCAATTCTGTACCCAATTACCTGGGAGTAAACCCTACTGAACGCAGTGGAGCCTGCTTCTGAGTAAATTTGCATAGGGTTGTGCTGTAGATTTCTGTTTGCTGTCATAGTAAGTTTCTGCAAAACAGTGAAATATGAGATGCCCTAATTGGCACCACCTCAAGCAAGCTAGACTGGTAATCTTTCCACATAGCTGGGCAGTGCCAGAAAATGCGACGGCTTAGAGCCTCTTGCTTGTTCAGGCTGAATTCGCATAGAAGAAAAGGTACACAGCAGCTACTGCTTAACAATGTAGGTTTGGAAATATTCACTTGCCTGGTTTTCCATGGAGAGTAATGATAGCTTCAAAGTGATCTGGCAGGAAAGCTCTTGTAGACAGGAAGCTAGCTAGTGTCGCCCCCTGCCCCAAGTTGTGAGTGTTAGAACTTTAAAATATCTGTGGATAGATGAACTATTAAGAGGTGAACTAATGAGATATTTATTTACAGGACTGTTCTCACTTACTTCAGCACAAATGGTAATGACCTGGGTCCCCCCCCCAAAAAAATCCCCCCCTGTGTTCCCGTCCCCTCCCCCATTGCCCCCATATCATATTCATTCCAAGTTTAGAACATTTTATCACTCTTAATTTTGTTGCTGCTTAAAGAATCCAGACACTATATTAGACTTGCTGAAATCTTGCTCATGTGAATGGATCCAGTGAGTCTTAAAGGTAAAGGTAAAGGTACCCCTGCCCGTACGGGCCAGTCTTGACAGACTCTGGGGTTGGTGCGCCCATCTCACTCTATAGGCCGGGGGCCAGCGCTGTCCGGAGACACTTCCGGGTCACGTGGCCAGCGTGACATCGCTGCTCTGGCGAGCCAGAGCCGCACACGGAAACACCGTTTACCTTCCCGCTAGAAAGCGGTCCCTATTTATCTACTTGCACCCGGGGGTGCTTTCGAACTGCTAGGTTGGCAGGCGCTGGGACCGAGCAACGGGAGCGCACCCCGCCGCGGGGATTCGAACCGCCGACCTTTCGATCGGCAAGCCCTAGGAGCTGAGGCTTTTACCCACAGCGCCACCCGCGTCCCTTCCAGTGAGTCTTAATTTCAAGTAAATCTGTTCAAGGTTGCACCGCTAAGCAACTTACTGTGGTGTCTCTGAAAATACACTAGCTTATTTCCAGTGTGCGTAAAGCTGTTTTGGGATTAAATTGGAATTGCCAGTCTTTTTTTATTATTGCACTTTCTGCTTCAAAATCTTACGCAGATTTTGATCATGCGGCCTTCTAAGTTTCCGTCCTTAATGTGCATGTGCACACAAGCACACTCCTTGGTGGCTCAGAACAATCACTCCCCCCCCTCAATGATCTCCTTTTTATACCAATAGTTCAGCGCCATAAGACCAAAGCCTTTGAACATACTGTGTTTGATCCAGACTGCTTCCCTCACTTTAGTCCCATTTAAATCAAATGACTTGTTAAGTAGTGAGTAACTTGTTGCAGAGATTTACGTAGGACTAAAGCAGGGGTAGCTAACTCATGGGCTGTTTCCAGCCTCTCCCAAGCTGTCTTTTGTGATCCCCTAGGATCCACCAAATTAACCCTTTTAAATTAATTATTAAAAATATATATATATATATAAAAGAGACTTCTCCTATGGACCTACCTCTATGATGCCATGACATCAAAAGGTTTTTCTGTGACCTCTAGACCCCTCCAAAACACTTTTACTTAAAAAAATTAATCTTGGCTCAATGCAGCCGTCAGCCCCCCAAAAGTGTCAGCTGCCCCTCACCTAAAGGTTTGTGGTGTCCTAGAGTAGAAGGGGCACAGGCCAAGAGCCAAACAACTACTTGTGGCACCACCAAGAGTATGAGCACACTTGGTGGGATTTATTTTTTTAACTTCCCCCGTTTCGTACAGCAGATCCCCATTCTCCCAGGAGAGAAAGTCAGAAAGTACCCTTAGTTTCAGAAGTGGTTTCCCACATGACACAGAGAACCACTGTTTGGATAAGCTTAATGGTGAATGGGCACACAGAAGGGTGTTGTTCTTTGGATCTCAGTCCCTGTATAGTCACATGCATTCTATCCATAATACAGGAAACACTTTGAAGAATGGCCACTGTGAAGATGGGAAGAAACTCAGCGGTTTTGAGAAATTATTTATAATGGGGTTTTTAAATGTAGGCTAGGCGCCAACTTTTCTAATAGCATATGCTTCGTGAAAAAGGTTTGGGTGATTTTGAACTGTGAATTATAGCGTTGTCTTCAGTTTGGAAATGTGTAATGACAAACCAACTCTTGCCTAAACTGTTACTGTATAGATTCTTACTGTAAACTGTATGCTATGTAAACCTTTTTACCTTCTCTATTGTAGCCTGGCCTTTTTACTACCTATTTTTTATCTTCATTGATTACTACATTGAATACTTGATTACGAAATGATTATGTTTTTATTAAAAAGTTGTAGAAAGCATGTTGCTTTGGAATATTTCTCTCTTCTGCTGTTGGTAACTGGGCAGCAAGAACCCACTTATTCTTGAAGAAACAGGGATAAATGGTAATGTCCTTTCCCCTCCGAGGGCTGAACCATTGACCTGTGTTACAAGGGAGCACTTTGGAGTACCAGCCTTCCTTTTCCGGTGCGTTTTCTCAGGGAAATCTCTCATGAACCATCCTGAAATTGGTGCACTAAACTCTTCCTGATGCAACCCTTCCTACAGATCACAACGCAAGACTTGTTTTGCTATATATTACATTCTTTAGGGCCACAAAAAGTGTTAGAAGCTTCTTGACTGGAAGCTTCAAGGTTGTATTTCTGGTGCCTCCTAGGCAAAGAAAAATGTGGGTGATTTCTAAGCAAGCAAAGCAAAAAAAGTATGCTTGACAGAAACAAGTCATTAAAACTTCCAGGCACGCATGACGTCATCTGTTTTCTAGGTATGCTGCACCAGCTATAGTGCAGCCCACATTTTGATGTGATCCTTACACTGCTTGTTGTTCTTGCTCTATGGATTATTCCCCCCCCCCCTTTCAACCAAGCTTGTCCAAGATACAGTGGTACCTCGGGTTAAGTACTTAATTCGTTCCAGAGGTCTGTACTTAACCTGAAACTGTTCTTAACCTGAAGCACCACTTTAGCTAATGGGGCCTCCTGCTGCTGCCGTGCCGCCGGAACCCGATTTCTGTTCTAATCCTGAAGCAAAGTTCTTAACCTGAAGCACTATTTCTGGGTTAGCGGAGTGTGTAACCTGAAGCGTATGTAACCTGAAGCGTATGTAACCTGAAGCGTATGTAACCTGAGGTACCACCGTACATTCCTGCTGTTGATACATTTTATTTTTATTGAAAAAAATCACTAATTACATTCTGTTTCTCCCAAGGAGTGCACATAAGGTTCTACCACCCCTGTCTATCCTCAACAACTCTGAGGTAGGTTAGATAGGAGGGTTGGCCCAAATTCACCCCGTGTGCATCATGGCTAAACTTGGATTTCCATCTGGCTCTTCCTGGTCTAAGGCAGACATTCTACTCCATTGGCTCAAGTGATTTTTCTAATGTATTCTGCTGCTGTTTAAAGCGGTTAGACAGTCTTCACCGTGAATTGTTGTGTTACGTTGGTATCTTTGTAAGCCACCTTGCTCAGGTAAAACAGGAAGGGTATAAAGTGCCGGTTTAATTTGGAACCATTTGTGTTCTTTGTTCAGTATTAATTTGCTCAGGCACTGCATTTTTTGTCCATTTCTAAGTTTAATAAAAGGTTTGGAAGCCTGTTGGATTATTCCGTCTTGGAAGCTGACATTGCTGTGAACCCAATGCCAATATTTGGGGGATGCTGCACTATTAGATGATTTGGGTGAGATGTGGGAGCTAGGATTAATCTTGCCTTCTCTACTGAACCAGTACTTTAAACTCTGGAATAGTCATCAGTTCTTTGGCCATTCCCTAAATATGTCATATGGATTCAGAGCTGCTTTGGAAGCCATACTCAGAAGTCTCATGTTCCCCACCTTGGTAGAGCCCAGAGTTAGCTATATGCTGCATCTTTGTGCTAAAGCAGGGAGGCATCTATTTGCAGGATATCCCCAACATCTTTACTGGAATACTGCAAGCAGGGCCGTAGCTAGGGGGTGGTGAGATGGGCCCCCGCCAGGGGCGCATGCATTTGGGGGGGGCAAAATCTGCTAAAAAAACAAGTCTATAAATATAAATATTGATTGTTGCCTCATAAGAAATGGTTTTAAATAGAGGGTGAATTGAATTGGGGGATGGGAGTGGAGGAGAGGCAGAAGGAAGAACTAATTTGTCCATGGCAAGGGGGCGTAATCTGGACGGTTCTGCCAGGGGTGCAAGATCACCTAGCTATGGGTCTGACTGCAAGGCTCTCAGAGACTACTGATTCCACGTATTCAACAGCTGTTGAATTTCCCCTTTACTTTTCTCTGCCTTGTTTTGTTTTTCCCCATTAACCAGCTTTTTCTTGCCATGTCCTATTATCTCGCTTGCATGTTCTGTTTTGCTTAGGCACCTGAGCAGCTGCTTCTTTTTAAGTAATTTTTAATATAAAAGATGGAGATAACGATGATAAATTAAACCCTTGCTTTGAGGGGAAATGGGGTTGTTTTTGCTTACAGTTTGTGTAGCCCGAGTCTGCCAAGAGCATAATTACTTTGATGTCATGCATGATAAACTGCTGTGCATGCAGTATTAATGACGGTTTGCTGTGAGCCTGTAGCACTAATGGCCAGTCTTCTGCACCCTTGCTCTGGCCTCTGATCATGCAAAAGCAAGTCACCAACAGACAGCATATCACATGAACCATCTCTGGTTACCTAGAGCCTTTTTGAAAGGTGTACTTGTATTCATGCATTGTCCTGTTTTTTCCCCTCACTAATAGTGCTAGCAACTTAACAGCATAAATTACTTGACTGATCTTTAATTAAACATTACAGAATCCCCACCCCAAACTGCCCACCTTGTTATCCTGAAACAGCAATGAGATGCTGTCAGGCTGTGAAATGAAAGCACTGGGTTAAAGGCTTACTTCCAAGTAAGCAAGCATAGGATTTTGCTGCATGCCCCACTGAGTTATACAGGACTTGCTCTCAGCTAAACCATTTAGATTATCTTGTGGAAAGGTTCCAAGCCTTTTGCAGATTTGTTTATTCAAATGTTTCCACTCCACTGTTTCCTGTAGATTTGCAAAGTGGCTAAAAACATTAAAAGCACAATGAAACAAAATAAAACACACTATTTCACATAAACACACCAGAGACCAGGAGAAGAACCTGCAATGATAATGTTAAGACCATCTAGGACTCAAAAGTGCTCTGGAAGGGAATTTTCCTAAATTGGTACCTGAAGGTCATGAAGTTAATCCTCACTGAGGGGCATTCTATTAGCTTGCTGCTACCATAGAAAGATGATATCGTCCAATGTATTGCAGTCAGACAACAGGGGAATACAAAACAACAAACCATCAGCAATAGAATCCCTATAAACCGAAATAGCATGTTGAACACTGAAATAATGAAACAAGAAAACTTGCTGCTTCTTTTTTTACATAGCTGCCATAAGAATTCCCCATGAACTGCTCATTTGCAACGCAAAATAAGATTTGATTGTATTTAACTGGGGTGCTCCAGCCAAAAGAGCTGATCTTCACAGAGACCAAAGTTAACTATTAATAATGCCAAGCAACATACTATCAGAACTGAAAACTTAGGGGAGTTGGTTTTGTCTAACAGGTATGGATATGGAAGCGAGTGGTGTTTTTGAGGTATAAAATTTATTTAAAATTATTTTGTCATGAATAAAAATACTTAAAAACAGAAGAAACACTAGGACACAAAGGAAACTCTGTTTCACTTCTGAAGACATATTCACAGTAAGCCAGTAAAAACATAAATTATCAAATGCCTTTTCTCACACCGGAAGCCAAAAGCCAGGAAAGGCAGAGGTAAGCAATAGACTTTGCATGTATAACTTAATATAAAGCAGCTGCTGGTCCACGATAAAATGTAGCATTTTCCAGCTGCAGATGAAAGGAAACACAGTAAATTTCCCACCTTCAACCTTTATATGCAGGTCCCAGTTAAGATCACTCAGGTAGCTTGGGTGCTATCAACGTGAAGAGAAGGGAGCTAGCTCCTACCAAATCGTGGCATAGAATAATCATTTTTACATTTACACCCCACGTTTCCTTCAAGGAGCTCAAAGTAGAATACAAGGTTCTCCATCACCCTCTGCATTTTATCCTCACAACAATCCTATGAGGTAGGTTAGGCTGAGGGAAAACATCTGGCCACCCAGATAACTTCATGGCTAAGAATTTCAATCCTGGTTTCCCCTTGTTTGCAGAAAGAAAGAAAAAAGAGATTCCCTAATACAAGAATCTTGGTATTAAGACAATGCAGTATAGAGGCTGCTGGTACTAACAATTTGGACAAATGAACATGAGGAGTGTAAGACCAGAGCCCTCTGGTGGTCAGCTTACTTAGTAAGAGGTTTCAGGAGTCATTACAAAAGCAAGCCCTCAAGAACATCACCAGAACAAAATTCCATCTTACATACATTTGCTGTCTGTTAGCCTATGAAATCCTCAGTTTGGTGTGTGCATCATGAGTGCCAAAAAACTCACACAGCAGCATCTAAAAAAGAAACAAGAGAAAGAGAATGACTAGAATAAACTTGTCAAGCAAATTACAGACACAATTTAAATAGCTGCTCCATAACATGAATTTTCTAGGCAAGCTCACAAAGCAATTTCATCTGATGAAAGAGGAGAGCTTTGTAAATGTTTGGGACATGAAGATGTAATGGTAGATTTGTCACATACTCAAGAGGGCAAGGGGTGACTTGGAACCACCCAATATCCATTCTGTCTGCATTGATGCCTCTACAGCAAGACCCCATCTCTCAGTGTAGATGTGATATCATCCTATATACATAGAAATGTAAGGCTGTCATCACCCTGCAGTTTGCGTGATCTTCGGCAGGCAACTATGCCAATTCCAGTGTGGCAACAGAAGAACAGGCAGGCAGATGAGTGAGGAAGCAATGCAGGTGGCGAGAGGCCCAGTCAAGCTGTTTAAACAGAAGGTGGGAGATGCTTCAGAGAGCAGTTGGCCAAACCATATTCTGAAATGCTTCTCCCCTCCTTTAAAAGAGGGCAGGTGTTTGGGCGACCTAGAAGGAAAGGGGCAGGTTTGGGTGAGCTGTGAGGAAATAGGTGAAGGGGTACATTGGTAAACAAAGGAGTTGATGCATCGATGGTATTGGTGTGTGGGAGAAAGAGGTGGGCAAAGGGATTGGCAGGTAGGGGTGGCACATGGAGCGAGCAGGTGTAGGAGCTTCTAATAAATATTTTTAAATGCTGAATGACCTTATTTTAGCTTTATAGGACGCACCAGACCATAAGACACACCTAGTTTTTGGAGGAGGAAAACAAGAAAAAAAATATTCTGAATCCCAGAAGCCAGAACAGCAAGAGGGATCTGGCTTCTGGGATAGCCTCTTGCTGTTCTGGCTTCTGGGATAGCCGCACAAAGCCTCTTCAGACCAGTGGGGTGAAGGCTCCCCCTGCCCTCAAGAGGCTTCACGCGGCAAAGCCAGGACAGCAAGAGCGATCCCTCTTACTGTCCTCGCTTATGGGATAACCGCGAGTAGCCTCTTCCGGGCAGCAGGATAAAGGCTCCCCCAAGAGCCATGCTCCCTTTAAAGAGCGTGTGGAGCATGTGTGCGGCTCTTGGGGGCTTTTCCCCAAGGAGGGAGAAGGGCAGCCCTCCTCCCTCCTCGGGGAAAAGCCCCCAAAAGCCGCACGCACACTCCACGGGGCTCTTTAAAGGGAGCGCTGCGCAGAGCCTCCCGCCTGCATTCGCTCCATAAGATGCACACACATTTCCCCTTGCTGTTTAGGAGGGGAAAGTGCGTCTTATAGAGCGAAAAATACAGTATATACAAACAGTACCAAACCAGAAGATTTTTGTCTTAATTTTAAAAAAATATAGACATGAACAGGGAGAAATTAATACAGAATGAGAATGCAAATGTTCAGGCATGAGTAAAAAATTTTTTGAATGTAAGCAAGTGTTTTCAAATGTTCTTATCCCTGATAAAGGTCACCAGCTAAATTATAGTTAGCTGTGAGTATTTATTTAAAATATTTTATTCCATCTGCTCAAAGCAGCTAATGAGCAGGTACACCTTTTTTTTAATCCACTCCTTTATATAATGAGTCATTTATTGAAGGGATGGCATGAATAAAATCAGAGATGTCTGCACATGGGATGGAATTTTATAGGTACCAAGCTTATGCTTAGCAGGCCAAGAATATCTTACAATGAAGGGAGCCAATGGAGGAAGCTCTAGTGGTGTCAAGTCTGCAGTATAATTTACGTAAATGTGAGCTGGCTTGGGTCAAACATATTGCTGAGTTATTTGTTGAACCTTGCAGTTACGACAGGAATGGAGTATCTAGGTCCCTCCGGCTTTGTAACGCAGTTTACAATCTAGGTTGCAAGAGTCAGAGAACACAAGTGAACAAGGCTGTTTCTTATGTCTGAGACGATCCATGATGCCGCTGACAGGTTGGGGGAGGACAATGTCTTGGGTAGAATCACTTTATCTTTCTTGTCTAAGAGGCTCTTGCTTGTCATTCGCACCTACGCTCAGACAGTTCTGCCGATGGACCACTAATTGGTCATTCCATGTTTAAATAATGCAAGCTAGCTATAGTTGGTGCAGTTTAATTGACTAGATACTTACCTGTTGACTGAGTGACACAAGAGACTTTGTAGGATAGCCATATACTTAAGAGACACAGAAATGAAGCTAAGAAGCCAAATACCTGTTTAAAAACAAAACAAAAAGAGCCATGTGATAACTAAACCTTCTACTATAGAGAATCCAATATACCCTATACCAACATTTAAGATTTATCCACTAAGGATTCTGTTCACCTGCATGCATCCAGTTGACAGATCCTATCCAGGATTTTTTTAAAAAATGGACGCGGGTGGCGCTGTGGGTTAAACCACAGAGCCTAGGGCTTGCCGATCAGAAGGTCGGTGGTTTGAATCCCCCCAACGGGGTGAGCTCCCGTTGCTTGGTCCCTGCTCCTGCCCACCTAGCAGTTAGAAAGCATGTCAAAGTGCAAGTAGATAAATAGGTACCACTCTGGCGGGAAGGTAAACGGCATTTCCGTGCGCTGCTCTGGTTTGCCAGAAGCGGCTCAGTCATGCTGGCCACATGACCCGGAAGCTGTACGCCGGCTCCCTCGGCCAATAAAGCGAGATGAGCGCCACAACCCCAGAGACGTCTGTGACTGGACTTAACTGTCAGGGGTCCCTTTACTCCTTTACCTTTATTCAGGATAAATTAGGCTTCTAGTTTAAAGTGCTGTTTCATGAACTCTGTTGGACTAACATACTCGATGTTGCCAGCTTATTATGCAACCAAAAGAGTGGCCATTAGCAGCTACAACCCAGAAACTCTGAAATCTGCATGACCCCACTGGCCCCATGATGTAGCCATATAGTATGGAATCTGGCTGCAGAGGCAGAGTTTTAGAGAACCTAATTATAATTTAAAGTGGGCAAAGCTTACACAGCCCTTGTTATTGCAGGGGAAAGTCTAGTACAGTGGTACCTTGGTTGTCAAACTTCATCCATTCTGGGAGTCCATTTGACTCCCGAAACCATTCGAAAACCAAGGCGCAGCTTCTGATTAAGGAAGCCGCATCGGACGTTCGGCTTCCAAAAAACGTTCGCAGACCGGAACACTCACTTCCGGGTTTGCAGAGTTCAGGAGATGATTTGTTCGGGAGCCAAGCCAAGTACCTCAGAAGGCAAACGCCTTGCGAGTCGAACGTTTTGGCTCCGAATGCAGCAAACCCAGAAGTGAGTGTTCTGGTTACGAACATTCTTTGGAACCTGAACATCTGACACGGTTTACGCAGCTTCTGATTGGCTGCAGGAGTTTCCTGCAGCCAATCAGAAGCCGTGCCTTGGTTTCCAAACATTTTGGAAGTTGAACGGACTTCCGGAACGGATTTCATTCGACTTCCAAGGTACCACTGTATATATACAAGGTTTTGTCAAAGGCCCTCCAACACTCAACCCAACCAGGATACAGAGCACAAACAAGGGACAAATCCTGACTTGTGGTATAGACTGCAGCTCTACTTTACATGCAGCTCTACCTTACATGCATACGAAGAGTAATTATGCAGAAAAAAACTTGGAATCTGCACTAAAATCAGACCCCAGCAGCAACAATGTAAAAGCAATTCCTTGTCGACAGGAGAGAAAAAAAGCTGCCTCACCGCTCCAGCTGTAAGACTTGCTAACCCAGAGCTTCTGGCCGCCACCACCACCGATCCAATGAGAAGAAGGGTGGTACCTATTAGGTAATGGAGAAACTCCTGAAAAGAAACAAGCACAGAACAGTTTTGAAGACAACCCAATAAAAGGAGCATTTCAATGTGGCACAACACTGCCAGCCAATGAGATTCTTTTGCTTTAAATCACCTGTGAAAAAGGAAACGTGGGACTGCCGTCCCTGGCCCAAATCACATTTCCTGGAGGAAAGACACTGTTCTGCTGAAACAGATAAGGTTGCTGTCCCTTGCTCTTCCCACTCCCCGCCAAAACAAACAAACAAGTTCTTTTCGAGAATGCACAATTGTTGTTTATATGCCTGTTGTCTTTGTCCATGAAGTTTTCTTGGCAAGGATACTGGAGTGGCTTGCCGGTTCCTCCTCCAGGTGGATCACGTTTGGTCAAAACTCTCCACTATGACCTGTTCATCTTGTGTGCCCTGCTTGGCGTAGTTCATAGCTTCTCTGAGTTCTTCAAGCCCCTTCGCCACGGCAAGGCAGTGATCCATGAATGCACAATAGGTAACCGTAAGAGAGATGCTGTAGACTTGCTGGTGCGTGTTATTGATGAGTGGAGCGTAACTCCCAAACAGAAAGGCAAAGCCCTATTGATCTCTGAGGGTTCTGACTGCTTCCCTTCCTCACTTTTAGTGTGCATCTGTGGCCAAATTGTCATTCTCTCTTTAGGCTTTGGAATACACGGGGATCCTTTTTTGCGCCTTAAATCATAGTGTGAATGCGGCATGATTTGCTGCCCGTTTATATTTGCAACTTTGCTTTCCGAAGCAGCATTCATATCCGCTGTCACTTCCGTTTCAAGAAATGAACCAACTTTTCTTTATTCCTCTGGTGTGAGCTTCTTGGGGCATAAGGTTAAGGATAAATAAATTCACAACAGATGCATGTTCTAACTCTCTGCTTAATACTGGGGCTGTGCATACGAAGACACCTGCACGTGGATTCAATGCCACTTTGAGCTCCTGCGAGGAAAAGTGGCATATAAAACTACTAACACCTGATTTTAAAGCCTTTAACAGAGATGCTGCAACTACATTTCCAAACAAGGGATAAAGGTAAAGGGACCCCTGACCATTAGGTCCAGTCGTGACCGACTCTGGGGTTGCGCGCTCATCTCGCTCTATAGGCCGAGGGAGCCGGCGTTTGTCCTCAGACAGCTTCCGGGTCATGTGGCCAGCATGACTAAGCCGCTTCTGGCGAACCAGAGCAGCACACAGAAACGCCATTTACCTTGCCGCCAGAGCGGTACCTATTTATCTACTTGCACTTTGACGTGCTTTTGAACTGAAAGGTTGGCAGGAACAGGGACCGAGCAACGGGAGCTCACCCCGTCATGGGGATTCGAACCGCCGACCTTCTGATCGGCAATTCTTAGGCTCTGTGGTTTAACCCACAGCGCCACTAAAAAGCAGGTTATAGAATCGCATGTCTTAAGGCTTCTGCGGAAAGTTAGTATATAACAGAGGTGGGTCTAGTCTCCACACACCCATGCTACTTTTTGATCCACAAAGAGGAAGCATTTCAAAACTGATAAGCATTTCTAAAGTGGTACCGTGGTGGTCCCAGGAGGTTTGAACTATATGATATTTCTGAAACTGGGACTTTGCAGTACAATAGGAAATTGATAATGTCACCTATAAACCTCTCTCTGTCTTTCCCAGAAAGACCCAAACTGCATGAGATGTTGTTTTTATTCTCTTGGGTACTAATTAGAGCAAACTCTAACACAGAGTTTGCTTTGCTACTTTGCACTCCTTTGCCCCTCCATGTGCTATGAAGATTCTGGAGCAAATTTTCCAGTTGTCTGACCTTCCCCGTGGGAGAGGGCCTGCAGCAGTTGACTCTTGTCCCTGAATAGCAAGTCAGAGAGACAGAGCAGACTCATCTCTCCAGTGGATGCTGTATGCAGCGACAGCAGCAGAGAAGGCTGGGTCAAATCAGGAGTGGGGAAATGCCATTGTCATGCAAGTACTACAGTATAGTCTTCGACCATCAGGAGAAACTGAAACATCGTGGCAGCTGAGCAGCACAGCCGACACACAAGCATCCCCTCTAACTTGCTTGTTGCAAATGCAGATTGCAGAGCCCATCACATTTTAGGATAGCTAGGAGTCACGGGAGGGGATGCGGGTGGCGCTGTGGGTTAAACCACAGAGCCTAGGACTTGCCAATCAGAAGGTCGGCAGTTCGAATCCCCGCGACGGGGTGAGCTCCTGTTGCTCAGTCCCTGCTCCTGCCAACCTAGCAGTTGAAAAGCACGTCAAAGTGCAAGTAGATAAATAGGCACCGCTCCGGCGGGAAGGTAAACGGCGTTTCCGTGCGCTGCTCTGGTTTGCCAGAAGCGGCTTAGTCATGCTGGCCACATGACCTGGAAGCTGTACGCCGGCTTCCTTGGCCAATAAAGCGAGAGGAGCGCCGCAAGCCCAGAGTCGGCCATGACTGGACCCAATGGTCAGGGGACCTTTTACTTTAGGAGTCACGGGAATCCTGCTGTTTCAAAAGGTCCTGAAAGTGTGCTGGGGGAAACCTGAGGTTCCTCTTTATGTTCTGATAATGTAAAAACTGATGACTGGGAGCTGATCACTTAAGATTTAATTCTCTTTACGTTTGGACTTTGCCTAGATCTCACTGTCACATTTTATGGCTTTTGGTCCCCACTGTCTTACAAACTTTTTTTGGGGGGTGGGGAGCTTTTGTTTGTCTTTACAAGTGCCATGTGGCAATTTATTAAAAGCAACTTGTCCCGTCCCCCCCCCCCCGGAAATTAAAAACAAAAGCGATTTTAACTATGAGCAGGAACTTACTGCAAGTGGCCAGTTGATGCAAGTCAGCATTCGGTAAATTCTGAAGATATAGACGACGTAGAAAATGAAGATCATAATTAAGTCAAACATGGAGATAATTTTGAAGTAGGTATATGTACTGTGACCGGCCACCGGTGAAGCAATGATGCAAATAAATCCGATCAGGAGCAATAGCTGAAAGGCAAGAGACAAAAGAGGGTGAGTGAATAGGAAAGCAAAACAAACTCCCAACTCGCAGTAAAATGCTCAAAATGAAAAAAAGAAAAGAAAAACCACTTTTTGAAGAGTCAGAAGAAAACAATTCCAACTAAAGTAACGATAATAAAACTTAAAAGTTTAGATTACAAAAATATATTGGGGGAGGGAATACACTGGGGCACAATCCGAAGCAAACTTACAGCATGCAACTCAGTTTGAAGTCAGTGGAACTTTGGTGTAAATGTTTGTTGGGTTCAAGCTGCCAAGAGGGCAGGTTTCTAAAGACGGCAACAGTTACAGTGGTACCTCGGGTTACATACGCTTCAGGTTACAGACTCCGCTAATCCAGAAATAGTACCTCGGGTTAAGAACTTTGCTTCAGGATGAGAACAGAAATTGTGCAGTGGTAGTGGGAGGCCCCATTAGCTAAAGTGGTGCTTCAGGTTAAGAACAGTTAAGAACGGACCCCTGGAATGAATTAAGTACTTAACCCAAGGTACCACTGTACTACAGTTTTGCTAAGTGGGGGCTTAGGTCATCAGCAAACAGAGATCCAGAACACAATGGCTGTATGCTAACACTATGTCTCATTCTAGACTAAAAGAGGAAAACCTCACATTTAGGAATAATTTACAGTTGATTTAAATATGAAAACACCACATTTAGTCCTGTATCCTCTCTCCACAAGAGCCAACTAGATTGCCTGTAAAAAGCCTGCAATGTGGACCAGAACTCAATAACACCTTCCCCTCCTCTTGTGCTAACCAGCAAATTATATCCAAAAACCCACAAATGTTACATACGCTTCAGGTTACAGACTCCGCTAACCCAGAAATAGTACCTCAGGTTAAGAACTTTGCTTCAGGATGAGAACAGAAATCGTGCTCCGGCAGCGCGGCGGCCCCATTAGCTAAAGTGGTGCTAAAGAACAGTTTCAGGTTAAGAATGGACCTCCGGAACGAATTAAGTACTTAACCCGAGGTACCACTGTACACATAAGATTCCTTAAGCTTCAAAATTCCAAGATCCTCCACATTTAGAGATGTCCAGCCTTATTTACACACTTCAGAGGCCGCCAATCTTTCTGGGCCTATGAGTACATTTGCAAACCAGAGAAACTGTTCTGGGCACCATGTACATAATCAGAACACAGACCAACACACAAATACACTTATTCTTCACCTGCCAGACATTCCATTTAACAGCTGCAAAAGACTATGTCTTTCAAAGCTAATCTCAGCACGGCAGGTGGGGGAGGACAGGACCCCATAGGTGCTGGGGAAGGCATTTGCATTAGATACTGGGAAGGTTAGCAAACTCTACAACCAATGAAGGTGCTTCTGATTAGCTGCATTCTGGCATTATACAACTCAACATAACATAGAATATGCAAACAGGGACAAGTATGCTACCTCTGCCCCCATCACTGTACAAGAGTTGGAAGGCAGAGTGTCTGCAGTGAAGGCATTGTGCTCCTATAGATTCCCCACAAGATGCAGAATACTGGAGAAATCCAGGCTCTACACTGCCATGGGAAGCTTCCATTAAGTACCAGAGGTTCCTCACTGCAGATGGTTGTCCTCCAACTCGTGCAAGGTGACAGAGACAGGTGGAACAGAAGTGGCACTTTCCTCCCCACCCACACATTCTACTTACTCATCCATATAATGCCTGAATTGAACTGCTCTTTCACACCAATTCAACAACCCCTCATGAAGATAAATGATTCCACTGCACAGATGGAGATTTCAGAACCTTCACTTCCATGAAGGGTAGCTCTTCATGCAAAAAAGGAAACCCCAGAAAAAGCGGCTATCTTCATTGTAAAGGTAAAGGGACCCCTGACCATTAGGTCCAGTGGCGGACGACTCTGGGGTTGCAGCGCTCATCTAATTTTATTGGCCGAGTACAGCTTCCGGGTCATGTGGATAGAATGACTAAGCCGCTTCTGGAGAGCCAGAGCAGCGCACGGAAACGCCATTTACCTTCCCGCCGGAGCAGTACCTATTTATCTACTTGAACTGGCATGCTTTTGAACTGGTGGTTGGCAGGCGCTGGGACCAAGCAATGGGAGCTCACCCCATCACGGGGATTTGAACCGCCGACCTTCTGATCGGCAAGCCCTAGGCTCTGTGGTTTAACCCACAGCGCCACCCGCATCTCTTGTCTTCATTGAGGTGCATACAAAACCTTGATCTCCCAGAGCACAGCAGTCTACCAGTTCTCAATCAATATGTATTTTTGAATTAATAATCTGTTTTTTAAAAAGTATTCCTTCTAGGTAAAAGTTAAGAGACCATATTTCCCCCCCTCTCTCTGTTAGGGGGGGGGGTAATGCAATCCCACTTGAGAAATCCTCAAAAAAATAATAAGGAAAGGGATAGGGAAGGGATCCTGGAAAACTCATGCACCTTCTCCAGTGAAAGATGGTTTCCAGTCTCCACTGTGCAATGCAACAAGTGTGTGCAAGATAAGAGATTTGATACAATAAGCTGTAACTTGACAGTTACACATTTGAGCAGAATTCCCTTTCTAAATCTCAGATGTCGGGGTTACCATGTGCAATACTTTCTCTAGCTCTCCCCCCCCCCCGAGGTTAGAGAATGTAGTTGACAGTAAAACACCTCAATTCCCAGGGTCTTCTTTGAACAGGAAACACATTTTTTGTGCCTTCCTGTTTTGACTCAGCTGAATCTGCTATTCCTAGTTCTTTACAATGCTACTCAAATCACAGCAAATCTTTCAATATTTATAGAGCCCTCCTTTTTTAAAAAAGCAAACAAAAAAGCCATACTGAATTGGTTTTACATTTTGAAACCTCTGAAGAAATTCAGCTGCAGCTGAAATAGAGAGCCATCACATGGGGAAAAGATTACAGCAAAAATGTTTCTCTTTCTAGCAAGCGATGATTTTTCATGCAGTCTTTCCAGAGCTAGCCTCCAAGCTAAAAAAGACAAACGGTTTAACAATCTTGAGCTTTAA
The DNA here is from genome assembly GCA_034642415.1 of Podarcis siculus. Taxonomy (NCBI): domain Eukaryota; kingdom Metazoa; phylum Chordata; class Lepidosauria; order Squamata; family Lacertidae; genus Podarcis; species Podarcis siculus. Next base: position 39,239,865 of record JAXCMG010000017.1, on the reverse strand, counting down.
TCCTGTCATGTCCTAAAGAAATCTGAAGTTGACATGTTTTCAATTCATATGCAGATGCAAAGCTTCCCCTTATTATTTTTTCTTCAGATCTAGAAGAGAACCATGCACAACAAACACAAAACAAAGGTAAAGGGCTGGATCCAAATGTGCCCTTTCACTAGTGGAAATACTCCTCCACTTACGAAGGAGGCTTGTTTCTGGGGGAAACCCTAACAAGTGTAGCTGCCCTACCTGTGCCCCAAGGTACTTAATTTATCAAACAGTTACGGCAAGCTTTTATGTCTCAGTCCTTTGTGGATCTTCCAGGGCGTCTAAGCGGCGCTATTAGAAGTGTGCGCGGAGGGAAGAAAGATGCAGAGAGCAGGCGAGAGTTGCAAGACGAGGAAAACGGGAAGGAAGGAAGGAGGCAGAAGGGAAAGCAGTAAGTGGAGGGAGGCAGGGAGCTGAGCCGTCGGAAAGGCTGAGCAAAGCAGATCCGACTCCATGGCCGCGGAGGAAGTCGCTGGCGGAGCGCGAAAGACGACGGAAAGCAAACTTTTTCGGAGTTTCTGGTCCATAGTCTCTCCCGCCTTCTGAGGCGCAGATACAGGTCCTGGCCGCGGACGCACGAGGGAGCCTAGGTACGCCTCTGCGTAAATATAGCCAGTCACAGTTGCTAGGCCATCGACTTTGAAACCAGCAGTCATCTCAGCTTCCCTCCCAACACCCAAACAGGGTTGACCAAAGGCGGCGTGGAGCCATAACAGCGCAAAGAGCCGCGCTTCTCCTTCGCGCGCTCGACGGCGCAATGTGGCGCCCGCTGTCCCCGAAGAGAGAGAGGCGCGCCGGCGGGAGCAACACGTGCAAGAAGCCCTCCGCCTCTCATTGGAGCGCCAGATTTAGGCCACGTCGTCCTCCCTTGAGGGGGAAGGAAAAAAAGGCGCGCGGCAAAACAAGCTCCAAAACTTTGGAGAAGGAACCCGGACCCCCGGAATCCCTGGACCGCCCGCCTCGGCCCCTTACCATCTGGGCCACTTTGAGCAAGGCGGAGCAAGAGCCCGCGTAGCCTCTGTCCAGCAGCCCGGAGTCCGGCCCCGAGGCCGAAGGCGCCGCCGAGGACGTCGACGCGCCGCCACCGCCGCCGCTGCTGGCGTCGGTGCGGACCACCTGCAGCCCGCGAGACATCTTGGCGGGCGAGGAGACGGCGCGGCCGGCCCTTCCCTCGCGCGCTCTTCTTCCTCCTCCTCCTCCTCAGCGCTGCTAGGACCGCTATGGGGCTCCGGAGGCGGGACAGGGCGGGGCGGGCTGGGTTGGCTGGCTGGCTGGCTGCAGCGCCTCTCTGCACAGCTGGAGCGGGGCGGAGAGGACGAGCGAGGCTCCGGCGCCCCTGAGTCTCTTCCACCAGGCGGCCTGGTGGAAATCTGTGGCGCGCGTCCTGAAGAGGGAAGGTGGGCCTCAGCGGCGGCCGCCTCAGACAGGAGCCTTTTCCTAAAGTGACGGCGGGAGTGTCAAGCCAGAGCTTTAGCCGGGACAGCGGGGCTCGGCTGCAGGGGACGAAGGGGGAATCCCCCACCCTCTTTAACAATAACTCTTGAAAACTTGAGTTTACACGGTGTGAGAGTTCACACGAGACTCCCGGGCCCGAGGCCTGTCTCGCCAACGCTTTTATTTGCCCATCCTGCCTCAGGCGGCGGGGCCGACTCTTCTTTTACGTTACTGAGGGAAACCCTTTCTAGAAAACTTAAGTCCACAATAAGTATTTCAGTCGTCGAGGTGTCACAAGACTGCTGGGCTGTTCTTTTCTAGAAGCTTTAAAAACAATGACGGCGTCTTTCTCTTCCTCCACCTCACCCCCACCTAATATCCGGCAGTTTGGAAAGTCGTCTTTTAGCTTTGCAACTTCCTTTCCGAAAGGTCTCGCAGGGTTCACTCTTCTGCTTAATAAAAGTAGGTGGTTAATTACACGGAGGTGCAAGTGATGGGCTTTCCAGTCTATGCTACCAACTTCCTCTCCAAAGGTTAAGCTCTGGACTGTTTTTTGTTTTAATTAGATCTTAATAGGCAGCAAATAAAACTCTAGATTGTGAACAAAATATGCAAACAGGAGGTTCTGGTGGGAAAAACAAAAACCCTTCCCTATTTATCTCTTGCTGCTTGTGCAAAAACAGTGGCATAATAGTTGAGCATTTTAGTCAACTTCTCCTTTTATAAGGCGCTATGGTGCTTTTTTTTTAAAAAAAGACTGCTCAATTGTTTCAATTTAAGTTTTTACTCATTATCGCCAACTTTCCCCAAGAAGGAATATAATTGAGGTGAGTGATAATGTAGGCAACAATTCAGGAATGTCAACTTCTCTTTATTGTTTCTACAGGGGGAGAGCCATTTTAGTCTGTTACAGCAAAATCAGCAGGGAGCCTTGCAGCACCTTACAAGACCAGCGAATTTTATTATGGCATAAGCTTTCATTGATGAATACTTAAAAAGGTAAAGGGACCCCTGACCATTAGGTCCAGTTGTGGCCGACTCTGTGGTTGCGGCGCTCATCTCGCTTTATTGGCCGAGGGAGCTGGTGTACAGCTGGTCATGTGGCCAGCATGACTAAGCCGTTTCTGGCGAACCAGAGCAGCACACGGAAATGCCATTTACCTTCCCGCCAGAGTGGTACCTATTTATCTACTTGCACTTTGATGTGCTTTCGAACTGCTAGGTTGGCAGGAGCGGGGACCAGGCAACGGGAGCTCATCCCGTCACGGGGATTTGAACCGCCGACCTTCTGATCGGCCAGTCCTAGGCTCTGTGGTTTAAATTTAAGGAGTTTGCTGTCACAGCCTACTTAGGCGGGCTCAGTGTGTCATTGGGAAACAGGCGCTGCCCTAAAGCTAGTCAGAACTTTGGTCTGTTTGGCTTGGTACTCATAAAGAATCAGAATTGTAGAGTTGGAAGGGACCCCAAGGGTCATCTAGTCCAACCCCCTCCAATGCAGGAATCGTAACTAGATCATACGTAACAGATGGCCATCCAACCTCTGCTCTAACAAAGGAAGAGTCTACCACCTCTCTTGGGAGTCTGTTCCACTGTCCAACAGGTCTTTACAGTTGGAAAGTTCTTCCTGATGCTTAGTTGGAATCTCCTTTTTTCTAGCTTGAATCTATTGGTTCTGGTCCTAGCCTCCTGTACAGGAGAAAACAAGCTTGCTCCACCCTCCATGTGGCAGCCCTTTAGATATTTGAAGATGGCTATCGTATCTCCTCTCAAGTCTCGTCTTTTCCAGGCTAAACATGCCCAGTTCCCTCAACAGTTCCTCATAAGGCTTGGTTTCCAGAACTTTGATGGCCACCCTCTGACAACAATTGGTGAGCAGCACCTCTCCAGGAATTCAGGCAGAGATCTTTGCAGCCATAGCTTTATATGTCAGGAATTGAACTTCTATCCTTATTTTGCCCATACCCCGTGGGCCAATTTTGACAGGTTGGAACAAGAGTGCCCACCTGTCAAAGTTCAAAGGGGTTTGCTGAGATCAGCAGAAATTTCAGCTACACCCCTATTACACAGGAGAAATACGTAATACTTGTCCCTGCTAGTGTGAATAAAGGACCTTATTATGCATTTCTTCCTCTCTTCGTGGTGTAGTTTGTCTCATTTCTGTGTGCAGGGATGTATTATATAAAAAAGAGGTAGTGCACATGGTCTCCACAAAAACCTTACCTTCACAGTAACATTCCAAGGGACCACAACAAAGGTTCATTTATCTCTCATTCAAATGTCTTGGGGGGGGGGCATTATCATAACACAGCAAGCCCAGAGACCAGACTGAGACAAGAGTTACCGTATTTTTTGCTCCATAAGACGCGCCTAGTTTTTAGAGGAGGAAAGGGGGAAAGCCCAATTTTTTGGGGATCAGCTCACAGTTGTGCAGCTTCTTTTGCAAAGGGTAAAAGCCCCGTTTTTTTTTGAGGATCAGTTCAAAGTTGTTGAGCTTACTTTGCAAAGGGTTTTTATGGGGTTCAACTCACAGTTCTGCAGCTTTAGGAAAGGAAAGGGAGCCGTTTCTACAGTTTCCAGACAGATAATCTAATCAGCCAGTCACATGTCGCTGGGGAAACAGCCTCCATCTGGAAGAACATTAAAAAACGGAGGCCTGGGCAAGGGGGCGGGGCCAGAAAGGGAGCCAGCGATCGACCACACATTCACTCCATAAGACACAGGCATTTCTCCTTACTTTTTAGTAGGGAAAAAGTGTGTCTTATGGAGCGAAAAATATGGTAGCCTACCAGACCACTATACCATTTCCCCCCTTTAAATCAGGAGAGGAGAAGTATTTTGGCTTCACAGGCCAGGTCCTTATTAGATCCATCAATCGCCTTCCTCCATCACCCGTCCAGAAGACTTGGTTTTCCTGTCCAGAAGGGGTGATTTAAACCCCTGCTGAAATGGAGGAAGGGGTTTGCCTTTTCTTCCCCCGAAGGTATCCTGCGAGGCAGAGGGTATGGATTTTTCTTCAGGGTTTACTCCTGAAGCCTCTTTTCTCATGACTGAGTATACAGTGGTACCTCTGGGTGCGAGCAGGATCCGTTCCGGAGCCCCGTTCTCATCCTGAGTAGAACGCGTCTGCGTGTACACGGGTTGTGATTCGCCACTTCTGCGCATGACATCATTTTGAGCATCTGCGCATGCGCGAGCGGTGAAACCCGGAAGTAACACATTCTGTTACTTCCGGGTCGCTGTGGAGCGTAACCTGAAAACTCTCAACCTGAAGCATATTTAACCCAAGGTATATTTAACCCAAGGCATTTCTGTGCGCTGCTCTGGTTCACCAGAAGTGGCTTAGTCATGCTGGCCACATGACCCGGAAGCTGTATGCCGGCTCCCTCAGCCAATAAAGTGAGATGAACGCCGCAACCCCAGAGTCTGTCATGACTGGACCTAATGGACAGGGGTCCCTTTACCTTTACGACTGTAACTGCAAAGCATCAGTTTCCTTCTTGAAGGGCAACGTTCCCAGGTTGACGAGCCCCATCTGCTCCTCCCTTCCCTCTATAGCACGTGTAGAAATCGCCGCCTTGACTGTTGGATCCTCTAATGGTCTCGTCCACTCAACCCACCAGAGCCTGTGCTACTGTAACAAGTGACCAAACTGGAGCATTGCCAATGTACATGCAGCTGCAAGAAGCCTTCCCTGATATCCCTACAGTCCTGCTGAAATTAGGCATGAAAGGTTTCTGCTGTAGTTAACGTAATACGTTGTGGTGCATGCTTGGTTGTAGAGTGTGTGTGCGTTGCAGGGGATTCGACTAGATGACTCTCGGGGTCGCTTGCAACTCTACAATTCCATTGCAGATGACAGGATCTCTTGTTTGCAAGTGTGCCCAGAGGCCGAAAAAGGATAGTGACTCCATGCCTCACAGCAAGAGAGAGAAGGAGGGGTGGCTCTGTCTTGTTTGGAGCTCTCAGGCCTGCCCAGCATGCTGGTTCTTGACAGATTGGTCCTGAGAGAGCCAGCGTGCTGTAGTGGTTAAGAGCGGTGGACATGTAATCTGGGGAACCGGGTTCGCTTCCCCGCTCCTCCACATCACATGCAGCTGCTGGGTGACCTTGGGCTAGTCACACTTCTCTGAAGTCTCTCAGCCCCACTCACCTCACAGAGTGTTTGTTGTGGGGGAGGAAGGGAAAGGAGAATGTTAGCCGCTTTGAGACTCCTTAGGGTAGTGATAAAGCGGGATATCAAATCCAAACTCTTCTTCTGAAGAAATGAGACCTTTGACAGGAAGAAGGCCTGCTTACCGAGTCAAAGATCAAGGTATAAATAATGCTCCTTGGGTTGACATTCCACAATTTTTGAATTAGTAAGTGAAATAAAGAACACTGCAACAATTAATTAAAAAAAAACTTTCGTTTTTATGTACATTGAAATGGTTTGAGGGAATACAAATCCAATACTTTACAAAATGTGCAACAAAGGAGGAGGAGGAGATCATGGCACCACACAGGTTGGAAATGGTTTGCTTTTTATATATAAAAAAATAGCCTGGTAATCATAATACGCAGATTTAAAGATAAAAAAGGAATAATCGAATCATCTCCAACATAGATTCTGCTGTAATATCATAGCACCAATATTGCTATTGGACAAATCCATAATCAAGGAAGAACTTGTTTGTCAGCAATCAAATGAAAAAGAACTTATGTCTGAGATAAGAATGTACAAAATGTGAACTTCCAGAGGATGTTTTTCTGTTTCTTCCACATCGCCACCCAATATGAGCCAGTTACTTAGAAAGTAATTTCTTTAAGACTGCAATCCTAGGCACATCTTCCTTGGGAGTAAGTCGCATTGAACTCAGTTGGACTTACTTCTGAGTAGACACATAAAAAATTGAGCTGTGAATTTACAATGTTCCCACTGCTTCTAACAATCTACCACCAATGAAAGCTGATTGGCCTACCCATATTAATTTGAAAAAGGATCCACTCTACAGTCTTGTAGATTTCCCATTCTAGTCATATCTTTACACTGCAGCAGCTTCAGAATAGAACATTAACTTTGGCCTTTGGCACCATTAGATGGTTAACTCTTGTAAACAATTGCCAGTTTGTGTCTTGTTACAATAACCAGAGGCTGAATATTTTCTTCCAGGCCAATTTAGAAAACATTAGTGCTCCAAGGAGAATCTCATTTAGATATCTAAATCTTCAAGACTGTGTACAGTAGCATTTAAGCAGGAAAGTTTTCCTAAACACAGAAAGTTAACATGTATAAAAATATTATAAATTATTCTAATATATATCTCATCACCTATTCTAAAAGCTGCAGTCCTATGTGTATCTGAGTCAATATATATAGAATTGGACTGTGACAGTTATATGTACAAAGTAAAAAAATAAAGGGAGGCACATTTCGTTACAATAGAATACATTGATGTAAAATATTCTCAATACTTCTTAATCAGGCAGAGGACACTATTGCTCCTTACTAAAAACGAGACACACTTGCGGCGGCACTGGTGTGGGGACAGGAAGATGGGGCTTTAGGCTGGTGCAGGAACTGGGCCCAGATCACACCCATGACTGGCCAGCACAGGCTAAGATTCCAAGCTGGCTCAGTCCTATCCTTGGAACACCCTATTCAGAACTTTCTTCCAGACTGATGAGAAATCAGTGGGTGGAATACTTTCAATGTGCAGAAGAGGGAGGTCTGTGCTGGCAGAATAGCAGAAACACCACCCCACTGGCATCAGTCAGCAGGAGATGAGATGAATCGGCAGAGGCGTGGAGAGAAATGTCTTCACTCCCTACAAATCCTCCCCAGTCCAGCATAAGGGGTGGTGGTGGAGGTTTCCAGTCTTAATCCCTTATATTTTCCATCAAATCTAACTAAGGCTTCATAATAATAATAATAATAATAATAATAATAATAATAATATGTTGCCCATCTGACTGTCCCATCCACTCTGGGTGGGGTGGCTCTCAACAAAATACTATTAAACAACAACAACAACAACAATTAAGAACTTCCCTGAACAGGGCTGCCTTCAGGTGTCTTCTAAAAGTCAAATATTTATTCATTTCAGGTAGGTAGCAATGTTCGTCTGATGCAGTCAAAATAAATAAAACATTGTCCAGTAGCACCTTAGAGACCAACTAAGTTTGTTCTGGGTACAGTGCTACTTCAGGTTACATAGGCTTCAGGTTACATATGCTTCAGGTTACCGCTAACCCAAAAATAGTGCTTCAGGTTAAGAACTTTGCTTCAGGATGAGAACAGAAATTGTGCTCCGGCGGCGCAACAGCAGCAGGAGGCCCCATTAGCTAAAGTGGTGCTTCAGGTTAAGAACAGTTTCAGGTTAAGTACAGACCTCCAGAACGAATTAAGTACTTAACCCGACGTACCACTGTATAAGCTTTCGTGTGCATGCACATTTCTTCAGATACACTGAAACAGAAGGACTTCAGATACACTGAAACACTGGACTTCTGTTTCAGTGTATCTGAAGAAGTGTGCATACACACAAAAGCTTATACTGTACCCAGAATGAACTTAGTTGGTCTCTAAGGTGCTACAGGACAATTTTTTAGTTGTTTGACATCTGATCGGAGGGTGTTCCACAGGATGGGTGCCACTACCAAGAAGGCCCTCTGCCTGGTTCCCTGTCTCACAGTGAGAGAAGCACCCAAAGGCCCTCGGAGCTGGACCTCAGGCTGGACGATGGAGGTGGAAACACTCCTTCAGCTATACGGGGCTAAGGCCATTTAGGGCTTTATGCATACTTACTTGGAAGCAGATACCATCAAACTCATTAGTCTGGTTCACACTAGAATAATAGAATTGTAGAGTTGGAAAAGATCCTGAGAGTCACCACCTGTGATGCCGGAATCTCAGCTAGCTCATGAATGACAGATAAAGTCACCCAACCTCTGCTTCAAAACCTCCAAAGAAGGAGAGTCCTGAGGGAGTCTGTTCCACTGTCAAACAGCTCTTACTGTCAGAAAGTTATTCCTGATGTTTAGTCGGAATCTCCTTTCTTGTAACTTGAAGCCATTGGTCCGGGGCCTAGCTTCCAGAGCATGAGAAAACAAGCTTGCTACATCTTCCTTGTGACAGCCCTTTATATATTCGAAGATGGCTATCATAACTCCTCTCAGTACTTTACTAGGCTAAACATACCAAATTCCTTCAACTGTTCTTCATAAGGCTTGGTTTCTAGATCACAGACTCCCCTTGGCCTCACATGTTCTCATCTCTTCCTGCACGGCCAGGATGACTTCAGAAACCTCTGCTTTAGTTTCCCGTCAAACACAGCTTGTCACATTACACTTAAATTGGGGTTTGTAGTTTATATCAACTATGGTTAGTTTAAACAAGACAGCTTCATAAACCATGGTTTGAAGTTTGCTTGTTCTGAAATTGGCCAGAGTTACTGTTATAGCATAAACCCTAATCCAGATGCTACAAGCCTTGCTTAAAGAAAATTAAGTAAAACTTTATGGTGTCCTCCTCCAACTCACTCAGGAGAAAGGGAAAATGCATTGTACTGAATCTTGGTTCAGTATTAGATGCTAATATGATCACTGGTTGAGTTTAGGTATCATAGCCATACCGTGGGTTTGGCCATCGGGAACATGTTATGAGCTTCCATGCTTTCTTCTCACCATCCCTCATGCTAATCCCATAATCAGTTTTTTCATTTATGGTATCCTGCAATTTGGAAGTCACAGGAAACAATGGTTACCACAAATCAGGGAATAAGAAGATGGAATTAGCTTGTATGAGGGAGAGACAGGAAGGGGCATGAAAATCCTCCTGATAGTCAACTATGTTTTGGCCATAATGTGAGCCATGAGCCATTCTATTGAGTAAAAATGCTTTGCCTGAGCATTAAGAAAAACCACTGCAGGAATTGATAATTTAAAAACGATGCATTATACCCAAATGTGTTTTTTCTTAACTTAACGAGGACATTTATTGCAAGTTCCGCGATCTCCAAGATACAAAACTAAAGTAGGCATTTCCACCGTAGCAGGAAGTTACAACGAATGCAAAGAACTGTGGGGGAAAAGAAAACAGCTGTTAGAAAATAGTAATAATAATAATAATAATAATAATAATAATAATAATAATAATAATTTATTTATATCCCGCCCTCCCCAGCCGAAGCCGGGCTCAGGGCGGCTAACAACAATAAAATAATACAACATTCTAAAAACCATTTAGCAGATTTATTTGTATTCCCAGATCACTCATGGGGTACAAGAAAAGGGTTTTAAAATAACCACTTGTTTTATTGTCCTTCGGCACCCTGCCTTGAGCACCCCTGTTCTGTTCAGCTTGCCATGTAAGGAATTCTTTTGGTTTCAGTTCACATGTGGTTAAAATGTGCTGGTAGTTCAGCATCCTTCACTGCTTTAATGGTCTCAGTTTAATGAAACCTCTTGGTTTCATATCCTGGTTTGTAAGCAGAGCTTAAACCACAATTTCCCTCTTTGGATGTAGCAAGAAAATTGGCACCTGTCTGTCTTGGGAGACAACGTAGGGGATGTCTTCAGGGATGAATAAAAGTGTGCTTTAATAAACCCATGAGGTTTTGAATTCTAGTGTAGAAGAAATAAATAAATAAAAATAAGGAAGATGCTGTGCCAGTCTCTTTATATGGTCTCAACAATAATTACGTATCTAGATTACTCCTCTTTCAACCTGCACCAATTTAATACCTCGTTCCTGAATATTTGTTGGAACACATAAACAACTTCCTCCACCCACTTCCATATTTCGAGTACTATTCATGATTCAAAGGTTAAAAATCAACTTACTGAAGAAGCTGCCCAGCTGTTGTAGTTGTGGCTGTCCAATTCCTTGGTGACGGCACATGCGTCTACGATGGCAGCAATGAAGTACAAAAGAAAGGCACTCCCGTTAAAACACAGGCCCTGTAGGGAGGGCAAAGGAAGACAAAAGGGTAGTTTTTTTAAAGCCAGAACTCACAGGAACTCAGTTCCAGCACCTCTCAGCTGGGATCCATTGCCATTATAAGAGAACAAGGGAAGCGTTCATGGTGAGTTCTGGCATCTCTTTTTCGAGAAAAATAGCACTGAATAAACCTATGTCCTTTTTTCAGTGCAGGACTGCTCCTTTGTTTCTATCCTTTGTCTGTTCTCACCAAACTTGCTATTGCCTTGGCCCAGTATACCTGAAGGAGCGACTCCACCCCCATCGCTCTGCCCGGACACTGAGGTCCAGCTCCGAGGGCCTTCTGGCAGTTCACTGCCTGTGAGAAGTGAGGTTACAGGGAACCAGGCAAAGGGCCTTCTCAGCAGGGGCGCCCACCCTGTGGAACGCCCTCCCATCAGATGTCAAGGAAATAAACAACTATCTGACTTTTAGAAGACATCTGAAAGCAGCCCTGTTTAGGGAAGTTTTTAATGTTTGATGTTTTATCCTCTTTTTAATATTCTGCTGGGAGTTGCCCAGAGTGATGGGTGGGGCATGAACAATAAATAATAACAATAACAATAATAATAATAACGGTCCAATACTGAAAAATTGAAGGGATTCTTTTAAAAAGAGAACTTTGACGTGTGTTTAGGGCCTCAAGCACCTGTCACAGTGGCAGAAATATTGACTCTTTCTGGCTTTTGGACTTTTTAAAGGAAAGAGGTCAAGGTTGAGAGGCTGAGGAGAAAACCCTGCATGGTCCTCAGTATTCTGTAACAACAGGCCCTCCAATGAAATGAATGGAAGGTTCTTTTGAGGGTGGGGAGCTTGGTGCATCCACAGGAATTTCCTAAACGCACAAGGATATGCTGTTATCATGACATTCCCGTTTTCCGAATTAGATGAAAGCTGATACTCACTACAGTGGTCCATGGCACTTGGGGAATCCGCGTGTACGTCATTGTCATGTAGATGATTAGGAAGAACAGCGTAAGGACCCAGTAAAACACAGCTACAAACATTACCCAGCCGAAGACAGGATACAGGAAATATTCTGTTCCAGCAATCAGCGTCCATACCAACAACCCCAGCACCTGCAAATATGCAAAGAAAACAGAATAGTGTTACCCAGAAGAAAGGCATGATATGTACATGCACAAAGCATTGTTCTGCTTCATGAAAATGGGTTACTGGAATAGAAGGCCAACTCTAAGCAATTATTTGCTGGCACAGAAATCACAGAATGGGATGGATCTCCTATCCTATCACAGTTAATGGGAATAAGGTTTGACTTCGGCGTAGTCAGGATTTTACCACATCTAGGTCTGTCGTAAGAGGTATTTCTATACAGAAAGGATTCATACAAATGTTAATACAACAGATTTGTTTCCAAAGCAATTTAAATAATATTTCACAGCCCAAAAACATCCATGGTTAAACAAGAGGCAATTTCAGTAGACAGACTGCTTATATCATCTAAAATAATGAAAGCTAGGCAAAATGTATAATATCACGTAAACAGCTCTATAGTAAGGTAGGATGAAGTTTGGAATCCTTTAGTGAGAGTTTTGTTTGGTCAACTCAGCAGAGATTCTACATTCAAAGTAATGTATGGAATCGTCTACTCTCTCCCTGGCTATGACCTTGAGGAAAATGTAAGTCTGAATAGCTTTAATCTCTCTTTCTGAATCAGTAGGATTATATCAGTTCCGAATGCCCGTATTTAACAGGCCTTAAAACCAAAAATTACATACACTTTCATATTATAGAAAGAGGGGAAGCCGTTTTACTTTAAGAGGAACAACAGAAAGGGGCTACTATAATTTCGGGCACGCTTATCCAAACCATTAAATCTTATATTTGTTCATTTATATGTAGGGGTATTTTATGCAAATGAAAAGCATGTTAAACTGACGGGTGATTTTTTAAATTTAGTAACAGGCCATATTAATATTCATTGTTATATTTTTATATAGGTTGCTATCAGTTGCTGACTATCATTTCTAGTACCAGTCAGCTTCTTCTGCCACTGGAGGTCACCATTGTTCTACACAGAAATGTGTCTTCTGCGGTATTAAAGCCGTTTCTAAAAAACGGGATAGAATTTGGTTGTGATTTTTGCCTTGATCAAACCTCCAGTTCTGAAATAACCAGTGATAACCACTGAGTTATCCAATTCTTCAAATCTCCATTAATGATCAATAATTATAATTTCTAATTGATCTATAATAAAGGTAAAGGTACCCCTGACCGTTAGGTCCAGTCATGGACAACTCTGGGGTTGTGCGCTCATCTCGCTCTACAGGTCGAGGGAGCCGGCGTTTGTTCGCAGACAGCTTCCGGGTCATGTGGCCAGCATCTGGCGAAATCAGAGCAGCACACGGAAACGCAGTTTACCTTCCCGTCGGAGTGGTACCTATTTATCTACTTGCACTCTGATGTGCTTTCGAACTGCTAGGTGCACAAGAGCTGGGACCAAACAATGGGAGCTCACCCCATCGTGGGGATTCGAACCGCTGACCTTCTGATCAGCAAGCCTTAGGCTCTGTGGTTTAGACCACAGCACCACCCGCGTCCTTAATTAATCTATAATAGTATCTAGTTAAAGTAGTTCTAACTGCCACAGCCACATAAGGGTGCAACTGCTTTTCTTTTTTCTTTTCTCTTGCATTAAAAACAGTTGTGAGCTTTATTGTAGCCTTTCCTTTCCCATGGTGCTAGCTTTGCTTTCACTGGTCTAGTTTTCTCATTGGTCCAGTTGCAGATTTTAACAATGGCTTCCTAAATTAAAAAATGATGCTTTGCAAGTTGACAGCCAGACTCCTATTTTGGTACACGTTTTGCTCTCCCTTCCTCTGTTTATCTTAACCATTGCTTAGCAGTAACCTGTCCACATAGGCTAATAACTGTTCTTTATTTATTTTAGGCTTGAGTATCCAGCAAGCAAGGTGACAAGAAGAAATCACAACATATTCTACAAACCACAAAAGGGGCAAAGGGCTTGTAACACGGAGGGCAAACAGGATATTATGAGGCAGGCTTGCCTAATTGTGGTAGTCAACTTTTTTGACACACCAAACTAGCAAATAATGAATGGGTTATTCTGATAAGTCCCCTAGATGTCTTTCAGTGTGTGTGTGTGTGTGTGTGTGTTACAGCCTCATATATTTTCTTAGCTGGCTGGGCCTGTGAATATTTAAATCAATTTGCAAGAGACATTTTTAACACTGTGGAAATGCTGTATTTCACACAAGTATACAGATATGGATTGAGCATAAGTCATCAGCGAACAGCCAGCCTGACCTTTTCGAAATTCTAATCAAGAAATGTGTAATGTTGTTTTGGAGTTTTGTCAGGCTCAATAAAATACAGTGTTCGGCTTTCCTGAAACAGCTGAAAATGTCAAACACCCCTGAACCCATTATATCTCAAAGCTGAGACCAAAATTAATGAAGTGTGCCTCAAAGCTCACAGGGAGCCTAGAAGAACATCTTGTTGATCATCTTTATCAGGGAAAAAAATAGGTTTTTGTTATGGATGAGGACTAGAAATATTCCTTCCTTATTTCAGAGAATCATAGAGTGGTAGAGTTGGAAGGGACCTCTGTGATCATCTAGTCCAACCCCATAATACAGGAATCTTTTGCCCAACATTGGGCTTGAACCCACAACCTTGAGATTAAGAGCCTCACGTTCTACCAACTGAGCTATTCCCAGAGCCTTTATGAATCTTTTCCCATAAGGCATCTCAAAGTGATCTGCAATGTAACTAAAAGAGAAGGGGGGTGGAAGGGTGGCATAGCCATGTCAGATGAAACATCAATCAAAAGCACTTCCAGCCTCACACACGGGGGAGGAATCTTTCCTTTCTTCTCCCTTTTAAAGAGACATCGGTCACCATTTGTAAGTACTGAAAGTAAGTACAGTATGTCAACTGGTGCAACCCTTGCTATCTTTCATGGTGTGATGTCAGGAGAATAGAGGAAGGGTTTTGCATTCTGCCTATCCAGACCCCTCCTGCTGATTTGCCCATAGATCATAGATCTATGCCTGGTCCAATAGAGAATGTGGTCTCATTCACATAATGGCCTGGTACAGATTTCAAATGTCCCCAGTTCAATAATTGTGGTTTGTTGGAATGGGAGCGAGTCATGAGATGAGGTGCTCCCCCTTCTCTCACACACCTGCCTTGAGACGATACTTCCTGGTTGGTTAAACTACAGTTTCCCATGGTTCCTGCAAACCATGGTTTGCAGTCCTGGGTTTTGGACATCACTATTTGTTGGGCCAAGTACATTTCAGACGCACCAGGTCATTGCGTCTATGAAAGACCCTGTCTTCAGAAGCAACAAGATGCAACCCGCTATCTCTTGATCTAATCTGCTTCATAAAGCTACTACAATGATAAAATGGGAAATACATACTATAGGCTCCTCTGCAATTTCTTAGGTGGAGGGATGAGCAGTCAAGTCAAGTTTGTTTACTGAATGATCTCAGAAGTCATCACAATAACAAGTAGGAGAGAAAGTTAGTAACACAATAAAGAACTTTCATGTCCATAAACCTGCAATTCTTGAACCTCTGCCGAGATACTTCTTTATGAAGGAAAGAGCAAGTCTGTAGCAGCGTATAAAGGATATGATGCATGCAAATCTATTGCTGGGGTGATAGTTTCTAAACCTTGATTTGTTATAGGAGTGTTGGATCGTGTTAAGACATAACTCTCCCCCGCAAAAAAACCATAAACACCCCAAAAAGGTTTATGTTTTCAGACTCTAACACAGAACTTGGGTAATCAAATACATGTGGACTATATTTCAGAGATCCATTGTGAAAAATAGCTCTGTGCGATCACTTTGTTGCCAGCAATGCACATATTGATGAAATAGGAACATCTTTGTGCAACAGAATAAATGGACAAAAATCAGGCATTACATATGGCAAAGCTCAAAAACCTAGTGGCGCAGCAATAAAACTGCTAGCACATTTGCAGAGCTAAGCAGGGTTCAGTATGGATTCAAATTGGATGGGGGACCATGCGTTGAGACTCCAGCATTGCAGAGGTTTGGACTAGGTGACCCTCAGTGCCCTTTCCAACTCTACAATTCTATGACATGCTGTAACAGACTTGAAAGCAGCTGTGCTTCAACACAAGGGTATTTAAGGAAGATAAGCTCCGAAGTTGGAATTCATATGCACTATCAGACTTGGGCTCAATGCAGGGAGCAGCTGGCTGACTACAGGAAGCAATTGTCTCAATCTAGACTTGTTCACACGATATTCATCTGGCTTTGCAAATTCATCGCTGGTTGGATGGTGGGCTGCACCAACTCGGCTTGGATCTTCTATTCATTTTGACTAGTTCTCCTTATCATTTATGCCCTGCATAATAAAGTTACAGACTCATGCACCTCATTGCTTTGCTGGGCCTCCTGGCTTGTAATAATGTTTCTCCACCTTCTGCTCTGCTTTGCTTAGTACTCATGAATATACTGTACTTAACTTGTCAACTAATAACATGTCATGCAACTGTCAAAGTGGGCACTGGCCCAGGATGGCATGTGCCACAATAAGACTGTTAAGTCTTTTAGATGTCATAGACTATATAGAGTTGGAACGGACCCCAAGGGCCATCTAGTCCAACCCCCTGCAATGCAGGAATCCCCACTAAAGCATTCACAACAGATGGCCATCCAACCTCTGCTTAAAAACTTCCAAGGAAGGTTCTTCCTTCTCAAAGAAGACTCTTCATTGGTTTAACCTGCACCCTTCTAAACTAGAATAAACAGATTCCTATTTCTCAATGGGGAAATTTTCCCCACTAGTGATGTATGGAAGTGAGAGCTGGACCATAAAGAAGGCTGATCGCCAAAGAATTGATGCTTTTGAATTATGGTGCTGGAGGAGACTCTTGAGAGTCCCATGGACTGCAAGAAGATCAAACCTCTCCATTCTGAAGCAAATCAGCCCTGCGTGCTCACTGGAAGGACAGATCCTGAAGCTGAGGCTCCAATACTTTGGCCACCTCATGAGAAGACTCCCTGGAAAAGACCCTGATGTTGGGAAAGATGGAGGGCACAAGGAGAAGGGGACGACTGAGGACGAGAAGGTTGGCCAGTGTTCTTGAAGCTACAAACATGAGTTTGACCAAACTGCGGGAGGCAGTGGAAGACAGGAGTGCCTGGCGTGCTCTGGTCCTTGGGGTCACGAAGAGTCGGACACGACTAAGCGACAAAATTTCTCAATGGAAAGCTGTGACACATTAGTGTTTTTTTAAATGTTCCAGTACTTTTCCTACCCAATTAAGAATGTTCGTTTCCTACAGTGGAGTACAATGCAACAGGATCTCTCAGATCCACTGGGGAGAAAAGACTCTGGTTTTCCTTTTTCAAGCCTTGTCCCAGTTTGCTTCTGGCAAAATTTCAGAAACCCAAGGCCTCCATCCTTGCAAGGATCTCAGCTTGACCTTACACAAAAGGGACTGTCTGCTCCGCTCTCTTACAGTTGTGACATAATCAGATCAAAGAAACACAGCTTTCCTCCTTTCCCCCCTCTTCCATCCTCCTTGCTGAAATGAATCTCCTTGAAATCTTCACTGGCACCAGTATTGTTCTTCAGCACACACCAAAGCATACTTAGGTTTCACGAGAACAAATGGGTCTGAATTTCACTGAACTGCAGATAAAATCTGGACTCCCTAAGTAGCAGCAGCTAGTGCAAAATGCAAATAGATGGCAGCTCGCTTGGGCAAAGGTACTCTGAGTATCTCCAGCTGTTAAGCTGATGACATGTCCAAATACAACTGAGTTCACCAGCAGTTAATACAGCTAAAACTCTACTGCAGGATCAGGAAGTATATACAGTGGTACCTCGCAAGACGAATGCCTCGCAAGACGAAAAACTCGTAAGACGAAAGAGTTTTCCGTTTTTTGAGTCACTTCGCAAGACGAAGTTCCCTATGCGCTTGCTTTGCAAGATGAAAACGTCTTGCGAGTTCTTGCGAGTTTGCTTCCTTTTTCTTAAAGCCACTACGTACCGTTAATAGCTGTGCTTCACAAGACGATAAATCCGCAAGACGAAGAAACTCGCAGAACGAATTAATTTCGTCTTGCGAGGCACCACTGTATATCTATATTTCTGCTGAGGGCTACATTCCCTCAAGAGTAATCTGTTAGGGGATGCATACTGGCAGTGGGAAGAGCCACAGGCAAAGGTGTTATGGATTAAACTAATCCAAAATAAAGGATGCTTCAATCTTCATCATGACAACCTCAAATTAAAATTCCCAGGCTTATGCAAGTTTATTCAGAAGTAAGCCCCACCAGATTTGGTAGATTTGCTCTCAAATGGGTAGGTAAAAGATTATTTCAGTACCAGAGACCAATACAGCTATTGTTGTGGAAAGCAAGTGAAAGTAATTCCACTCTGACGTGTTTACACACACACACACACACACACACACACACGGCAGGAACTTACAAGTCTGTTCTCAGAGAACTGGCAAAAGCCTCTTTTACCCAAACCATACAACCAGAGAAATGTTGTGGTTTTTTGTAAAGAGCAATTATTATTTTTAAATGAAATACTGTTGTGGCATTTGCCTCCTAGGATGGGTCAAGGAAAGGGTTAAAATGGGTGTGATGTGATTGGCCAGTGAGAATGCAAGGGGGGAATACAAGATAGAGTGGGAGGTTTCGAAAAGTCAGTTGAGGTTTGTCAGTTGGGAGTTGAGTTTTGGGTGTTGGAGAAGGAAGAGGTTGGTCGAGTTGTATAGTGAGAGAGTGAGAGGAATTGTTAGGGAGTTAGATAGATAGTTGGGAATAATTCAGTTTGAAGTTGTAGGAATTAAGATCTAAGAAACTGACAAGAAAAAAATAAACTGAAACCATATGCTTATTCCTGCACTTAAAAATAATCTTGATTATTTGTTTATGTTAACAACTGTCTGGACTCCGTGAGAAGCGGGGTGGCGGCAGCAAAGAAAGCAACCGCAGTGGTTGGCACAGGGTCAATAGACCGTGAAACGTCCGGGGGCCCTGTGTGATCGCCACAACTGTCCCTTGCAATTTTTCCGAAACAAAAAGAGGCAGAAGAGACACTTTCATGAGCCAGATCTTTTAATAGGTAAGCTAACAAAATGTGGGTCACAGCTGTGGGAACTCTTATGGTTTAAACCAGAGGTTTTCAACCTTTCTGAGTTCACGGCTCCCTTGACCAACGACATTCTTTCTGCGGCACCCCAGTGGGGCTCAGGAGCCCAGTTACGTCACCCCTTGCCTGCAGAGCTGGCAGCCTCTCACCCTTTTTTGAGCACGCTCCCTTGTGGAGTGTTCCCTCAGCCTCCTCTCCTCTTTCCTTGGGAGTCCTCTGGGCAGCCGCTGCTGCAACAAACAGCTGTCCAAGCCTTTGGGAGGCAGAGACAGGAGAGGGGATCGGAGGAGAGAGGGAAGGAAAGAGGCAGAGAGGCTAGCGCTGCCCGTGGCACCCCTGACCATCATTCAAGGCACCCCAGGGTGCCATGGCACACTGGTTGAAAAGCCTCGGTATGAACCAACAACTCTGATGCCACATTTCTTTCCTCAACTAAATCTTAATTTTAAAATATGGAATAACTTTTCTCAGAAGCTGGCACCAGGTTTATCCCCCTCGTCTTCCATGCTAACAAAGGAGCTTGCAGGGAACCAGCCATATTCCACCATAAACTTATCAATCAGGCTGCATCTTGTCAACTGGCTCAAAGTTGGGTACATAACTTCATAAAACCAGGGAACAGTCTTATAAAAACAAATGAAGACCTTCACTGTTTCAACTTGCTTCTGAAGACCTTCACTGTTTCATCTTGCTTCTAATTTGTTTTCCAATGTACCATATTTTTCCATGAATAAGACAGTGTGTTTTTAATTATTCATTATTATTATTTTTGGCGGCTGTTTGCGTCGAGCGGGCAGACGATAGGTCAACAACTCTGGGCAATCTCCCCCCAAAAAAGCTCCACAACTTTGGGCAATCTCCCCCCATTTCCTTAATTTGGTATCCCAAAAAAGAGGGGTCGTCTTACACATGGAGGCGTGCTATACACGAAAAAATACGGTATTTCATATCAATAAAAAAAATGGTGAGGCGCGAACAGATTTTTATTCTGAAATTGTGGCCTAGAGAAACAAGTTTGAGAACTACTGTGCTAGAAGCTTCTTTCTGATCTCACCTCCAAGTACACTTACTTGGATGCACGTCTCATCCTGTTTCTCAGTTTCATTGTATTTTGATTGTTTTCATTCCATTTCCCTTTTGCTTTTAAATGAGCTGCTTTAGGGTCCCCTTTGTAAGAGCCAAAAAGCAGTACAGTATACATAAAAAAGTTTATAAATAAATGAATTCCAATTCATGGGACTTTCAACTAAACAGGATGAGGATCAGGCTGTCAACCTATGAGAGACTTTCAACATTTCATATTTCACATGGGAAAAAAATGTGTGGAATGTAAAATACTAGACTAAAGTATGTCCTCTGTATAAGCAATTGCATAAAATATTCCCTTTGAAAATGAAACTTGGGACTTCCCCCCCCCTTCAGTCCTAAAATTTGCCCTTTAATATTAAAAGGTTTTATTTACATTGATATTGTTTAAATGCAAATACACTGTAATGAAGAGTTGTCTTTTTAATGGCTGCAGATTTAATATCCCATTGTATTACTGAGCCAGTGCTATGCCTAAATAATATCTGAGTGACATTCCCCCCCCCTCATTTCTTTTCTGTTGAGGAATGTCTAACAGTGGCTGTTAACAACTCCTGACCAAAGATTTATTTACATTGGTTGGTTTGTTTAAAGAGTTTCTAACCATCGCAAAAGAACAATGCTGTATACATCTGCTTCATTAATAGTGGCAAGCTTTTTTTGTTGTTTTTTGAATCTCCACCTTCCTGCTACGCCATCTATATATAGCTGGCACCATCATTGTTCTGTGAATCTGTTTTTAACATGAGAAAAAGCTTTTCCTAACACTTGTTAGAAACAAGATTTGCATTGACGCCTGCTGCAATAAAAGCTGAACATCCAAACAAGGCAGAGACAAAACAGAAACATGGTCCAACCAGACAACAGATGCATATTCTCAAAGAAACCATTTAAGAACAATTCTAAATTTTTGTACTGTACATCTTATTTATGACATCTGCATGCTGCACCACAAGTTCGCTTGGCAGCTTACAAGAAATAAGTATGAAAACAATTTGAATGCAAAATGAAACATAAACTGAAAAGTGAGATAAATGCAACAAGAAAACAAAACTCAATCCATAACCTCAAAGTGAAAAACAAAAGAAAAGAAAACCAAATTCTAAATCCCTTCCGCAAGACTATTCATGTTTCTAAATCAGAAGACTGGAACCTTCATTTATGCTTGTGAAGTAAAGTACTTTCAGCTACTCTGCATAATTCAACAGAAGCATGAACATTCTCCTCTAGACAATTTGCAGCAAAACACATTCAGGGTATAGATCAAGCAGTGCAAACATTAACTTCTCAAACTCCATAGAATCGTAGCGTTTGAAGGGACCCAAGGGTCATCTAGTCCAACCCCCTGCAAGGCAGGAATCTCAGCTAAAGCATCCCTGAAAGATGGCCATCCAACCTCTGTTTAAAAACCTCCAAGGAAGGAGAGCACACCACCTCTTGTGAGCGTCTGTTCCACTGCCTGACAGCTCTTACTGTCAGAAAGTTTTTCCAAATGTTTAGCTGGAATCTCCTTTCTTGTAACATGAAGCCACTGCTTCGAGTCCTACCCTCCAAAGCAGGAGAAAAGAAGCATGCTGCCTCCTCCATGTGACAGCCCTTAAGATATTTGAAGATGGCTACCATATCTCCTCCCAGCCTCCCCTTTTCCAGGCTAAACATACCCAGCTCCTTCAAACGCTCTTCATAAGGCTTAGTTTTCAGACCCTTGATCATCTTGGCTGCATACGTTCCAGCTTGTCAACAACCTTCTTAAATTATAGTGCCCAGAATTGGACACAGTATTCCAAGTATGGTCTGATTAAGGCAGAATAGAGTGGTACTATTGCTTCCCTTGATCTGGACGCTATCCTTCTGTTGGTGCCACCTAGAATAGCATTAGCTTTTTTGCTGCTGCATCAGAACTGTTATTCCAAGTAACCCAATGGGCCAATTTGGAAACAAATTATTTAGATTCTTTGTATAAGACTTATACAACAGAAATAATATTCAGAGTCCACTGGACTCCAGCAAAACTATACCAGAAGAAAATAACAAGTGCAGACAACTGCTGGAGATGTGGGAGTAAAAATGGAACTTAGTACATATGATGATTAAATGTCTGATGATAAAATCATTTTGGTTTGAGGTGAGGATAGTTATATCAAGAGTAATAAAAGGAAATTGTTATTTAGGGGAATTGAATTTAATTCTAAATTATATTCCTGAAACGCAGATTACAAGGGGTCAAAAAAATGTATGTACCACGCCATAATAGAAGCAAAAAAACTTGTTTTGATGAATTGTAAGAGCCGCAAAAAGATTCCATTGAGCACACGGATTGATAATATGGACAGACTAGCTACATATGCAAACAAATTGCATGTCGACACAAATTAAGAATGGATAAATATGAAGAAATCTGGAAGGAATATTTAAGCGATAAGGTGGACAGTGGTGGGAAATAGGGGGAGGAGAGCTGGGAAAATATTGTTAAAAAGGTGTAGTCATAGGTATATCAGTATTCAAAGTTGAATTGTCAAATTGTGTTAGTAGTGTTATTATGGTTTTTGTTGTGTGTCTTTTGCGGTTGTTGTTTGTATTGAAAAAATGATTAAATAAATTAAAAACAAGCAAACAAATTATTTAGATTCTTTGCCTATGGAACAAGCAGCATGTACTTGGGCACTGCCTGTCAGATAAGACCCCCAATCTATGCCCAGCTCTCCTGTTTTCCTCAACTCAAATTTCCAGGCAATTCTGATGAACCCTAAAAATTATGGACTTCATATTGCTCTAGGATAAGGTAAAGGTAAAGGGACCCCGGACCATTAGGTCCAGTCGTGGCCGACTCTGGGGTTGCAGCCAGCATGACTAAGCCGCTTCTGGCGAACCAGAGCAGCGCATGGAAACGCTGTTCACCTTCCCACCAGAGCGGTACCTATTTATCTGCTTCCACTTTGACGTGCTTTCGAACTGCTAGGTTGGCAGGAGCAGGGACCGAGCAACGGGAGCTCACCCCGTTGCGGGGATTCGAACCGCCGACCTTCTGATCGGTAAGTCCTAGGCTCTGTGGTTTAACCCATAGCACCACTCGTGTCCCTTTGCTCTAGGATACATATAAGAAAAGCCTGCTGGATCAGGCCAACCACATGCCTATGGGAAGCCCTCAATCATGACTCAAACAGGACAGCATTATTCCCATCTACAGTTCCCAGAAAATGGTGTTCAGGGGCCAACTGCCTCAGGCAGCAGAGGTAAAGCATAGTCATCAAATAGAAGCCCTGATACACATATCTTTCATGAATTTGTCTAATCCTCTTCTATTTTTTAATTATTGGAAATTTCAACACAACAGTTTTATCAAAAATACATCATCCACATTATTATTATTTTCCCCCTCCATTTCCCCCCCTCAAACAAAACAACCCCCCCCCAAAAAAAACCTCCCACCCCACCCCCGGACTTCCCTCAGCTCCTTTCTCTGGTTTCTCAACACATATTTCTATCTGCATGTTATAAAATTGTAAAAATCCTCAAGTTGTCTATCTATACATTACAATAAACAGTTTGCGAATGTTTATTCAAAACCTGCCAAAGAGTCCAGTTCATTTTGTTGCTTCTTCAAATATTTCATAAAAGGTTCCCATTCGTCTTTGAAGTCACAGTTATCCTTATCACGTAGTTTGTGTGTCGGTTTTGCCAATTCCACATAATCCGTCAGTTTTTCTTGCCACAGTTCTTCCGTCGGGATTTCCTCATTCTTCCATCCTTGTGCTATTAAGACTCTTGCCGCCGTTGTCGCATACATAAAAATATTTTTTACAGGTCTTTACCCACTATCCCTGTCTAATCCTCTTCTAAACCCAGCCAAGATGGTGGACATTGTTGCCTCTTCTGGGAGTAAATGCTATAGTTCATCTATGCCCTGTGCATCTTTCATCTGTCCCGAGTCTCCCTAAGTTTAGCTTCGTTTAATGCCACTGAGTTTTAGTATTTTGAGAGGAACAAACACTTTTCCCCATCCTCTTTCCCAGCACTGTTCGTCATTTTATTGCACAGTCCTTGGAGAGGGAAAACACATTCCTTGAAGGTCAAAAGAGGAGCCATAATTGAGGCCTGTGCACAGAGCTCTCTCTCTTGATACACCCCCCCCCCCACAATTCTCTGTTTCTTTTTTCAGTTTCAATCCCACCAGAGGGTGATCAAGGTGGCCGATGACAGTAAAAGAGAGACCAAAACACCAAGCGAGAATTAAACACCTAAAATCAGGCAGGTAGAAAAATCCGTAACAGCAGCCATCAAGCAATCTGCTTGAACAAATGGCAACATATTGGCAGCGGCCAAAACATCGTTCATTAATTCATTCATTCAGCTTTTTATAAGGTCAGGTGCCTGCCTGCCTGCCTCCATAAATACATATTTGCTTGATCATCAGAGAATGAGCAGCTGCCAGGGCTGAATAATACCAGTCCTACATTGGTTCCCAGTATGCTTCCAAGCACAATTCAAAGTGTTGGTGCTGACCTTTACAGCCCTGAACAGCCTTGGCACAGTATACCTGAAGGAGTGTCTCCACCCCCATCATTCAGCCCAGACACTGAGGTCCAGCTCCAAGGGCCTTCTGGTGGTTCCCTCACGGCAAAAAGTGAGGTTACAGGGAACCAGGCAGAGGGCCTTCACAGTAGTCATGCCTGCCCTATGGAACGCCTTCCCGTCAGATGTCAAGGAAATAAACAACTATCTGACTTTTAGAAGACATCTGAAGGCAGCCCTGTATATGGAAGTTTTTAATGTTTGATATTTTACTGTGCTTAATGTTTTAATTGCTGGAAGTCGCCCAGAGTGGCTGGAGTAATCCTGTTAGATAGGCGGAATATTAATAATAATAATGCACCCACAAAAAGTTATGTTCTCCACAGCCTCCCCAAAAGCTGTTTGGCAAACTGGAGAAATGTAATTTTGTCAAGAGAGAATGGAACACAAATGGGGAGGTATGCCTATATGAATGTCTATGAATTTACCCCCCCCACCAGTTCAAGTCCCACCCACCATCACATATGGCTTCATGGAATGAAATAGTTGCCCACCTCTATTCCACTCCCATAAGGGACGCGGGTGGCGCTGTGGGTAAAAGCCTCAGCGCCTAGGGCTTGCCGATCGAAAGGTCGGCGGTTCGAATCCCCGTGGCGGGGTGCGCTCCCATCGTTCGGTCCCAGCGCCTGCCAACCTAGCAGTTCGAAAGCACTCCCGGGTGCAAGTAGATAAATAGGGACCGCTTACTGGCGGGAAGGTAAACGGCGTTTCCGTGTGCGGCTCTGGCTCGCCAGAGCAGCGATGTCACGCTGGCCATGTGACCCGGAAGTGTCTCCGGACAGCGCTGGCCCCCGGCCTCTTGAGTGAGATGGGCGCACAACCCTAGAGTCTGTCAAGACTGGCCCGTACGGGCAGGGGTACCTTTACCTTTTACCTTATTCCACTCCCATGAACAATATAACATTGGTGGACAAGCTTCTTAGAACTTTAATCGGCTGTTTCACTGGACATCCTGTTCAGCCAAGGAGAGCTGCAAAATAGCACATATCCTCCTTTGTTTCCCTGTGTAACACTGTCCATGTGAGGAGTTAAATGCACAAGGGAGCTAGCGACAACACCCCAAACCAGCTCTTAAGTAGAATAACATGATAATTTAGTTCCAACCTGAACACGTCATAAATTAGCATTGTTGTTTGTATGGAAATGCTTTGTAATTGCTTC
Organism: Podarcis siculus; assembly: GCA_034642415.1. Taxonomy (NCBI): domain Eukaryota; kingdom Metazoa; phylum Chordata; class Lepidosauria; order Squamata; family Lacertidae; genus Podarcis; species Podarcis siculus. Next base: position 39,214,491 of record JAXCMG010000017.1, on the reverse strand, counting down.
CAGCGGACCTTGTGAAAATGTAAAGCTAAAGAAGCGCCACATCGGAGCAGGTTTCCAGTGCCGAGATAGGAAAATTGCAAAAGGAAAGCAAGGCAAGAGAATCTAAAGGCAATTCCATTGACTGCAAGACCTACAGACCTTTTCTGGCATTTAAAAGCCACTATATGTCAAGACTGTCAAGTCCAATATTGTTCAGCACAGTACACTATGCAGAGCCTGAATTATTTCTTCTCTTATCCCACAATTATTGTGACTGTTGGGTGGGTGGGTGTGTTTTTTTTGGGGGGGGAGAGGCACTGGCCTTCAAATGCACTGTAATATAAACCAAGCAACCTGTACTTGCTCAAAATCAGTGCTCACCACCTCTGCATATAGTTTAGACAGCCGAGCTCGCAAACCATGGCATACAAACATTTTCTGTTGTGAAGTGGTGTTGGGAGGTGCAGTCTAAAATAAAGAAACAGCATTGCTGGAAAAGGGTTGTTTTATTGCCCAGCCTGTTTTCTTTCCACCAAGAATCTCAAGTGCCAGAAATGCTTCGCAGTATAACTGCTGGTGACAATATCAACATGGTAGCGAGTGAAGATTTCTCTCTTCACTGTGCTGCAGTTCCAAATCTAGAATAAGAAGCTTGAGTTCTTGTTACATTTAACCTTCCTGTAGTGCAGAACTGGGGAACATCTGACCCATGGACCAAATGTAGCCTTCACACACACCTCTGATGTCACAAAAGACACCAGGTGTGGGAAAGGCAAGAGTGGGATTTCAAAGTTGTTCCATTGATCAAGAAAAGCATGCTGCTGCCTCCAGACTCACTCCCTGCTTCTTCTTTGAACTGTAGAGGGTGTTTTAAGGTACACTTCTGTCCCATCAACTGATGGGTAGCTGAGAGCATCCCTCAAACTCTCCCGGCTTCTTCTTAAAGGTAAAGGTAAAGGTAAAGGGACCCCTGACCATTAGGTCCAGTCATGGCCAACTCTGGGGTTGCGGCACTCATCTCGCTTTATTGGCCGAGGGAGCCGGCGTACAGCTTCCGGGTCATGTGGCCAGCATGACTAAGCCACTTCTGGCAAACCAGAGCAGTGCATGGAAACGGCATTTACCTTCCCGCTGGAGCGGTACCTATTTTTCTACTTGCACTTTGACGTGCTTTCGAACTGCTAGGTGGGCAGGAGCAGGGACCGAGCAATGGGAGCTCACCCGGCTGCTGGGATTCGAACCGCCGACCATCTGATTGGCAAGTCCTAGGCTCTGTGGTTTAACCCACAGCGCCACCCTCGTCCCTCTTCTTAAAATACCCATGGTTTAAGAAGCAATGTGGGGCCCTTCTTTGTAAACTTCCCTGTGTTGGTATGCTCTCAAAGGGCCGCTTGACAGTCCTGCTTTTGAAGTCCTGGCAACCAGATAGCATCACTGGGGTGATGTCACTATGATGTCAGTTGATTGGCAGGTAGGCAGCCCTGCCCACCTGTCAACTTTGGCCCATTATGGGTGAGGGGAATAAAGACGTGGCCCTCTAGCCACCACCAGAACAGGTTCCCCACACATTTGTGGTGCCACACAAATACGTCCTCTGCTGTGAGCCAGCATAAGGATGGGGGGAAAGTGACAGAAGGGCACCTGCCCCCCTCTGTTTAATCCATCCTGTTAGTTATTGATGTAGATGACAAATAGACATACTGTATTTTTCGCTCCATAAGACGCACCTGACCATAAGTTTTTAGAGGAGGAAAACAAGAAAGAAATATACATTCTGAAAGAAACAGTGGATGTATGATTTTTGTGGTTCATGCTGTGGCCACAGACATGTGATTTGATGGTGAGTTTGGGGGTAGCCCAATGCAAAAATCCTGAGAATCCATGTGGACCCGTGCTTTGTAACCATGTTTTTGCGCCACTGCGGCCCCACACAACAGTGGGTGCGTGATTTTTTGGGTGCAGGCTGTATCCATGGACATGCTATGTGATCTGATGGTGAATTTGGGGTGACCCAATGTAAAAATCCTGAGGATCCATGGGCTTTTACCTCCCCCCTCCCAGGCAGCCTCCTTTATCTCTAGTGTCCATTTCCCCTTACTTCTTAGGAAGAAAAAAGTGCGTCTTATGGAGCGAAAAATACTGAAAGTCAACTCACAGGAGGTTTCCTCTAGCAATACAGTACAGCTCAGATGCTGCATAAGGCAACATGGTGCATCTTTGCTGGTTCCTGACATTTCATCTGCCTCATCTGGATTTGGGTCTGAAAGACCAAGGAAAAGTTGTTGTGGAAGGTTAAGTTGTAATCAAGCACAGCTTGTGATTACAACGTTGCAAGATATATTTGCATTTGTGTTAAGGCATCATCAGCCTTAGCTTCCCATTTCCTGGCTTTGTAGATCTTCGGCTGAGATGGCCATCAGAGTTTTCTCTAATCATTGCATTGAAATTGCTATGCGGATTAAATAGGATTTAGTTGTACCAACTATGACCAAAAACCCATCCCTTTTTTAAAAAGTGTACTTTTGCATTAACCACCATGCATACATTACCTGCCTTTCCAAGTCATGGCAGGAGGATAACCTCTATCTCCCCACTATGACCAGTGAGAAGAGGCAAGGATTTCCCCCATTTCCAACTTTTAAAGCTTTCAAAGGTAAACCAGGTTTTTGGGAACATTTGGAAGTCCACAATGTGTGTTGGCTATAGTACCTCTGAAATATTTAGTGGAGCTTTAGAACATGGGGGTCTCTTTCCTTCATGACCCCATCTTTCCTGGAACTCAGACTCTACTGTGCATTCCTGGAGAAGGTTTGGAACAGCCATGAGAAAGGGACTCTCCCATATTTCATCTCTCCTCATTCAGTTTTCCTTATGTTCTGATACAGCAAAGTAAGACTTTCTATTACTATTTCAGTTTGAAACCATGAAAATTTATCTGCTTGCTTATTTTCAGATCTAGTTTCTGCACCAAAGGGGCCCAAAACTGTGAAAATAAGAACTGAATTCTGCAAGTTTTAGAAACCAAGGACACAATTCATGCAAAGTTAAAAGCCCATGCAAAGTTAAAAGTTTAAAAGCCTGTGGGAAATTGAAGGATGTGCTTAATGCTCTGTTGAAACCACAAGGTCTTAGAAGTGCTTAACTTCCCCTGGGTCAATTTGTCTAATTCATTCTGCCATTTTTACTGTTTTGCCTAATTTATCCAGAAATTCCTATGGCTTCTGAGATCTTACCAAGCATTGAAACAAAAGACAGTATAGTCATATCACCTCTGTAACTCTACTTCTTCACGTAATCTTATAAGGAGAACATAAATGCCAACATGTAACTAACTTAAAGAATTTGGCTTCATTAATCACTTGTGAGTGATGAAGTGAGTTTTGACTGGTCTCGACAATGGCACTTTCTAAAGCAGGGCCATTACCTCCCAGAGATTATCTTGCTCTGCAAATATTTGCCCCTACAGCCCTTTTCCGCTGGACAAAGAGACAAGCCAATGGGTTTTGCACAATGCGTCTGGTCATGTCTGATGATAACCAGATTCTAGAAATAAATCCCCAACAAGCTCATTAAAGTATTGTGTGACTCACTGCACATTGTCTGGTTTGATCATTCCCAACAAGTAAAAGAATCAACGACTTCTTGCTCTTAAGACATTTCTACTATCAAGAGAAAGGGAAAATAAGCTTTAGACATGCATCAATTGATATAATCTGTAATGGCAATTTGTTCTTATAAAAATGGGGGTGGCAGGCGGAGGACAGCCCCCTATTTCTGCCCCGACCTTCTCTCTCAATCCCTATCTCACCATTTTCATCCCGCCTTGCCACCCCAGCAAAACTACCCCTCTACCCCTTTTATAAGGGACGCGGGTGGCGCTGTGGGTAAAACCTCAGTGCCTAGGACTTGCTGGTCGCATGGTTGGCGGTTTGAATCCCCGCAGCAGGCTGCGCTCCCGTCGTTCGGTCCCAGCGCCTGCCAACCTAGCAGTTTGAAAGCACCCCCGGGTGCAAGTAGATAAATAGGGACCGCTTACCAGTGGGAAGGTAAACGGCGTTCCGTGTGCTGCGCTGGCTCGCCAGATGCAGCTTGTCACGCTGGCCACATGACCCGGAAGTGTCTGCGGACAGCGCTGGCTCCCGGCCTCTAGAGTGAGATGAGCGCACAACCCTAGAGTCTGGCAAGACTGGCCCGTACGGGCAGGGGTACCTTTACCTTTTTACCCCTTTTATATAAAATATCATGGGGTTAACCGCTGATATTTTATAAACAGGAAGGCGAAGACTCAGCACATTGGATCTTTTACTCTTTTTGACTGATTCTCCTTGTCCTTAGTGCTCTAAATAATACTTTGACACATCTGCTACTAACTATAGAGTTGCCAGGCCCTCTGGTCTTGCTTTGTAATAACGTTTTGCTCCCTATCCCATCATTCTTCCATGCAGACGATCTGCTGGCTGAGGGCAAGACTTTAGTGTGTTTAATGAAGTGGGCTCTGGCCCATGGAAGCCCATCCTACAAGATTTAAAATAAAAATAAACAAATAAAATTTCCAGGTGTCAAAAGACTTCCTGTGCTTTTGTTGTGTATCATAATTATTACCCACTGGAATAACGAATTTGTATCAAGTCGTTACTGTAGAGCAACGTTGCCTTACGACAGATCAAACAACCAAATAAAGTTTCGTAAGGATATTACACTACACATCAATACCAGATTACATGCCAATAATCTTGGCTTCTCACCCACTGAGTGGGGTGGAGGAGTTGCTAGATAGGTGAAGGAGTTGGGGCACACAGCCCATGATGCCATTTTGCATTTGTATATACAAATTTATATGCATAGATACCTCTGGTACCTACGCATTTAATGCATAGGTGGATGGCTGGAATTTCACAAACACTGTGCACTTTGAAGCAATTTGCTTAATAATAATAATAATAATTTGCATGTACAGTGGTACCCCGCTAGACGAATGCCTAACGAAAATGCCTAACGCTAAACGAAAAACGCGCAAGACGAAAGGGCTTTCCGACATTTTTCTGCTTCGCAAGACGTTTTTTTCTATGGGGCTTACTCGCAAAACGAATTTTTTTCCGTGGTCTCCCTTTTTTTTTGCCTTTTCTGAAAGGCGCTAAGCTCCTTATCTCTAAATTGCCACTTATCCGCTAATCCGCTAAGCGCTAAAAGCCCTAAAAGCCGCTTATCAGCTGTTTTACCACTTATCAGCTGATCGGCTGATAGCGGAGCTCCGCAAGACGAAAATCCCTGCAAGATGAAGGCTCCCGCAGAACGGATTATTTTCGTCTTGCGGGGCACCACTGTATAAAAAAAATGTAAGTACAAATTTATATGCATAGGTACCTCTAGTACATTTAATGCATTTAATGCAAAGGTGGATGGCTTGAATCTAATCAAAACTGTGCAGCTGCAGCAAACAATAATAATAATAATAATAATAATAATAATAATAATAATGGCACAGAAAGGGCCAAGAGATCTGGCCACTTTAAAAGTCTCCTGCTTATGAGTATCTCTAAAGAGATAGATAGGTTTTACCTTTGGCTAAAACGTCTTGACTAATCAGCAGACAGGAATTCAGAAACGTCTTTCTCAGGGATCAAGACAAGGAGCAACTTTGTGAGATTTGTAACCCTAACCGCTGTACAATTCCCTTGACTGAGCAAGTTATGCACACAGTTATACAAGTACAGTTATACGTAGCAACATGTTTTGCGGTTATATGTCCTTTAATAATTAAACTAGTCATTCACAATTATATGGCACCGATTGTTCAACAGAAGGCTTGAGGCGGGGAGCCCCCGCGCAAACAATCACAGGTGCCGATTCACAAAATGCATTAAGAACAACTGTTCATTTATTTCTGCTGTCTGTCTCTATGGTCTCAGTCATGCGTATCAAAGGATGGATTATCCATCACACTAACTGACATTTGCTAGTTTCAGTTATAGCAGCCTCTACCTGCATATGACGGAAGCCGAAAACAAAATAGGAAGAATACTTTAAGACTACACATTTACTTAGCAGCAGGGCTTTTTTTCAGCCGAAACTCACTGGAACTGAGTTCCCTCACCTCTCAGGTGGGCGCCATTGCTATTATAAGAGAACAAGGGAGGCATTCATGATGAGTTCCAGCACGCCTTTTTCCAGAAAAACAGCACTGCTTAGGAGTAAATCTCACTGAACACACTGGGGCTTACCTTTAAGTAAGCTTGCATAGGTGGGCGCTGCAAGTCAGGGGTTGTTCACACACACACACACACACACACACACACACACACACACACTTTTTTAAAAGACCAGAGAATTTCCTCCATATGAGCACTGAGTACACATTGCTGTCTTGGTGTTTTTTGTTTCGTTAGCCCTTCATTCAATCCAAATGTGAACAGCATGATCATTCATTCCCTTGTCAATCTCTCCATCATTTTCTTGATGTGCTGGGCTCATTCCATGTCTCACCTTTCATTTTTCCCCTGTTTTTGACACCACCAACCTTCCGCTTTTATGACCCACACCCAAAAAAACCACAGCCCACAGCAAATTATATTTCTCAAGGAAACATACTGGACAGTTGTAGGTGTGTCAGGAGACAGAGTTTAAAAGAATTGTACATTTTCAAAGCAACCTAATATGTATGCACACATGCACACACAAACACAACATGGAACACGCTCACGCAGAGTTCTGATTATTCATTATGAAGAAAAGATAATAACAATGTAACTTCTTTTAAAAGACCGCCCAATAGCCCACCTTGTTAAGGAAAGAAACAAACAACTCACCCAAAATTTACAGATCTGCTACCTTCTGAAATTTGACTACACTGGGAATTTTACCTGAACAGGAAGAGTAGGTGCTAAGTCAAATATTCACGGAGTACTTTGCTCCCCTCCCCCACTTTTAGTGTACATAAAACAAAGATTTCTTAAGTTAAGTGACCTTAAGTGTATAGGACAGATGCAATCAGGAGGTCGATGTCCTCAACTCTGTTGCTAGATCTCCTTGGGAAGATTTTACTTCTTAAAATCTGCAGTTCACATTCAGCAATAAAACTGGTTTGGGGGTGAAACACTGGTCTCACTGCTGGAAGAGCTGCAGCTATTTGCTCTTTCGGGCCAAGTGAAGTAGTTCAGTTGCCCTCATGCATCCCCCTTGGTAAAGGTAAAGGGACCCCTGACCATTAGGTCCAGTTGTGACCGACTCTGGGGTTGCGGCGCTCATCTCGCTTCACTGGCCGAGGGAGCCGGCGTACAGCTTCTGGGTCATGTGGCCAGCATGACTAAGCCGCTTCTGCCAAACCAGAGCAGGGCACGGAAATGCTGTTTACCTTTCCGCCAGAGCGGTACCTATTTACCGTATCTACTTGCACATTGAAGTGCTTTCGAACTGCTAGGTTGGCAAGAGCAGGGACCGAGCAACCGTTGCGATGATTCGAACCGCCGACCTTCTGATTGGCAAGCCATAGGCTCTGTGGTTTAACCCACAGCGCCACCCGTGTCTCCACAGTGCTCCCCCTTGAGAGGTCCACAAAAACCAGATAGGCCAGGATTTGCAAAAGGCACATGATTTCACCCAAAATGCCATTACAGTGGTACCTTGGGTGACATACGCTTTAGGTTACATACTCCGCTAACCCAGAAATAGTACCTCGGGTTAAGAACTTTGCTTCAGGATGAGAACAGAAATTGCACGGCGGTGGTGCGGCGGGAGGCCCCATTAGCTAAAGTGGTACTTCAGGTTAAGAACAGTTTCAGGTTAAGAACGGACCTCCGGAACAAATTAAGTACATAACCAGAGGTACCACTGTAAATATTTCCCCTTTTGAGATAAGAAGAAAAATTCAACTTAAAATTCCACATTAAAAAGGGTAGCAATGGAACGCCAATGCAATCTTTGGCAAGAAATTAGTCAAGCTTCAGGTTTATCTTCTGCTTTTTCCTGTATCAAATATACAGGTTTTGGTAGCCTCTGAACATTAAGCTTACTAGTAAAACGTGTGTCCTCTCAAACGTCCTGTACAGAAAGTAAACACATGGACCACATCCTTGGCAACCTGAACGTTCTGCAACAGGATCTGTAACAGCTTGGAAGTGTCTCATCATTTAATCATAAGATTACTGGAAAGACAAACATAATGCCGTATGAGAGGCACCACCTTCATCACAGGAAAAAATAAACAAGGGAAGCTTTATGGGAACAGACAGAGGGATGGAGAGAGCTTGCCCTATATAGTATTCAAATCATTTATCCAAAAGGCCCCCAGAGTTTATTACAAAAACCAGGAGTAAAACAGTCCCTGCCCTCAGAATAATCCCTAGTTTGTGTTCAGTAGCAATGATCCAATTATTTAAAAATAAAATAAAATACAGTATTTTTACACTTAGCCAGTGTTAGAAACTCAGATATGTAAGCTAGGTGCCAAATGGCTGCATAAACTGTTAGAATTCCTGCTCCGTGATTGCAGTCTTAGGATTGTTGTCTATCACATGACGGTGTATGCTTTGATTCCACAGAGTGGGAAGTGACGGAGACAGGATGTTTGTGTTACTGTGTTCCATGAAGTGGGACTATTGTCCTTTGTTCTTTCTCTTTGCTGTCTGATGCTAGAGAGAGAGGGAGCCATGTTGCAGTGCTCCGTGTGTGTTTATATGTAAATAAAGTAGATTAGCCAAAATGCTGAGTTGCTGAGGTCTGTTACGCAAGCTGCGAAGACTCTGTGGATCCCTAAGTGTGCCGGTGTCTGTTGGCATCGATCGCTGTGATGTTCGGGCTGAAGAAAGCTTTTGAAGGAAGACCAGGAGGGAGAGAACATGCCAGTCAGGCATGTGTCTCTGCCAGGGTCCTACTCAAGTGTAGGAAGAGGGTTGCAGCCACCAAAACAGAAATGCCTACTTGCCATTTTGGGATCAGGCGGCTAGAAAGCCATATTGAAAAACACAACTTTTTGGTTCCTGAAATTCATTCTTATTTTGCAGATAAAATATAGAATTCTACAGGATGGGGTATTAGTGTGTTAAAACAGTCCGGATCCAAGGATCCTCAGCTATGACACCTCCAGAAGGTGGAGGCGTCTGGTGACATCCTGGTGCCCAGACATCTTCACTTGGCTGCAAGTGGCCGATAGCCAGATGCAAAATGTAACTGGCACCTGGCGAATTTTGAACGCTACTCTTAGCTCTATATTAACTTTCATTCTTTTAACTAAGAAGATAACAACATGTTACTAAAGGTACAATAATGGCACCAAACAAGACATCTCTCAAGGACTGTTTTGGCGCTCTCAGCAACATTTGATACCCCCTTCCCCACCAACAGCCCTCCTGGGCTTTGAGAAGGTGACATGAGGGTCTCTAACAGGGTCCCAGAGTCATCCTGTCTCCTTGCCAAAGTTTAGAATTTTCCCAGCTTTGGGAAGAAGGTAGGAGGGCTCTAGGACCCTGCCAGAGCCTCACACCTACTTCCCTTTGGGCTTCACTATAAGGCACTATTTTAAAGGTGTACTTGACAAGGAAGACGCACAGCCCCAGCTATGAATTCCATGTTGAAGTACTCTTGCAGTCCACTTGGTATGAAAAGTTGGACTGGCCTGACCTAGAGGAATGCTGTTGCTGAAGGTGGCCTGGTGTATGGTACCATCCTTTACAGTAAAGGTAAAGGTACCCCTGCCCGTACGGGCCAGTCTTGCCAGACTCTGGGGTTGTGCGCCCATCTCACTCAAGAGGCCGGGGGCCAGCGCTGTCCGGAGACACTTCCGGGTCACGTGGCCAGCATGACATCGCTGCTCTGGTGAGCCAGAGCCGCACACGGAAACGCCGTTTACCTTCCCGCTAGAAAGCGGTCCCTATTTATCTACTTGCACCCGGGGGTGCTTTCGAACTGCTAGGTTGGCAGGCGCTGGGACCGAGCAACGGGAGCGCACCCCGCCGCGGGGATTCGAACCGCCGACCTTTTGATCGGCAAGCCCTAGGCACTGAGGCTTTTACCCACAGCGCCACCCGCGTCCCCCATCCTTTACAAGAGATAGGCAATAACTGCAAGAAAGAGCATAGTGAAGGTGACCACAAACACTGGCATGGAATCATAGAATTGTAGAGTTGGGAGGGACCACGAGGGCTATCTAGTCCAACCCCCTGCAATGTTATTATTTGTTGTTGTTGCCGTAATTATCATGGAGAATCTTTACCCATCCATTTCTTTCAAATACAGTGGTGCCCCGCAAGACGAACGCCTCGCAAGACGGAAAACCTGCTAGACGAAAGGGTTTTCCGTTTTGGAGGCGCTTCGTAAAACGAATTTCCCAATGGGGTTGCTTCGCAAGACGAAAAAATCTTGCGTCCCCCTGCGGGGTTTTTTTTTGCTTTCCCCCCTTTTCCTAAGCGCTAAGCTGCTTATCAGCTGTTCTGCTGATAAGCCGCTTATCAGCTGTTCCGCTGATAAGCCGCTTGACAGCTGTAGTGCTAATCCGCTAAGCTGTCAATGGGCTTGCTTCGCAAGACGAAAAAACCGCTAGACGAAGAGAATCGCGGAACGGATTCTTTTCATCTAGCGAGGCACCACTGTAACCAAATCGGCAAAGATGGGGCTCCTGCTCCAAAAGAATCCCACAGACTTAAATCAAAATATTGCAAACAATTCCTATAGATTGCAGCCATTATGTGCTGCAAATATGAAGAATAACTACCTGCAAACAACAACAGCAGTTTTATGAAAGAAGAGCAAAGTAACTTTGAGAATTCAGCCGCAAGTTAGGAGAACACTTTGAAGGAGAGTGCTTTGGGGAATACAAAACAACAAAGCTTGGTATCTGAACTATTTTAAAGGTGTACTTGATGAGGAAGACACACACACACACACACACACACACACACACACACACACAGCCCCGGCTATGAATACTCCTTACAGCTAATAGCACATTTTACAGTGCAATCCTGTTCATGGCTACTCAGAAGTAAATTCTATCAAGACTTATTCCCTGGTTGTGTGGCATAAGAATTGCAGCTTAATTGAACATTTTGTAACATACCGTATTTTTTGCTCTATAAGACTCACTTTTCCCCCTCCTAAAAAATAAGGGGAAATGTGTGTGCGTCTTATGGAGCGAATGCAGGCTGTGCGGCTATCCCAGAAGCCAGAACAGCAAGAGGAATTGCTGCTTTCACTGCGCAGCAATCCCGCTTGCTGTTCTGGCTTCTGAGATGAAGTATTTTTTTTTCTTGTTTTCCTTCTCCAAAAACTAGGTGCGTCTTGTGGTCTGGTGCATCTTATAGAGCGAAAAATACGGTAGTTCTTCACCCGTCCTATTCCCAAAGTTCTAAAATGCCTCTGTTTCCTACCAGGCCACTTTTGTTTCAGAAGCCATGAGGAAGTGAGTGGAGCCGTCCACCAATCCATTGTTTTATCTGCAAAGCCAACAGCAGCTTTCCACCCCCAAGGCATCAAGGTATATGTGATCAAGCAAACAGCCTATTTACATCATCAAAGCCAAACAGTCAAGTAGAACAATTCATAAAAGGTTTAAAGGAGGACTTGCAAAAAAAGAGAGAGGAGCAGAACAAAGGGTTTTAGATCCCCTAATCATTAACCACTTAAAATTAATTTGTGCTAGGGGTGAGCACCCAAAACCCACACAGCACTCTTTATATTGAGCTGAAGCACCAAGGGTCAAGATCATAGCAGGAATGTTTCCGACTTTATATTTATAAAGCCTGACTTAACTAGCTTATGGATCGCTGTTTGCAAATAACAGCATTTTCTGCTATTCTGAATATTTCCGTTTTGCGTCGCAAGATGTCAGAAGTACATGCTGAAAGCATTCAAACAAAAAGCACTCTGGTCTCACTAATAACTTTCAGGAACTTTGGCAGAACGCAGCACTGCAGGCGTGGCAGCTAATAAGTGTGGCAGGAGAGAGAGAGCGCTACCTCTTGAGTACACTATGGAACAGGCTTTAGAAGAGAAGCTCTGAATGTGTAAATAACCTGTTCAACAAAGGCCCAGGACAAAAACAAAACAGAACAGTTACAGTTACTCCTTGATCTATGTGGGCAGATCTTCAGTCTCATCTCACACAGCGTTCCCATGAAATAACATTTCCCCTGCAGGAGCATTCTTGATACCATTGCAGATAAATCTAAATACCTTTATTTATTCTAAAGAAATAAAACACTGGGCTTTAAGCAGCCCATTTTCCATGCCAGTCATGGTTACTCAGGCATGCTGAAACCAAACCAAAAGTTATTCTGCCTTCAACGTGGTCCTCAAAAAAGGTACTGTGCTTCAACCTTTTGCACCAACTACCGGTAAAGGTAAAGGTAAAGGTAAAGGGACTCCTGACCATTAGGTCCAGTCGCTGCCAGCTCCGGGGTTGCGGCACTCATCTCGCTTTACTTGCCGAGGGAGCCAGCATACAGCTTCCGGGTCATGTGGCCAGCATGACTAAGCCACTTCTGGTGAACCAAAGCAGCGCACCAAAACGCTGTTCACCTTCCCACTGGAGAGGTACCTATTTATCTACTTGCACTTTGACATGCTTTCGAACTGCTAGGTTGGCAGGAGCAGGGACCGAGCAATGGGAGCTCACGGGGATTCGAACTGCCAACCTTCTGATCGGCAAGTCCTAGGCTCTGTGGTTTAACCCACAGCGCCACCCACGTCCCTCTCAACTACCGGTACTTTAATGCAAAACAAAACCAGGTTAAGAACAGTTCAGGTTAAGAACAGACCTCCAGAACGATTTAACTTCTTAACCCGAGGTACCACTGTACCTCGTTTCCTGCTTGGCAGGGGGTTGGACTCGATGGCCCTTGTGGTCTCTTCCAACTCTATGATTCTATGTATTATAGGCAATTTGACTTAAAACATGTGGTGCCTCAGAACGTAACTCCCGCGTCAAAGGTGAGTTGCCTGTACAGTGGTACCTTGGTTTAAGAACAGCTTAGTTTATGAACAACTTGGAATAAGAACGCTGCAAACCCGGAAGTAGGTGTTGTGGTTTGTGAACTTTGCCTTGGATGCAGAACATGTTGAGTGTGTTCCATTTGTAAATTGAGGCCCCCCACTGCTATGGGAAAGTATGCCTTGGTTTAAGAATGCTTTGGTTTAAGAATGGACTTCCGGAACGGATTAAGTTCGTAAACCAAGGTACTACTGTATTACAATTTAAAAACCTTTCTATTGTTGGGTTGTGCTTCAGGCTACCTGCTCAATACAGGAAGGCAGCGTATAAATATTTTTCTTTTAAAAAAAAATAAAGAAAAGATGGGTAACATAAACACCTGTTGCTGTAGTCTACTTCCAATTCACTATACTATACTAAGGTAAAAGGTAATGGACTCCTGGATGGTTATGTCCAGTCAAAGGCAACTATGGGGCTGCGGCGCTCATCTCACTTTCAGGCCGAGAGAGTCGGTGTTTGTCCACAGCATACTGTGTCATGTGGCCAGTGTGACTAAACCTCTTCTGGTGCAACGGGACATTGTGACAGAAACCAGAGTGTACGGAAATGTGATTTACCTTCTCACTGCAGCAGTACCTATTTATCTACTTGCACTGGTGTGCTTTCAAACTGCTACGTTGGCAGGAGCTGGGACAGAGTAACGGGAGCTCACCCTGTTGCAGGGAGTTGAACCGCCGACCTTCCAATCACCAAGCCCAAGAAGCTCAGTGGATTATACCACAGTATAGTATATAAGGTATATAAGTATATAAGGGACGCGGGTGGTGCTGTGGGTTAAACCACAGAGCCTAGGACTTGCCGATCAGAAGGTTGGCGGTTTGAATCCCCGCGACGGCGTGAGCTCCCGTTGCTCAGTCCCTGCTCCTGCCAACCTAGCAGTTCGAAAGCACGTCAAAGTGCAAGTAGATAAATAGGTACCGCTCCGGCGGGAAGGTAAATGGCGTTTCCATGCACTGCTCTGGTTCATCAGAAGCGGCTTAGTCATGCTGGCCACATGACCCAGAAGCTGTACACCAGCTCCCTCGGCCAATAAAGCGAGATGAGCGCCACAACCCCAGAGTTGTCCGTGACTGGACCTAACGGTCAGGGGTACTTTTACCTTCACCTTTTATAGTATAATACTATACTACACACTTTGATAATGGGAGTTGTTCAAGACACCTCTGCGCTCCCATCTCTGGGCTCTCCTACAGCACACATTCTTGGGAGTGGATATCTAGGCTGTTAGGCACATTCCTGGGCAGTTTTCTTCCTCTTCACTACCAAAGGCTTACTGACCATAGGTACTGAAGTGCTTACAGGAGATAAAAGACTGTTGTGAATGAGCCCAGCTTGAGTTATTCAGGATTCACCTGACACCAGGATTCCAATCTCGCCTCAGGTGACCTATTAAGGGCAACAATAACCTGTCCGGCCTACAACCACTTTAGCGCCTCCATTTCAACAACGCAAAAAAACAACAACCAGAGGAAATGGCCCCAAGGAGCTTCCGAAAAAGCCTATTATTCAGATAGCTGGGAAAAAGGAGCCCCCCCTTACTCCAGGGCATAGGTTCTTTGTCTAACTCTCTGCTGTCCAAGTGATCTGTCAGGCTTGAATGAATTTGCAACAAGCTGGGAGAGATGTGTTAAGAAGCCAGTGGAGAACAAGCACGGAGCAAAGCTCAGGTAAGAAACAGAAATGGAGAGAGGAAACTGTTCTTTGGCAGATTTGAAAGCAACCGTCAGTATTACTCCTGCATCTTCCAGATCTCTCGTAACAAAATAAAGGAATTGAGGTCCCTTAGCAGTTAAAATGATCTTAATGCCTGACTCCCTCTCCTTCTCCCACCCCTGTTTTCTTCTTCCCTTTAGAGGTTGCTCACAGCATGAAGTTACAATGAAGAAACGCCCAGGGAGTCGTATCCTATTTCCACGTCGCAAACATCCAAAGGAGCATTACACCTGTTCAGTTATATCTAAATCAGTTCTTATTAATTGGTGCAGGGTTTCTGACTAGCTTACAATGCTCAAGCCTTGGCACTTTTGAAGCAATGGGTGTGCATCTGAGCATGTATAAAGTCATTTTCTTCTCTCTTCCCCCATCCACTACAAGCCCCACATGTGGATAGCTCAGTCGACTGAGCATGAAACTATAAATCTCAGGGTTATGGGTTCGAGCCCCACATTGGGCGAAAAGATTCCTGCGTTGCAGGGGGTTGGACTAGATGACCCTCGGAGATCCCTTCCCACCCGGATTCTATGAAATATTCCAAGTCCAAGAGGAGTGCAGGGATGGATCTCTTTTCCTTGCACCCAAGCTTTATTTTATAAACACATCCCGTTCCAAAATACTCTGGGGGCAAAGCCAATTCCATGCGGGAGAGGCTTCAGATATTTGATTTTATTGCATTTTCTACTTTACACCTGCCCTGGGAACTGAACCCTTCTGCCTGGGGGCGGGGGAAGAGCTATGCATTGGGTAGAAGAATGAAGTGGCAACATCAGGAAGCATTTGTAACAGGAGCGGAAACCTAATTATTATGTTTTTTTTAAAAAAAGTATTAAATTTAATAATTTGGATAGATTTGCTAAAATTTGGGAAACTAATAAAAATTATTATTTAAAGAGAGAGAGAGAAATTTGCACTGGCGAGGGGGATATGGACAAGAAGAAGAGCGGAAATCGCAACCGTGTCTACTCGGAAGTAAGCGCTATTGAACTCAATGGGGCTCCCTCCCGGATAAACGGGGAGGTCCGGGTTGTGATCGGTCCCAGCGAGCGCGGGCTGTGGCGGCGGCGGCGGCGGCGGCAGCTTCTCCTGCGCGGCGCACGTTTCCTGGGGAGCAAGCGAGACGCGCCGCCGCCGCCGCCGCTCCTCCTCAGCTTGGGCTACTTACAATCTCGGCCACCATGAGGATCCCGGGCAGCGTCTTCAGGAACTCTCGGTCGTAGGCGAGCGTGCTGGAAGCGGACGACCAGTTGGCCGTGAAGGAGCTGCTGGCGGTGGTGGTGACGGTGTGCGAGCGCGAGCGCTCCTGCGCCGGGTGGCGGTGCGGCTCGTGGTTCGGCTGCTGCTGCTGCTCCATCGTCGCTTCGGCTCCCGGAGGAGGGCCGACGCCCCAGCCAGGGCGCCTCCGCTCCCCGCAAAGTCAGGCCGGACTCGGTGCTGCTCGCCTGAGGCGAATTGCGCGCGGCGAAGGCGGCGCAACAGCCCGGGGACGAAGCGCCTGAGGGGGAAGCGGCGGCGGCGGCTTTTGTGCGGCGCCTGTGAGGAAGCCCGTCGCCGGGACTCCAGGGGGCAGAGCTAAGGAGCCGGGCGCGCGGGGAGGGGGCGAGGCCTGAGGCTGCAGCCGGGTCCCTGGAGGGGGGCGCGGGGCGCGGGCTGGCTGGCTGGCTGGGGAGAAGGGAAGGAGACACCCGGCAGCGCGCACGCCAAGCCCTGAAGTGGCGTCCTCTGCTCCCTCTTCGCCTCAGGTTTTTGCCCCCGATTACTAGGGGGCGAGTTCCCTTATGGAATATTTTGGAAAAAAGTTGATAAGCATTCCTATTCAAATTGTGTGTGTTGTGTGCGCCACATCTTGTGGGACATGGTTTACATGGGGACAGTACCGGATTAAACCCTGTGGAGCGCCCCCCCCCCCAGGTAGTCGAAATCTTGCAAATGGTCTCCTTTTAAAAATAAATTTATTTGATTTTTTTCAGATTAAAATTTTATAGTCACATATCCAGCATGTCACATAAAAAACAAGATTCCAAAGAATGGCATGGACTTCCCTCTTCCTCTTTGTGGGTCCTATTGTTAATCGTTTCCTCCTCCATCTTTTATGATAATCCAAAATCTTTTACCACTCCATTGTGTCCAAAATTCGCCATTAAACTACAGGTGACATTCCAATCTTACTAACGATTTTTAACTGTTTACAATGGTTTTTAAGATAAGTTATAATCCCGCCCCTCATTCTTTATTAAAATTTTTGTCTTTCTGATTGCTGATTCTTCTGGTCATTTTGGCCATTTCGACATAACCCATCAATTGATCTGCCTTTCTTCTCTGGTGGGACGTTATCTTCTTTCCATCTCTGGGCCAATAACATCCGTGCAGCTGTGGTCACATACATAAATAATCTTTTCTGCTCTTTTGGGATTTCCACACCTAGAATTCCTAAAAGAAATGCTTCAGGTTTTTGTGTTTTTTTAGAAAATGTTATTTTAAACATTTTTTCCAGCTCATCATATATGATTTCCCAAAATTCTTTTACTACCTTACATTCACACCACATAAGAGAAATATGCCTTCTTTTTACTTACATTTCCAGCATACATTTGACCCCGTTTTATCCATTTTTGCTTATTCACTAGGAGTTAAATACCAACGGTACATCATTTTCATATAATTTTCTTTCAGCGTGTAATTTAAAATGCACAGCATGTTACCCAAAAATAATCTCCTAATACGTTTTTTATTTTTACCAACCCAACAATTTTAACTCACCAATTTTATTACACAATATTATTTTGATCCGTTTCAAGGGCCCCCTGAAAGGCATGGGGCCCATAGGCCGATGCCTACTCTGCCTATTTGGTAATCTGGCACTGCCTACCACTCCCCACCCACACCCCATAATTTATTCAAATTGGCACCCCTGGCCTGACGTGGCAGGAAATGTTGCTCTGAGCCTGTTGGTTATTATCCTGTAGCAAGAGCTATTTAGGCTGCAGATATTGACTGAGAGCCAGTGTGGTGTAGTGGTTAAGAGTGGTGGACTCGTAATCTGGTGAACCGGGTTCGATTCCTCGCTCCTCCACATGCAGCTGCTGGGTGACCTTGGGCTAGTCACACTTCTCTGAAGTCTCTCAGCCCCACTCACCTCACAGAGTGTTTGTTGTGCGGGAGGAAGGGAAAAGGAGAATGTTAGCTGCTTTGAGACTCCTTCGGGTAGTGATAAAGCGGGATATCAAATCCAAACTCCTCCTCTTCTTCTTCTTCTTCTTCTTCTTCTTCTTCTTCTTCTTCTTCAATGGGACTTGCTTCTGAGGGGACATGAAGGCTGCAGTCCTATGCGCACACCACCCAGGAGTAAAGTCCCACTGAAGCCAGTTGGAATTACTGCAAAGTAAAACGAAGAAACATTAAAATGTATAGATTTGGAAGGGACCATGGGGGTCACCAAGTCCAATCCCCAATGAACCTACAACCCTGAAATTGGGAGCCTCGTGGTCTACCAACTGAGCTTACGGAACCTTCCTGTAATGAGCAAAACCAAGCAAATATAAATATTATTTTTAAAGGGGCTTTTTTATTCCCCACCCCCCAGACGAAGCTCAGCTACGGCACCTCTTAGGCGGGCCCCATTGCCATTCTAAGAAAACAAGGGAGATGAGCTCCAACACCTCTTTTTCTAGAAAAACAGCACTGGTTAAAAAGCAGCCTAAACGGAGTGCGCGTTTCAGATGTTACAGACGCCATGCAGGAGTTTGCGCAGTTTAGCATGTGCTAGGGAAAGCAAGAATGTCTAGATGCACTTGCAAAGTGCCTATTCTTGGTGACATGCTTAAAAGTATAACACAGCTGCTTCTCAGTGCCGTGTTTAAGTTTCACTTGGTTAATAGTACAATTCTGTATGCCCCCCTGACTTCAGTGGGATTTGTTTCTAGCTAACCCTTCATTTGGGGTATTGATGTGCTCCATGCCACTCTAGTGATTCTGGCAGCGGCAACCTTTTTTTAAAAAGTGCACACAATTCTGGGGTGGGCAGAGCACATCATTATGATCTAGATACATACATAATTTTATTTGCACACCGCCTTTCCATAGTTAAAACCATTCTCAAGGCAGATTACAACATGATTTTTTTTTTTTTGTATAATTACAAACTTACCTAAAGTGGTCATAAGCAATAAATAAAGCAGCCAAAAGTACACAACCACATTAAACAATTTCCACATAAATCGTAATCTAAAGATCTGAACAATATAAAAAATGTCAGCAACCCCGCTCCCCCAAACAACACCCCAGCCCAAGAATCTGTTCAGCAACCTCAGCTTTTGTAGCTGGAGTCAGTCAGAGCCCAACCCTCCCAGGCCAGGTGGGGAAAGGCCTGCAAGGCAGGGAGCAGTTCTTCCAGGAAGATCACCCTCATAAGACTGAGCATTTGATTAGCTCAGAGGTGGCAATTATCCCTCACCCCTCCTCGCTGTCTGCCTGTGTGCTGATGACATCTTGTGTGCGCATGTGAGAGTGTGCGCATTATTGTAGAACAACCCGATCCACTTCTGGGTTGGCCAAGGATTAATGTAGCACTTGCTTGGAAAACACTAACCACTTCTCATTTTTAGGAAACTGCAGCTCTTTTTTATAAGATTGTATTAGTTTAAAAGAATCTGAACCATTTCGAACCTATTTAGTTTCTTTTGAAAGGTAGATTACACATTTCAATACAGTGGTACCTCGGGTTACATACGCTTCAGGTTACATACGCTTCAGGTTACAAACTCCGCTAACCCAGAAATATTACCTTGGGTTAAGAACTTTGCTTCAGGATGAGAACAGAAATTGTGCTCTGGCGGCAGCAGGAGGCCCCATTAGCTAAAGTGGTGCTTCAGGTTAAGAACAGTTTCAGGTTAAGAACGGACCTCCGGAACGAATTAAGTACTTAACCCGAGGTACCACTGTATAAGAAACTGGAGCACGTCACTGGCTTTTTAACATGCAAGTTTGAATGGTAAAGGAACACCCACATGCAAAACGACAACTGCGGACGTCATCCTGTTTTGCATGAAAAACGCACTTCCAAAGCCAGCAAAATAACAGTACGTGCACGGCACACATGGTGGGAGAGAGTAAATGGCAAGGACTGACTACCCAGGAGGATTTCTGGTCGCAAGATTGCCCTGGCAAAGTTAATATGAATAACCAAGGCTTCTTACTGATGTGGCAAATGCATTTTATAATTGTGGCAATTTTCGCACGGGGATGCTGTCAGGCAAATGTGAAACATAAGGCAGCATGGAGTCTGCATAAAAGCGTTGATCTACAATTACATCTCAGGGCTAATCTACATTAAGTAACAAGCACATGCACACAGTGCAGTCCTCCAGGGATTTACATTTTTGGAATACAGATAGAGGTCTGTATGGCTGTCAGTTTCATCACACCAGGTCCCCTTTGCTTATTGGGAGCTAGCATATGATGGGGGAGGGATCACACCTAGCTTTCTTCCTGCCCATACTAATTGTCTGTGCACATGGAGTCTTTAATGTGTGGACAGGCAGGCTGAACATGGCTTTTCCTTGCCGGCATTCTGAAGTGGTACAGTGCCCCCGGGAGAGCTATGCCACATGCTTTTTTCTAAATGTGTAGAGCCTGGCCTCAGTTTTGAATCCATTGGCAGGTGGAGACTGTTTTATTCTGATAGGCTTTTGGAAACTGACTGGTTTGCTTGTTTTTTAAGGAAAGTGTGTGTGTGTGTTTACTGTGTTTTAATGGATTTGTTTTATGTTTTAATCCTATTACCGTTTAATTCCTTTTTAACAGATTGTTTCTGTATGTTTTTAGTTTTATGCATTTTATCTACATTGTTTTGAGTAAGCCGCCTTGAGTCCCCCGTCTGGGGAAAAGGCGGGCTATAATAACAATAACAATAACAATTATATTAATAATAATTATTATTTACTGTTGTAAGAAGGGGGTTATACTTCTTTGTGGCTGCTTGTTTTACATCTTCACCATACCAGACTTCCTTTCTGAACTTTTATATCTACATAGGAATCTGTATTGCATAGGCCAGCTATGCTTAAAGTTGGATCATTGCAACACTGGAAGGCATAGATGATAAATGATGCAGTGAGGACCTACTCATAGGCTTCTGCTCAGAGGCTTGTGCATAAACATGGCATGTGGATGTTGTCGATGCCAAGGGCCTAAGTTTGGTCCTTCTCCATGCATGTGTGAGCACAGAAGTTAAGATTCTATAAAAGCCTCTGAACCAGGGGTCAGCAACCTAAGGCCCATGGGCCACAAGCGGTCCACGAGGGTTGTTTAACTGGCCCATGAGCTGCCCCCGAACCGAACTGCCCGCTCATCAAGTCTTCACATGCCCTAAACTGGCACAGCGCAGCGCAGGGACTCGCTTCCGTGGTGCGGGAAATCACATTTGCGCATGCGCAGTTGCTGGAAACCGTGTCTGCGCAGACGCAGATGCCGGAAATCTCATGCGTGCGCATGATCTGGCCCACGAAGGGATCTCCACTAGAGTGAACCAGCCCAGGCGAGGTAAACCTTGCCGACCCCTGCTCTGGACCATCTATTGCTTGTCATCTGTTCTGCATCTCTGCTCCTTAATGTTTAGGCATGCAATGCCGCAATCAGTACAGTGGTACCTTGGGTTACATACGCTTCAGGTTACAGACTCCGCTAACCCAGAAATAGTGCTTCAGGTTAAGAACTTTGCTTCAGGATGAGAACAGAAATTGTGCTCCGGCGGCACGACAGTAGCAGGAGGTGGCCCCATTAGCTAAAGTGGTGTTTCAGGTTAAGAACAGTTTCAGGTTAAGAATGGACCTCCGGAACGAATTA
Organism: Podarcis siculus; assembly: GCA_034642415.1. Classification (NCBI taxonomy): domain Eukaryota; kingdom Metazoa; phylum Chordata; class Lepidosauria; order Squamata; family Lacertidae; genus Podarcis; species Podarcis siculus. The sequence goes on along the minus strand of JAXCMG010000017.1, from coordinate 39,192,974 downwards.
AGTACATAACCAGAGGTACCACTGTATTTGAGATGAAGGAGCTAGGACCCGCACGTCCGAAAACGAAGGGGTGGCTAACCAAAGTTGTAGGACAGCAGCTTCCATCAATCCCAGTCATAATGGGCAATGCTCAGGGATAATGGGAACTGGCAGTCCAGCAACAGATGGAGGGTTATGCAAGGTAACTGGTGGGGTTTAATCCCATTTTCAAAGTGTAGCTCAACCTCCTTGAGGTTCTTTCTGCCCCCCTCTCGAGAATCTCATTGCAGAAGTAATGTGCTTCCCACAGTCTGTGCTTTGTGATTCGAGTGCTGAGGGCTCTTTACTTTTAGACAACAACAAACAAATTGCTTTGGGGTGTGGGGAGGGTTAGTAGTGGGAAGGAGCTATCCTGTGTTTTCTCCCAGTAGGACATTTCAGACATTATTTGTATAGCCATCACTTTTCTCAAGTTGACAGGCTTAATGTAGCTTTCTTTAAACATATCAAGACAATTATTCCAGCAGGAAGCGTTTCGCTGTGCTGCATTTCAGCTTGCTGAAATTCAGCACAAGAACTATAGCTCTCTTGCAGCTCTTTATAAATTGTACCTCTAGGTAGCCATCTGGCATTCTTAAATTGCAGGGTTGTTCTTTCCTCCAGCAGACCAATTTTTGCAAAAAATAAAATTAAAAAAAATGCAGCAGATGCAATCACCCTTTTATAGCTGTGCAGTCAGAATGAAAAGGGACACGGTTGGCGCTGTGGGTTAAACCACAGAGCCTAGGACTTGCTGATCAGAAGGTCGGCGGTTCGAATCCCCGCAACGGGGTGAGCTTCCGTTGCTCGGTCCCTGCTCCTGCCAACCTAGCAGTCTGAAAGCATGTCAAAGTGCAAGTAGATAAATAGGTACCGCTCCAGCGGGAAGGTAAACGGCGTTTCCGTGCGCTGCTCTGGTTCGCCAGAAGCGGCTTAGTTGTGCTGGCCAGATGACCCAGAAGCTGTACGCCAGCTCCCTCAGCCAGTAAAGCGAGATGAGCGCCACAACCCCACAGTCGTCCGTGACTGGACCTAACGGTCAGGGGTCCCTTTACCTTTTTAGTCAGAATGAAAGAAGGGGCCCATTTACCATATTTTTTAATAATGAACTTTTCAAGTCAGAGTGCAAGCCAGGTCACTATGATACTTCAGTCAACACTTGGAACCTGAGTTTGACAACTGTGCTTCGTCATGCACCCTAATTACAGATTCATCTAATGTGCTACACCAGCAGGCCAGGGTAGTGCAGAGGACAATAGCCACAACTCCTAATTTAGGGCAATAAAGCATAACGAGAGGCATTGAAAGCTGCAGCTGATAGAGACTTAGGTGGTTATGAGCTGCAGCTGATAGAGAGTTAGGTGGTTATGAGCTCTAACTCAGGGCTGGATGATATCATCACGTGGTTTTAATAAATAATATGGAGTGCAGGTGAATAACTCTGAACCCTGAAGGATGGATTGGATTTGGATTTGATATCCTGCTTTATCACTACCCTGAGGAGTCTCAAAGCAGCTAACATTCTCCTTTCCCTTCCTCCCCCACAACAAACACTCTGTGAGGTGAGTGAGGCTGAGAGACTTCAGAGAAGTGTGACTGGCCCAAGGTCACCCAGCAGCTGCATGTGGAGGAGCGGGAAATCAAACCCGGTTCGCCAGATTACGAGTCCACCGCTCTGAACCACTACACCACACTGGCTCTCTGGCATGGTTAAGTACAGTGGTACCTTGGTTTACAACCACAATCCGTTCCGGAGATCCGGTTGTAAACCAGAACAGGTTGTAACCCAAGGTGCGCTTTCGCCAATGGGGCCTCCCCCCCCAAATTGGTTGTAATCCAAAAAAAGGGACACACACTTCCGGGTTTAACATGGTTGTAATCCAAAGCGGTTGCAAACCAAGGTACCACTGTACTCTGGAGTCATTTATAGAGAATTTGCTATCTGTAGACTAGAAATGTTTACTGACGGATTAACTCATGAGAACAAGTTACCAGAGCACAGGAGATAAGAGAGGCGATATCTGAACAATGCAATGTTAGTATTATTAGTGCACAAAGTGCTTTGCAGTCATTTCCGAAACCATACTATTTTTCCTTTGTAGAAATGGGAGCAACTGGTGCAATCAGGATAGGACTTGCGGGCAGCACTCTAGGGCCCTATTCAGCAGGAGAGCAGAAGCAAGTGCAGCACAGATTGCCACCTTTTGCAAGAAGTAATGGATACCCATTGCTATCTAAAGAGGCAGGTCCCCACTAGACTTTTCAGTCCTCTGTCTAAAATCACCTAATTGCAGCACTGAGCTGAGCCTAAGTGCACAAAGGACTTTTGTGCCAAAGGATCCCATGCCAAGGAAGGATTTGTCCCATTGGAATCTTAATAACAGCAAAATTATCATACTGACTCTGATGAGCTTTAGCATTATTTCCAGATGATTACCAATACATCATGTACACCTGAAGTATATAATAATATTTGCGTCCAAAAATAAAAATAAAAATCTTATAAAGAGTTCTATGGCTGCCTGTACATCACCTGGTTATGTGTCTGTTGCTTCATTTTCACCTGAAACAGAGGCTTGACTGGTCCTTTCCCCACCAATTACCCTATTTTAGCAAAAGCCTGGATGAAATGTTCACTTCCATTGCATTATGCAACGGCCGGATGGAAGAGAAAAATCAGCATATATCTGCCTGTGTTTTAGGTGTAACAGAGGCTGCTCAAGAGTGTAAATAAGAAACTTAGCAGCTTCTAACAGTTGTTCCCGTCCACACATTCTGTGATAGAATAAGCACAGAAGGAGAGCATAGTGAAGGTAAAAAAATGGGTAAAGGACCCCTGGACGGTTAAGTCCAGTCAAAGGCAACTATGGGGTTCTGGCGCTCATCTCGCTTTCAGGCTGAGGCAGCCGCCGTTTATCCACAGACAGTTTTCTGGGTCATGTGGCCAGCATAACTAAACCACTTCTGGCACAATGGAACACTGTGACCGAAGCCGGAGCACGCACAGAAACGCCATTTACCTTCCTGCCACAGCAGTACTTATTTATCTACTTGCACTGGCGTGCTTTCAAACTGCTAGGTTGTCAGGAGCTGGGACAGAGCAACGGGAGCGCACTCCATTGCGGGGATTCGAACCACCGACCTTCCAATCACCAAGCCCAAGAGGCTCTTGTTTAGACCACAGTGGCACCCGCATCCCTGCATTGTGAAGAGAATGTGTGCAAGGCACTATTTCCAATTAGCCAGTTCTTTACAACCTACTCAGCAAAATGTTTATCCCATGCTAAGGTCCAGAATGCTAGCAGGCTATGGAATCTCCTGAGTTTCACCTATGACCCCACTCTGTACCTCCACTTTATAGGTGTGTGTGTGTGTGTACGCACAAACACTCACAGAGTATACATTAATTGTATGCTCCTGTTGATGGGAAAGCATTAAATACAGCCCTTAAACAAAGCAAGCAATTTAATATGACACAGTGATTTCTAGCAGAGTCTTAAAACAGACTGCAGTAGTACAATGCAGAGACTTATCTTTGCTAATGTGAGCCTGATCTGGGCTTTGATAACTTTCTAACAACAAGCAAGCTGATGTGGTCTTTTGATAAAAAACCAGCCTCAGCTGGCGGGAGCAAAGGTTATGCAAAGAAGAATCTACTAAGGCTCAAAAAAACCCCCAGAACCTCTGACGCGGGTTCTGTTTTGAAATAATGAGGTAGAAATAAATTGTAGAACAGAAGCCTGACAACAGCTTTTGACAAAACCAAAACAGCGATAAGGAAATCTCTTTCTTGGTATGGGGGAGAACAGCCGAAAAAGCATGCCAAAAAGATGGCTCTAAACCTCCAAATGTCTTTATTTACCAGGTACAGTCGTACCTTGGTTCTCAAACAGAATGCGTTCCGGGAGTCCGTTCGACTTCTGGAACTGTTCGAAAACCAAGACATGGCTTCTGATTGGCTGCAGGAAGCCACGCCAGATGTTCAGCTTCCAAAAATTGTTTGGAAACTGGAACACTCACTTCTGGTTTTCGATCATTCGGGAACCAAAATGTACGAGTTTGAAGGCGTTCGGCAACCAGAGTACGACTGTATAGTCTTACTTATCCCATCCTTGTCCCTGATCCCTGTCAACGGGATTCACATCCATGTCATGTGCTTATAACACATGGCTTCCCCCAATAGAATCCTGGGAACAGTAATTTGTATCTGCTAGTTACCATGAAGCCAATAGCTTTAAACAACAGTTGTTTTCTAATATGTGGGATTTAGGTAGGGTGAAGTAGTGCTTTCAGCCCCACTGAGTAAGAAATCTGGTTAATTAATTGATAGTGTTTGGGTATAGAGGCGTGGGTGGTGCTGTGGGTTAAACCACAGAGCCTAGGGCTTGCTGATCAGAAGGTCAGCGGTTCAAATCCCCGCGACGGGGTGAGCTCCCATTGCTTGGTCCCTGCTCCTGCCAACCTAGCAGCTTGAAAGCACGCCAGTGCAAGCAGATAAATAGGTACCGCTCCAGTGAGAAGGTAAACGGCGTTGCCATGAGCTGCTCTGATTTGGTAGAAGCAGCTTAGTCATGCTGGCCACATGACCCGGAAGCTGTACGCCGGCTCCCTTGGCCAATAAAGCGAGATGAGCGCCGCAACCCCAGAGTCGTCCGCGACTGGACCTAACAGTTAGGGGTCCCTTTACCTTTACCTTTACAGTGGTACCTCAGGTTACAGACTCTTCATGTTACAGACACTTCAGGTTACAGACTCCGCTAACCCAGAAATAGTACCTCGGGTTAAGAACTTTGCTTCAGGATGAGAACTGAAATTGCGTGGCGGCGGTGCAGCAGCAGGAGGTTCCATTAGCTAAAGTGGCACCTCAGGTTAAAACAGTTTCAGGTTAAGAACGGCCCTCCAGAACGAATTAAGTTCTTAACCTGAGGTACCACTATATAGTGTTTGGGTATAGAAACATCCAATTCCTTTATTTCCTTACACAGACTCTCTCTCTCTCTCTCTCTCTCACACACACACACACACTATATCTATATATATAAATAGGTCATTTTTAATGTTTACCATACAGTGGTTGGTTGGGTGCTTGTCAAGCAGCTGTGTGGTTGTGGGGGTGGAGAATCTATTTTCAGCTGCTGAAAATTGCACATTTGTTTGTAGGTAAATACTCTTGAGATCAGAGGGGCTTCAACCCATTGATCTCATCATATCGCACCAAGTGCTATTTCCAGTTATCTTCAGAATTGTGCAGCCTACTCAAGACAAATCCCAATGGCAAACACAAAAACATTGTGGGGGAGAGCACTGTGTTACTCTGTTGCTGCTAAAACAAAGAGGCTTGGGGCACGGCAGCTCAGTTTAGACTAGCACACCTTGCAAAAATTCCGCATTATCAGTTTCTCCTTTCTATGCCGTTCTACAGCTGCTTTACTTCCTGTTTGTAGGCAATTTCAGCTAATGCCTTTGAATCAGGCTTCCTCAACCTTGGCCCTCCAGATGTTTTTGGCCTACAATTCCCATGATCCCTAGCTAGCAGGACCAGTGGTCAGGGATGATGGGAATTGTAGTCTCGAAGCATCTGGAGGGCCGAGGTTGAGGAAGCCTGCTCCAAATGGACCTTTACGGGGCAACATCTGGAACTTCCTTAGATAGACAACTTGTCTAAACCAGAGCTTTAAAATAACCTTTACCTCGAATCTTTGCTGTAAACCCCATAGTTTTAGTGCCCATATAGCTTGTTATTGACACAGGTTATTCCATTGTTTTATCTCGTGGTTTTATTCCTATTGTTATCAAGCCCCTTTGCATTTACTTGGAAATCGTTGGGGCTGCTGTCATCAATAGCATCAAATATCTGCTGGCATGTCAGCTGTTCTAGCTACCCAACTGTTTTAAAGGCAACAAATTGCAGGTAGCACAGAGGGGGGTTCCTCAAATTTACACTTGCCTATAAGAACACTGGGACGCGGGTGGCGCTGTGGGTTAAAGCCTCAGCGCCTAGGGCTTGCCGATTGAAAGGTCGGCGGTTCGAATCCCCGCGGCGGGGTGCGCTCCCGTTGCTCGGTCCCAGCGCCTGCCAACCTAGCAGTTCGAAAGCACCCCCGGGTGCAAGTAGATAAATAGGGACCGCTTACTAGCGGGAAGGTAAACGGCGTTTCCGTGTGCGGCTCTGGCTCGCCAGAGCAGCGATGTCACGCTGGCCACGTGACCCGGAAGTGTCTCCGGACAGCGCTGGCCCCCGGCCTATAGAGTGAGATGGGCGCACCAACCCCAGAGTCTGTCAAGACTGGCCCGTACGGGCAGGGGTACCTTTACCTTTTATAAGAACACTAGGGACGCGGGAGGTGCTGTGGGTTAAACCACAGAGCCTAGGACTTGCTGATCAGAAGGTCGGAGGTTCAAATCCTCGCAAAGGGGTGAGCTCCTGTTGCTCGGTCCCTGCTCCTGCCAACCTAGCAGTTTGAAAGCACATCAAACTGCAAGTAGATAAATAGGTACCGCTCCGGCGGGAAGGTAAATGGCGTTTCCGTGCGCTGCTCTGGTTTGCCAGAAGCGGCTTAGTCATGCTGGACACATGACCTGGAAGCTGTACGCTGGCTCCCTCGGCCAATAAAGCGAGATGAGCGCCACAACCCCAGAGTCGGCCACGACTTGACCTAATGGTCAGAGGTCCCTTTACCTTTACCTTATAAGCATACTGCAAACATTCACATTATGAAGTTGCACTGCAGTATATTCCTGCTCCTAATTTTCACTATTGCTGCCTTTTAGAACAGGAACGGAAGACCTGTGTCAGAAAGACAGTTCTCCCAGAGATGCTTCATCTTAGCGATTATCCTAATAACCTAATCAAGACCAGGTTAGAGAGGGGGGGAAAGGGTTTCTTAGGGTGTGTGTAATAATTAAAATAAATGGATGTGCAATGGTTGTTCACAGTTTGAAAACAGCTGTGTTCATTAGCACTGCGTTCTTTATGTCACTTGGAATGATTCAAAAAGGGGGCCTTTAAATTAATCTTACCAAATCTCTTTTCTTTAAACTCTTTATAGAAATGCTGATTTGTTCCTATGGAGTTCTCTTTTAACTGTTTCTATGGAGAGCCCCTTGATCAGCAAGAGAGCCTAATTTAAAGCTTTGTGGGCAAGGGAGAAGGGAAGGGATATTTGGAGGGGAGAGTTATTTGCCCTGCAGGAATCTTAAGGGTGTTGGGGAATTTTCTTAATCTATTCTGCGCCCAGAGACACGGGTGGTGCTGTGGGTTAAACCACAGAGCCCAGGACTTGCCGATCAGAAGGTCGGCGGTTCGAATCCCCGCAATGGGGTGAGCTCCCGTTGCTCAGTCCCTGCTCCTGCCAACCTAGCAGTTCAAAAGCACGTCAAAGTGCAAGTAGATAAATAGGTACCACTCCAGCGGGAAGGTAAACGGCGTTTCCGTGCGCTGCTCTGGTTCGCCAAAAGCGGCTTATTCATGCTGGCCACATGACCCGGAAGCTGTACGCTGGCTCCCTCGGCCAGTAAAGCGAGATGAGCGCCACAACCCCAGAGTCAGTCACGACTGGACCTAATGGTCAGGGGTCCCTTTAACATCTGAATGGCATTAGATAGGAGAGGTGAGAAAAGGCCCACAATTATTAAGATGAGACTGAGCAACCAGCCACAACCCCAGAGTCAGTCACGACTGGACCTAATGGTCAGGGGTCCCTTTAACATCTGAATGGCATTAGATAGGAGAGGTGAGAAAAGGCCCACAATTCTTAAGATGAGACTGAGCAACCAGCCACAACCCCAGAGTCAGTCATGACTGGACTTAATGGTCAGAGGTCCCTTTACCTTTACCTATACTGTGCCCACCAGCCTGGGAGCAACCCAATGGTGCTTACTTCTCTTTTGGAAAAAAACACCTTAATATTTTTCATATATAATGGCAACATATTAAAACTGCAATATATAACAGTCCTATTTGGTTTGATTGGTCTGGTATACTCCCCTACCTTTGTGTCATTATTCTTACTTACATATTATAAAGGGAGAATATGAAGAGCAATGCATTATTCCATCTCAGCCTTTCCAGTCTCTCCATGAAACTTCTAGGTGGGGCTTACTTCTGATTAGATGTGCACAGTTAATACATTATTTTACACCTCAGTTCCTAATTTACTAGGTACTTCTTACCTCCACCCTGTGCAGGCATTTATTTACAATAGATTAGCACGTCCATGTTATTGCTTCACATGTTTGAATTCCGGGGGCGACATACAGATGGCAGGTACGGGTATAGGAAGGCGGGAATTTGCCTGAAGCAAATACTAATCCACTTGTAATATTATCAGCGAGAAGAATAGCTTCAACTGTGTAATGTAAACTTTGACGAAACCAACATTGTATTAAAGCTCTTAGCAACAGGACTAATATGAAGAGCTAAGTGCTATGCAGGAACTCAAGTAAATCACCATGTCAAGTGCACATGTGACTTCTGATGGCATGTTTGAGGCCTGAGCTATGGCAACAGGAGAGCTACAATTTGAGGAATGATTCATTAGCGTTTACACCAGTTTTCCCACAAGTCCGTGCCTCTAGGTCAATACAAGAAAGGTGTAACATCTGGTGTGCAAGCAAAGAGGCGGCAGGTTGAATGCACTTTTAGTCTGATGATGACTAGCCACTTATTATCCAAACGGTCAGAAGCAAAAACAAATAACCTGGCTATTTCTAGTAAATCTCTGTTAAGCCTTGACTAGCAAGTCTCTATTATGTCTTGCCTATTTACATTGCAGATGCCTTGGCTGTATTGTTTTAGATGCCTGTTGAAAACTTTTGTTTGTTTTTATTGATTTTATCTTTACATCAGACCAGTGGCCCTATCTAGTCTACTGTCCTGTTCTCACAGTGGCCAACCAGATGGGAAGCCCAAAAGCATTTTTAATCATGTTTCTAATGATAGTTTTATGTATAGATACCCTCCAACATTTCTCCGATGGAAATAGGGGCGTCCTATGGAAAAGCGGGACATTGCAGGATCAAATCAGAAACCAGGACGGCTTCTGCAAATCTGGGAATTTCCTGTAAATCGGGGACTGTCCCTGAAAAATAGGGGCGCTTGGAGGGTCTGAGAAAGCAGACTTCAGAACACAATCATATGTTTTAAACAGTGGAATAGCATTACTTTGATTTTCAGCAGTTTGAGACGTTGTGTCAGGCTGAAAGGCAGCATATTAAATATTTTAGAGTGAGAAATTCAGGTGAATGAAGTGTGGTCATGTTTTAGCCTGAACCAGGCTACAACAAAAACGAAGATAAAATGCAAAATATAAAAAATAAAATAAAACATTGTCCAGTAGCACCTTAGAGACCAACTAAGTTTGTTCTTGGCATAAGCTTTCGTGTGCATGCACACTTCTTCAGATAAAATTGTTCAGGTGGTACTCGGCCACTTTAATTAGATATTTTTGAACAAGGTTTTTCTCTCTGCCAAAAACACGGTGGCAGCCCTGAACTGTATGTGCTTGCTTGAATAATTTGTCTATCCTAAAGTAGCCCTGGGCTACCTGCAATCTCCTTTGGGGGAATATTTGCTAGAAGTGGCAGCCCCTTCTGTCTGCAATGAGAATATAGGAATATATTTCAACAAGATGGAATGGCTTCTTATACACTTTCTACTCTAGCTTGATTACTTTCTGAGTAAAACAGGGGACAGAAACTCTCAAAGAGATCTCTCCTCGGAACCAAGTATATGGTAACTCTTGAGTTTCATGCAGGAATGACTTCAGTTACCTTTTCTCTCTCTCCTGCCCCTGCCTCATGAACATCAAAGAACAAAATGATTAAGAGCCAGTTATAGCATGAAAGAGAACTTGTGTTTCCCCCTGTACTTGAAAAACGGCTGGCTTTCAGTGTTTGCATTGCATTATTTATATTCCAAGGTTCTCGACTTACTGTATTTTTCCGTGTATAAGACGCCCCCTACTTTTGGGGAACCCAAATATAGAAAATGGGCATATGCATTATCCATGTAGAAGGTGCCCCCAGATTTTTAACCTTATTTTAAAGTAACCCCCCTCCAGTCTTATACACAGAAAAGTACGGTACAGTCATACCTCAGGTTACAGCTGCTTCAGCTTGCATTTTTTCGGGTTGCGGACTGCCGAAACTCGGAAGTACTGGAACGGGTTACTTCTGGGTTTCGGCGGTTGCACATGCGCAGAAGCGCCGAATTGCAACCC
>JAXCMG010000017.1:38995176-39171367 GCA_034642415.1 Podarcis siculus | reverse complement strand
TTTTTGGGGTGGAAAAAGTGCGTCCTATAGAGCGAAAAATACGGTAGCTCTCAGCAGCACCAGGATAGCCTTGGGCCACAAGAGAATGAGCAAAGTGTTGCGTCAAGGAGTTCACTGGAAAATGATGCTGCAGGTAATGAAGAAGAGTGATGTTCCTGCTGGAAGGACTGAAAAGGGTGGCGGAAATGGGATTGTGCATCCTAATTGTCTCTCTCCAGCAGGTATTTTTTTGGCAGTAAAGGGGCACTTTACTGAAACAAAGCAGAGACATCACCTTGCCAACAAAGGTCCGTATAGTAAAAGCTATGGTCTTCCCAGTAGTGATGTATGGAAGTGAGAGCTGGACCATAAAGAAGGCTGATCGCCGAAGAATTGATGCTTTTGAATTATGGTGCTGGAGGAGACTCTTGAGAGTCCCATGGACTGCAAGAAGATCACATCTATCCATTCTGAAGGAAATCAGCCCTAAGTGCTCACTGGAAGGACAGATCCTGAAGCTGAGGCTCCAATACTTTGGCCACCTCATGAGAAGAGAAGACTCCCTGGAAAAGACCCTGATGTTGGGAAAGATGGAGGGCACAAGGAGAAGGGGACGACAGAGGACGAGATGGTTGGGCAGTGTTCTCGAAGCTACCAGCATGAGTCTGACCAAACTGCAGGAGGCAGTGGAAGACAGGAGTGCCTGGCGTGCTCTGGTCCAGGGGGTCACGAAGAGTCAGACACAACTAAACAACAACAACAACAAAAGGGGAACTGGGACACAAAGACACCAATTCTTCTCTGTGTATCCTTTCAGCAGGACCAAGCCCTTTCGCATGGCAGGTGGAAATGTCCCTGGGGTCTCCTGTAGTGCGGCCCCTTGCATTGGCTGAGGCCAAATAATTCTATTGGCTGCAAAGGAGAGGTAACCCACTATCACTCCCAAAGAGAGTGTGCAGGAGGGAGCAACAGGAACTCACTGTGAAGGAATGCAAGAATAAAGTTTACTTGGACCTTCACCCTCCTTCTCTCCCTCTAACGATCTGCCGTTCCCTATTTGCTCTTGCATATTGCGGAAGGAAGGGTTTCAAATCACTGAAAGACCTACATTGGCTTGCAGTACGTTTCCGAGCACAATTCAAAGTGTTGGTGCTGAACTTTAAAGCCCTAAATGGCCTTGATCCAGTATACCTGAAGGAGTGTCTCCACCCCCATTGGTCATCCCGGACACTGAGGTCCAGCTTCCAAGGGCCTTCTGGTGGTTCCCTATGAGAAGCGACGTTACAGGAAACCAAGCAGAGGACCTTCTTGGTAGTGGCACCCACCATGTGGAATGCCCTCCCATCAGATGTCAAGGAAATAAACAACTATCTGATTTTTAGAAGACATCTGAAGGCAGTCCTATTTAGGGAAGTTTTAAATGTTTGATCTTTTATTGTGTTTTATAAAATCCTATTGGAAGCCGCCCAGAGTGGCTGGGGAGGCCTGGCCAGATGGGTGGGGTAAGTAATTAATAAACACCACCACCACCACCACTTGGGGCCAAGTACACAAAGAAGCCTCTATCGCGCACAGATGTTCAGATCTTACTATGAAAGTTTTAAATCTATATCTAGTGGAATCCAGCATCTGAAGTGTGGCACTTCTCCACTCTCTTAAAAAGAAGGGAAACGTATTGCTTTCAAAAGTACTCATGCATGCTTTCCACCAGATTGGTCCCTAGCAATGAAAATGGCCAGTGCACAAAACAGGCAGGAAGCTCTTGTCGCCGGGCACTCGTTTCTAGTACCTTGTCTCTATAGCACCAGTGTGAATGATAGCAATCTAACACATCTGGTATTTTTTGAAATGGGGGAAATCTATTTGCAGAGCCTTTTAGCTGCATCTGCATCTCCACCAGCTTGTTGCCAGACATGATAAAAAATACATCCAATGAAAGCGGATATGCAGCAGATGTTCTTTCATCATCTTCCAGCTGCAATCATTATAGGCACTGCATTTAGATGCGCTTTTAAGCAATGTCGTGAGCTAAAAATTATCATGAATCGCACCTGCAGAACTTTGTGGGGTTTTTTGCGCTTGATTTAGTCCTCAGGCAGCTATCCTTAGGGAAACCTTCCCTGTTTTTAGAAAAATAAGGTAAAGGTAAAGGGATCCCTGACCATTAGGTCCAGTTGTGACCGACTCTGGGGTTGCAGTGCTCAACTCGCTTTATTGGCCGAGGGAGCTGGCGTACAGCTTCTGGGTCATGTGGCCAACATGACGAAGCCGCTTCTGGCGAACCAGAGCAGCACACGGAAACGCCGTTTACCTTCCTGCCGGAGTGGTATCTATTTATCTACTTGCACTCTGACGTGCTTTCGAACTGCTAGGTTGGCAGGAGCAGGGACCGAGCAACGGGAGCTCACCCCATCGCGGGGGTTCGAACCGCCGACCTTCTGATCAGCAAGTCCTAGGCTCTGTGGTTTAACCCACAGCGCCACCTGCGTCCCTATTGAAAAAGAAGATCCAATTAAAAGGGTGGGGCGCCGCATCCCACAAAACAGATATGCGAGTGCAAGGAGTTTTGGCTGTGCAAAATAACTTCCCCTCCCTCTCCTATCCTGATGCAGCCAACTAAATTTGTTCCGTACTTTCCCCCAACCCACTAGAACAGATTTGGGGAGAACACTGAGGTATATGCAGGGAGGAGAAGGTCTGTTGCACAAGCCGAAATCCTTCTGCTACTGGATCTATTTAGTCAGATTTATTTAGTCCGGCAAATAGAAGGGGAAGAAATGGAGGCAGTGAGAGATTTTACTTTCTTGGGTTCCATGATCACTGCAGATGGTGACAGCAGTCACGAAATTAAAAGACGCCTGCTTCTTGGGAGAAAAGCAATGACAAACCTAGACAGCATCTTAAAAAGCAGAGACATCACCTTGCCAATAAAGGTCCGTATAGTTAAAGCCATGGTTTTCCCAGTAGTGATGTATGGAAGTGAGAGCTGGACCATAAAAAAGATTGATCGCCGAAGAACTGATGCTTTTGAATTATGGTGCTGGAGGAGACTCTTGAGAGTCCCATGGACTGCAAGAAGATCAAACCTATCCATTCTGAAGGAAATCAGCCCTGAGTGCTCACTGGAAGGACAGATCGTGAAGCTGAGGCTCCAATCAATACTTTGGCCACCTCATGAGAAGAGAAGACTCCCTGGAAAAGACCCTGATGTTGGGAAAGATAGAGGGCACAAGGAGAAGGGGACGACAGAGGATGAGATGGTTGGACAGTGTTCTCAAAGCTAACAGCATGAGTTTGACCAAACTGCGGGAGGCAGTGGAAGACAGGAGTGCCTGGTGTGCTCTGGTCCATGGGGTCACGGAGAGTCGGACACAACTAAACGACTAAACAACAACAACAACAATTTTAGTCCGGCAACAACCAATGGGACAACGTTGGTGGTACTCATTTGATACTTAAGGACTTCGGAGTATTGCCCCGTGCCTATTTCTCTGGTGCTCACCTTTTGAAAACCAGCCTGCAGATAAGAGAGCCAAATGCAAACGAAAAATGTAACATCTTCACATATTAGGAAGTGCCCCTACCACCAAACCCCTTTACAAAGAAATAAAGTCTATGTTTGGGTCACTGTCCCAAGCTTGGCCAGATTCTTCTGCTTTGGCACAAAGGAGACAGTTGTTGGGACTACAATTCCCATAATCCCTGTCCACTGGCCCTGCTGGCTGGAGTAGATGTGAGTTGAAGTCCAACAATTTTGGGAAGGCCGCAGGCTTCCCCATCCCTACCCTTGTGGTTTGTTTGGGGGTTCTTGCTGCATAGGAAGAACGGAAGATCTTGAGTATGGCATCACAGTACTTCCCCTCGGACACAAAATATGAAGAAGCCATCTGAGAGAAGGCAAGTTGAGTGGAGTTTTGTCATCACCCTCTAACCGAGCCCTAGCATCAAGAGGAAGCAAGCATCAGGTGTTGGCCTAGTACCCAACTTCCCATAGCTCTCTGCTCTCTAGTTTTAGGGTTGTTGTTTTTTTAGCTTTTAATGTCATCCCTGCCCCAAAACAAATATTACCTTAAGAGCACCGCAAAGCTCAACAGTATCGGCATCGTCCACCACAGTTATTCGGAAGTTCGGAGTCTGGAGAAGTTCTTTGAAGAGGAAGCCATTCTCCAAAATTTTGCAGCCTGTTATTTTGGGGTGTGGAGGTGAAGGGCAGAAGGAGAACGGTCAGCTTTATTTTAGCTAGCATGCTGGCTTTTAGAAACAAGACAGAACTGTTCAAAACAAGGTACTAGGCAACTCTTCATGTATACTTTTATATCATTTAAAGCCCTTGATCAGGCATATACTATATAGGCCCAAATATAAGCCACACTCCCCCCCCAAAAAATTCTGACCATAAAAAGTTAAAGTGCAGCTTAAATTCACGGCCTTACAAAAATTATCTTTTACGATATCGCTGCTGAAACAGACATCGGTAAAACGGAACAAAAAATTGTTTTATTGCCGATTTGCAAGCTTGAGACTGTTCATTTGCCATTTATGGGTGTGAGTGCCTGCGGAATTGTAGCAACTGAATAGCGATTTGCTATTTTAACGACTGTGCGGTAACTTTTGCGGGCTTGCAAGATGAAAGGCTTAAATTGGCTCGGAGTTACAATTCTACCAACCGCAGCGATTTTCAGCCTGTAACCCAATTTTAAGGGAGCCGGTTATATTCGGGTATTGTCTCCCCCCCGCCTTGAATTTTAAAGGTGCGTCTTATTTGCAGGTGCATCTTATATTCCGGCCAATACAGTACTTCTTTCTCATCTTTCCTCCGTAGAATGCAAAGTGGGCTTACAACCCTGCGAGGGACAACAGGCCTAGAGACAGTGACCTGGGCTCAAGGCCCATCCAGTACACCTCATGACTTGAACTCAAGTCTTCTCAACATGGTCTGTCCCCTATCCAAGAACCAGATGCACTATCAAAACGCTCTGCTGCAAAGCCTTCCCTGCACATAAGGGCTCTTAAAGTGAGAGGACCTGGATCATACCAGTGCCTTACGGGATGCTGAAGACAAGCCTGATGGAGAAATCCATGGGCCAAAAGATGCCTACAATAACCTAGTAGGGCGTTATATAATTTGGCCCACTCCTGCTCTATTTTAATAAAATTCCAGGTACAATCACAAAGATATTAATGAAGCATGACTGTGTTTTTCAGTAGACTGTGTCTTCCATCCAAAATGCTATCTTATATATAAAGGTAAAGGTAAAGGGACCCCTGACCATTAGGTCCAGTCGTGACCGATTCTGGGGTTGTGGCGCTCATCTCGCTTTATTGGCCGAGGGAGCCGGAGTACAGCTTCCGGGTCATGTGGCCAGCATGACTAAGCCGCTTCTGGAGAACCAGAGCAGCGCACGGAAACACCATTTACCTTCCCGCCGGAGTGGTACCTATTTATTTACTTGCACTTTGACGTGCTTTCGAACTGCTAGGTTGGCAGGATCAGGGACCGAGCAACGGGAGCTCCCCTCGTCGCGGGGATTCAAACCGTCGACCTTCTGATCGGCAAGTCCTAGGCTCTGTGGTTTAACCCACAGCGCCACCCGCATTCCATCTTATATACATAGGTCCCTCATAAAAACCATTTTTAAAAACTCAACCAGGAATATATAAATATAGAATACAAACACGCCCCTTCTTCAAGCATGTCATTCACCCCTGCGCAAGACGTTGCGGTAATTTCCTGGATCTCTACCATTCCTAAGGGTAATCTACAGAGGAATCAAATTCTACTGTCTGCGTCTTGGGTGAAGGATGGGGGAAAAAAGGTCATAAATAACATCTAAAGTTCTTAGAGGATTGGTACCCGATGACAGCAGGGAGAAGACCCTATATAAAGCATCCTAAATTTTTTTTACCTATTGTGGTTTCACAGAACTTCTCTGCTGCTACTTCATTGGCAATATTTGCTCCCATCAGCACACTGATGTCTATTCCCATTTTCTCTCGGATGATGTCAGATATGAGTTTGAGACCCTCTGGACCTTCGTCTATTCCCTGCAGTAAACATTAAAAGGTAACCACTATAGTCAGTTATCAACACTGGACAGAAGACTGATAATTATCCTCACAAGTGGATGAAATTCTGCCTATATGCCATCTGGGTGGAATCTACACACATATAAAAAAATGCTGTGAAAATGCTTGATTTTAAAACGGTTTGAAAAATACACTGAATTTTTGCAGAGCTCACTTTCACCATTTAGTGTCACATTTGCATACTGCACTTTAAAAGGTAAAGGTAAAGGACCCCTAACAGTTGTCCAGTCACGGACAACTCTGGGGTTGCAGCACTCATCTCGCTTTACTGGCTGAGGGAGCCGGCGTTTGTCCGCAGACAGTTTTTCCAGGTCATGTGGCCAGTATGACTAAGCTGCTTCTGGCACAACGGAACACCGAAACCAGAGCAGCGCACGGAAATGCCGTTTACCTTCCTGCCGGAGTGGTACCTATTTATCTACTTGCACTTTTTGGGGGGCTTTCAAACTGCTAGGTTGGCAGGAGCTGGGACAGAGCAACGGGAGCTCACCCTACTGCAGGGATTTGAACCGCCGACCTTCTGATCAGCAAGTCCAAGAGGCTCAGTGGTTGAGCACCAATAGTGCACTTTACAACACATTTAAAACGTTTCATTTTAACGTGTAGCTAAGTCCATAGATTAGGCCGAATCCGTAGAACTGCAATGACCATTTAAAAGCTGTGGGTTTTTTGTTGATGTTTTTTAAGAAAAATCAGAATTCAAAAACTGCTTTGCAGAGAAGACCCAAGTGATGTGCAGAAATGATGGAAAACAAAACACAACACAAATCAAGGAGCAGTGTTAAAACATAAAAATAAAATAAAAAAATTTCCTTCCAGTAGCACCTTAAAGACCAACTAAGTTGGTTCTTGGTATGAGCTTTCGTGTGCATGCACACTTCTTCAGACACACGAAAGCTCATACCAAGAACTAACTTAGTTGGTCTTTAAGGTGCTACTGGAAGGAAAAAAAAATTATTTTTTTTACTATGGCAGACCAACACGGCTACCTATCTGTAACCATAAAAATAAACAAATTCAGAAATAAAATAGGAGCAATCTGAGAATGCTAGGGGGGAAATAAATGTTTCCACCAGCATCAAAAACAGAACAATGTAGGGCTTGCTTCACGTCTAATGGAAGAAAATTCAAGAGGGAGGGTGTCACAACGCTACAATGATGAACTCCAGTCACAGCATGTTTGCCACAGGGGTGTGTGGCATTACGCCACAGCATCACTGACTCGCCATGTTACCATCTTTACATAGTTACATGATGCACAGCACCTTTCAGAACTCAAAGCTACTGATCCAAATGAGCTAGATCTATATTGCTGTAAGTCTAGGGATTATACATCTCTTTGGCGCTTCAGAATTGTTTTTGTTCAACAGCCCGTTGAACAATTCCAAAGGATTCCTTGACACCAAAATAAGGCTTGTATCTGTTGTACCTTAATGAGAGTTATACCGACAGCTTTCTTGGCTACGCGCCCCGTGATCTCATCGCAAATTTTATGAATGAACTGGTGGGGAATGACAAAAACCAGCAAGTCTGCGTCTTGCACAGCATCCTTCAGATTTGGGACAGCAACCTATGGACATTTATTCAAGGGAGGAAGAAAGGGAGAGATGAGAAAGAGAGAAGAAAGAAGACATTTCTCTCAATGCGCCGATTTTATTCTGTTTGTAGAAATGCTTTTTTTTATTATTATAATGACCGTAAAACTTAAAGATTTTAAACTAGCACAGATTAAAACTAAGCACAGATTGGTTCTACTATTCCAAAAGTGGCTCTTTTGTTGGCTGGCTTCGACCATTGGCAAATGCATCCAGCCGGAATTGCAGAAAACTTATTTGCACAGCAAATATTTTATACTGCCAAGAAGCTGATACCTGGCGAGCCAACTGATAATAACAGCAAATTGAAAGTAGAAAGGCACAAGCAAATTTGGAACTCATCCCCACCCAATGTAAACTAGCAAAGTATTATTATTATTATTATTATTAAATCAATTTGTAATTTTTTTGCCAAATAATATTTATTAGTTTTCCAAATTTTAAACAAACCAATGGCAAATTACATCAAATTTCTATACTGCACTTCATCCGAAGATCACAGGGCAGTTTACAATATAAAAACACGAAAATAAAGTTTATGATTGCTTCTAAAGTTGGAAACAGAATTATATTATTATTATTATTATTATTATTATTATTATTATTATTATTATTAATTTGTACCCCGCCCATCTGGCTGGGTCCCCCCAGCCACTCTAGGCGGCTTCCAACAAAGCTTAAAAATACATTAAAATGTCACACATTAAAAACTTCCCTGAACAGGGTAAGATACCATTTACGTCGTATTTGGGGAAATCTAATACTTATTGCAGATACTAAATGGTTACTATTCTCTGTGGGTTGGAATCAGAGGTTTGTGAGCAGAATTTCACTCATGGAATGGAAACAAATTCTGTCTCCTTCTCCCCTCGTTAGCCCCCTCATGCCTCAATGAAAATCAGCTCCAAATTATTGGTGCAACTTCCAGGGAAAAAAACTTGTCTTGCGACGCAGCACAGCAGAGAAACAATCTTCTCTCAATTCTATGAATGGAAGGCCTGCCAGACCCAGGCCCCTTTCACAAATGGCAGAACTCCTTCTGTTCACTGGGAGGGCACACTGGGTTCCAATTTTTGCGAATGACTGACAGCTATTATTTTGGAATTTAACAAAACGTAAATGTGAATAAGAGCTTTTGTTCTTTTACTTTAAGCCTATTATTTTCACTATGCGCCGTTCCTCTCCTCACACAAAAACCAGGTTCTGAAGACATTTATTAGCTGGGCCCAATGGAGTTGGACCCACACTAAAGTCACATCTGCACATCTGCAATTGAAGCTCTCTTATTTCACTTCAACAGGCATGGCTTCCCCCAAAGAATCCTGGGAACTGTAGTTTGCCAAGGGTGCTGCGATTTGTTAGGAGACCCCTTATTCCCCCTCATAGAACTACAATTCCCAGAGTGGTTGAGCAGTCAATCCCTCTTCCCAGAGAACTCTGGGAAATGCAGCAGTGTGAGGGGAATAGTAAAACTTTTAAAACAATACTTTTAGACTAGTAAAATGCTTAAAATAAACAGAGATAACTAATATATATGTCTTACCACATTGTCTGGAAGCTTGTGTCCAGGGAGATATTTTACATTCTCGTGATCATTATTTATGATATCGGTTAATTTCCGTCCATCAATGTTTTCCTCAAAAACCCACATTTTCACTGTAGAAGCGAACTTTTGCAGCGTTTTTACATTGTTGCCTATTATTTTAGCCACAGCAGAACCCCTGTAATAAATAGTGAAAAGATGACACCTTATTAAATAGGCCACATTAAGACAGAGGGCTTGCCGATCAGAAGGTTGGTGGTTTGAAGCCCCGTGATGGAGTGAGCTCCCGTTGCTCAGTCCCAGCTTCTGCCAACATAGCAGTTCGAAAGCATGCCACTGCAAGTAGATAAATAGGTACCGCTGCAGCAGGAAGGTAAATAGCGTTTCTGTGCGCTCTGGTTTCCGTCATGATGTCCTGTTGTTCCAGAAGCGGTTTAGTCCTGCTGGCCACATGATCTGGAAAGCTGTCTGTGGACAAACGTTGGCTCCCCCGTCCAGGGGTCCTTTATCTTTTTCCAAACTACAATCCCTATCAGCCCCAGCAAGAATGGTACCAGAACTAAGTTCTGGCTGGGGAAAAAAGCCCTGTTTTTACCGGTACTTCTATTCCCCCTCATTTCACTTCACTGAGAGCTGAAAAGCAACTTGTGCAAGGGATAACAAAAGTAATCTAAACCATCATATCAACAACAATCCCATTTACCCTTCCTCAAACTTACATTGGCAAGTCAACTCCTTCTTTCCTTGATATTTACTAGCAGAACATTTGTAACGCACAAGGTCCACGCTAAGAAAATTCTTGCATGGTTTGGGTTAGTGCAGGGGTCGGCAACCTAAGGCCCATGGGCCACAAGCTGCCCATGGGGGGGTCATTTAACCGGCCCACAAGCCGCCCCCGAAACAAGCTGCCTGCTCAGCGAGTCCCCATGCGCTGCACTAAACTGGTGCAGCACAGCGCGGGAATTTGCTTTCGCGGCACCGGATATCACGTCTGCGGGGATGCCGGAAATTGCGGGTGCACGTACTCCCACGCACGTGCGATCCAGCCCACGGAGGGATCTCAGCTGGAGTGAACCGGCCCAGGCGAGGTAAACCTTGCCGACCCCTGGTTAGTGTATGCAAAACAATTACATGGGCAAACTGCACAGCAAGGCATTTTGCATTAAGCACTAGTTTGGCACCTTTGGTGAGGTTAAACTTCTTCAACTGATAAGCAAGGTAATTTCAGAAGCATAAAGCTCTGCCCCACTGCAGCGTTTAAATTTATGCCCTTTGAACAATGACAAGTGCCTCAAAGTCACGGACACTCATGCCTGAAGCTTTGTATCATAAGGCAGAGCAGTTTTATGTTCTCACCTTGCCTCCAGTCATTCTGTACTTGTCACATGTCTTTTATATGCTAAGGAAAATAAGGACTGGTATTTAAACTGCATGTGCTTTCTTTGATGCAAGGCCCCACTGAGGCACGAGGCAACGGATAAATTAAAAAAATGCATCTGTTAAGAGACTTCTTCTGTCTTACGTGTGCAACCGTCTCTTTCACACACAACTCCCTTTCATGACTTCTGCCTAGGAAGTGTCACATGGGGCTAGAATAAATTTAGAAATAGAAGAGGTCCGATATAATGAAGGCTTTTATAGATCACTAAAACAACACATTGAGGATACAGCTCCTTTTTCTTCTTCTTCTTAGTATCAGCTGCCTTAAAAGGGGGGGACACCCTGTGGAAACTGATGAAACACTGATGTTTTATACTGAGCTAAATGCAAGACTATCAAAGCCACTGGATTTTAATTTGAAAATTATGCGCTCTCTTGGGTGTGGTAGGTAGCTGACAAAATCCATTGCTAGGGAAGCAATCAATGAGTCAATTCTTTCTTATCAGGAGATATTTCCCCAGTGTTTTGCAGTGATCATAGTCCAGGCATCCCCAACCTTCGGCCCTCCAGATGTTTTGGACTACAATTCCCATCATCCCTGACCACTGGTCCTGTTAGCTAGGGATCATGGGAGTTGTAGTCCCAAAACACCTGGAGGGCCGCAGGTTGGGGATGCCTGTCACAGACTTTCAAACTACTGCTAGATTCAAATCACTCAGTCATGAAGCTCACTTAGTGACTCTGACCATGTTGTCATGTCATGCTAAGCCAAACAATGACTTAGCTTGAATGCACTGTGTAAAACAATTACCGAAACAGCTATTAATATTTGTAGCTTAATATATTTAAATTAAACTGAATGATGCAAGGCAAGGCAAATACCAGCAGTTCCTAAAATTAGGGTTATGTGCACATACTTGTCAAATCCTTGACTGAAAGAACTAATGTTCAGGGTGTGCTGAAAGAGTTTCCAAGGCCTCCCCCCCCCCAATGGTTGATCTCTTTGGAAATACATTAACCTGTTACATGCCAAGGATCTGCATGTGTGTTTTTTTTTTTATTTCCACAATTGGAAACCTCTTTTTGCTTGTCTGTCCCAACATGTATTTGCTCTCCCTCAGATATTTTGCACATTTAAGATTGAAACAAAGATTAAACAGGGCTTAAGACCTCAGTCTCACTCAAAAATACATTTTCCCTCTTCAAATTCCTTGGGGACATCGAACAGAGGAAAAGCCCTGTGTAACTTAAAATATTGCAGCGTGCATTGTGAACGCGAGTTTGCCCTCATAAAAGCTATATGATAAATTTTGTTCCAACGGCCCAATATATAAAATAGGTCAACATTGCTAAGCTTTGACCAATATGCTACCTGTAAAAAATGGAATAACGTATTCACGTAAAGCCTTTACAACAAAGGAAACAAAACAAACAGATAAGGCACCCATGTTAAAAAGCAGTCGTGTTACTGAATATATTTACAGTGGTACCTCGGTTTATGAACTTAATCCGTTCCGGAAGTCCATTCTTAAACCAAAACCGTTCTTAAACTGAGGTGCACTTTCCCTAATGAGGCCTCCCGCCGCCAGTGCCCTTCCACCGTTTGGCTTCCATTCGTAAACTGAGGTAAAGTTCTCAAACCGGAACACCACTTCCGGTTTTGTGGAGTTCGTAAACCAAATAGTTCGTAAACAGGGCTGTTCATAAACCGAGGTACCACTGTACTGCAGTATCACAATGGCAATAGATGAAAGCAAGTAACCAGTATAGGAACTCAAAATTGCAAAATAGCGGACCAGCTTCTCCCATTTCCTCATTCCCAATCCTGAAGAGTGTGTGCTGTGTAGTTTTGCAACTCTCTGTAAAATGCTTCTGACAGCTCCTACAAGTGACCACAAAATAAAGTTTTGTCTCTGCAAGTTTGAAATGGGGCTCATGTAAAACTTATGCCCTTCAGGAAACAAAGTCAGCACTAATCTGCTGCCAACATTGAGCAATTTGAACAGGCTCTGTCAGCTGACATTGCAGAAGATATCTCAGTGGGTGGAAGACAAAAAGCAGGTTAAAAATATCCCACGATTCCTCCTGGACATAAACACCCCTCCCCCCCTTTTTAAATAAAGTACAGTGGTACCTCAGGTTACATACGCTTCAGGTTACATATGTTTCAGGTTACAGACCCCGCTAACCCTGAAATATTACCTCAGGTTAAGAACTTTGCTTCAGGATGAGAACAGAAATTGTGCGGCGGCAGCAGAGGCCCCATTAGCTATAGTGGTACCTCAGGTTAAGAACAGTTTCAGGTTAAGAATGGACCTCCGGAACGAATTAAGTACTTAACCCGAGGTACCACTGTAGTACTAAGCACCCCTATGGGGATGGTATTGAATTGTACAACTGACCCTGGTGAAATATAGGAAATGAACTATTGACCCAAACCCGTCTTGTGATGAAGCATTCAGATATGCTGCTAACAAAGCTTTACTGAAGACACGATTAAGAAATGTCACAAGCCATGGCTGTCCATATATTACCTGAAGTCAGAAACGCAATGAAACCAAAGGCAGGTAACTCTTGCCAAACATGACCAGTGGAACCAATAATGAGAATGTTCTGAATGGGATTGTATTGCATTTTGTGTTTTCTTGATTTCTGTAAGCTACCTAGAGGACTCAGTTTATGGGCAGTCTAGAAATAGAATTCCTCCTCTTCTAGGGCTGGGCGATAGATATATGAGTATATCATCCAAATCAGTTTGAAGTCCATATTGTGATAGCGGTTTCATAATTTTTGACCTGGCAATATATCATGAATCATGATGTGTGTGTGCTATGCAAAAATCACGACGCAGGAAAAACCGTGAAGCCAACCAACGCCTCTACATAGCTCCATCTTTTCTTCAGACATTGTGATATATCAGTACAGTGGTACCTCAGGTTACAGACGCTTCAGGTTACATACGCTTCAGGTTACAGACTCCGCTAACCCAGAAATATTACCTTGGGTTAAGAACTTTGCTTCAGGATGAGAACAGAAATCGTGCTCCGGCACAGCGGCAGCAGCAGGAGGCCCCACCTAAAGTGGTGCTTCAGGTTAAGAGCAGTTTCAGGTTAAGAACAGACCTCTGGAATGAATTAAGTACTTAACCCGAGGTACCACTGTATATTGCAATGTTTAGCTGGTGATATATTACAATGCTGAAAACCAGATACCGCCCAGCTCTATCCTCCTCCTTTGTAAACAGACCAAAACATCATCTAGATTCCTTGAAGAGCAATCTGAACTGCTCCCCAACCCGCAAAAAGCTGCTCCATTCGAAGGGATAAAAATGCTATCCCAGTTATATCTCTATTGGATTTGAACTTGTTTTCATATATGTAATTTTTCTAGGTTTTATTGTATTGTAGAATTGCTTTGAGGTGCTTCACAGGAAGCAATTTGCAAATATCAGTTATACATAAAGCCATACACTAAGCTTAATAATAATAATAATAATATTTGTACCCCACCCACCTGGCATAAAGGTAAAGGTAAAGGGACCCTGACCATTAGGCCCAGTCATGACCGACTCTGGGGTTGCGGCGCTCATCTCGCTTTATTGGCCAAGGGAGCCGGCGTACAGCTTCCAGGTCATGTGGCCAGCATGACTAAACTGCTTCTAGTGAACTAGAGCTGCGCACAGAAACGCCGTTTACCTTCCCGCTGGAGTGGTACCTATTTATCTACTTGCACTTTGACGTGCTTTCGAACTGCTAGGTTGGCAGGAGCTGGGACCGAGCAACGGGAGCTCACCCGGTCGCGGGGATTCGAACCGCCGACCTCCTGATCGGCAAGCCCTAGGCTCTGTGGTTTAACCCACAGCGCCACCCCTGTCCCTACCCACCTGGGATACAAAAGCGTTAAAATCAAAAGTCAGCTAATGGAAAGGTGAAATGCCTGCATAAGCGCGGCAGGCATTTAAAAGCTGACACAGAGAAGGCGCCTGCGGAATTTCTATTGGCAGATGACACTAAAGGCTTGGCTACTTGTTGCAGTCAGTCACAGGAGCCTCACCCTCACCAATGACGCACCTGCGAATGAATGCCCAGAAGGCAAACTTCAGCTGAATGCGCAGAGGGTGGGGCTGGATAGCATGTTCCCCTTCTCCTTCCATTTGTTCAGACAACAGGGAGAACAGGGCTAGGTCTCCCAGTCCTGAATACAGACTCCATGCATGTGTAAGTAAATTGAGCATTTATCCATGTGCAGTCTCAACTTTGTCTGTTCTGCGGAGCTTGGGGGGCAAGTGGAACCAGCTAGTGTGATTCCTTCCCTCCATGTATGTTCCATGAAAGGATGAAGACAAAGGTGAGCAAAGGGTACAGGCTACAGGTAATACTTTCCAGAGCAAAAGGTATTCTTCTTAAAGCAGCATGGAAAGTGGAAATATCTATATGCAACAGGCATCATGCAAAAGGAATGACAGCCACTGTGGTTCAACGGTTGACTAGAACCCAGGAGGACCAGGTTCAAGGTGTTTTTTAGCCACATTCAGGCGGCAGACAAGAGGAACTTAGGACAAAGTTTGTTACTAACGGGGGAAACAAGTAGCATTCTGAAACAGACACTTCTGGTTTCTAAGCGGAGTATTTAAGGCGTTGTGGGACACAAGAAGCAGGAACATGGTCATCTCGCAGAAAGTGAAGCATAATGGCCCTGCTTCCATCTCACTCTATATCTAGCACACATTCATCTGATAGCTTGAAGCACAACTGCTGGAAGGACTAGGCACTGTCATGCAAAAGGAGCCATCGTGGTGCAATGGTTAGCATACTGGACCAGAACCCAGGAGAACAAGGTTCAAATCCCCTCTCCAACATGACGCTCACTGGGTGACCTTGGGTCAGTGACTATTTTTCAGCAGAACAGGACTGCTGTGTGGATAAAATGGAGGGAGAGAACAGAACCACTCACTTCACCCTTGGAGGAAGAACAGAATATGCATGTAAAGCATACATAACAAGTGGGGCCTGCAAAAAAAATGTTACGTATGTGTAGCTGGATAGCCCAGTGGGTAGAGAATGCAACTCTTAATCTTGAGGTCATGGGTTCACATAGCTGTCAACGTTTTGAGTGTCGCTGTGGGTTAAACCACTGAGCCTAGGACTTGCCGATCAGAAGGTCGGCGGTTCGAATCCCCGCAACCGGGTGAGCTCCCATTGCTCAGTCCCTGCTCCTGCCAACCTAGCAGTTCAAAAGCACATCAAAGTGCAAGTAGATAAATAGGTACCACTCCGGTGGGAAGGTAAATGGCGTTTCCATGCGCTGCTCTGGTTCGCCAGAAGCGGCTTAGTCATGCTGGCCACATGACCCAGAAGCTGTACGCCGGCTCCCTCGGGCAGTAAAGCGAGATGAGCGCCACAACCCCAGAGTTGGCCACGACTGGACCTAATAAGTCAGGGGTCCCTTTTACCTATGGGTTCAAGACCCATGTTGGTTCCCTAATCAGTCAGCATTCTGCAACCACTGAGCATACTTAGACTTCATCTTCATCAAGCTGCTTTGAGCTACTTTCTCCACCTCACAAACCTTGGAGAGCTATTTCTCCCTTGTGCATGGACTCTTTAATCTTAGGGCCGTGGGTCTGAGCTCCACGTTGGGCAAAGGATTCCTACATTGCATGCGGTTGGCACCCTTTTGGCATTGCATGGACCAGGGTTCACGTTGAGTGGATGGGAGTTTTGTGGGCTGTTCTCTGGTGGCGTGCGTCCTGCCCACCTGCCTCGGGGAAACCCTCCCAAACTCGAGAACCGTCATCGGTGCCCTTAGAATAACGCCATCATTCTTCCACTATCATAAGCCAGGGCGAGGACAAGAAAGAGGGGGGAAATCAGCGGGTGATCAGGCCCAGCCCTCGAGGCATTAAAACGAAACGCAAACCTTACGCACGTGCGAATAGCTATTGGGGGGGGGGGGGGGAATAGTTGCCATTCAGAAAAAATGAGATTTGCAAAAGGGTGATCAGGGGTGTCGCCTATTCCCGCCCAACAAGGAAGTAGAAGAAGGATGACGGCTCATGACAGCTGCATATATTATTTTGCAGGGAATTCTTTGTTAGGAAAAACAGACCTCGATCCAGAGGAATTGGAGACGCCTGATTCTCCACCCCTGCCTGCGCCCCTAACCCGCGCATCCTAAGCAACAAGGGCTGAGGACCAGGAAGCGCAGGTTTCTCTCGGTGCCCCGGTGGCCTCTGGGCGGATCGCGCCCCCCACCTGCGCTCACCAGTTTCCTGAGCCCACGATGCTGACTTTCAAGGGCGACGCTGTAGCCATGGGGGCGGCGGCAGCGGCAAAAGAAGCAGCGCAAAGGGAACGGCGCCTGGAGACCCTCCAATGGCCGCGTCCAGCAGTCCTCCGCCGCCCATGCAGAATCGGCGCAGGAGACGATCCCGCCCCCCAGCAAGAGCCGGGGACCTCCTCCTTCACCCGGAGCTTGCTGGGAATTATAGTCCTCTTCCGACTGACTAGGCTAGACACGTGCCGCCGGGTATTGCTTTTATTTCATTTTTTAAAAATCTCGCTGAGGATGCAGCGCCGTTGCGCCGGGTTTGCTTTGCGCGGCTCATAATTTGCAAGCCCAAGGGAAAGCCCCCATCGAGTTTAGGCAAGCGTTTTGCAGTTACCAGGGAAGGAGTCCCGTTGAACTCGATGGGGCTTACTTCTGAGTAGGCACGGTGAGGCTTCCAACCTTGGCAGATCCAATCCGCTTATTTCTGTCTGTGCAGAGGATTACTCTTGCTAGAAAATGAAAGCGCTGCAAGGAGCCACAGGATATTGCCCAGAAGGCGCACTGACTCACAGGAGAGAGAGAAATTCCACGTGGGAGTGGATCCTGCCCCGCTTGTGGATCAGACGCTGCTATTCATATTTATTTCCTCTCTCACGCAGGATTAAACAAGGGCATCTTAAGGTTTTTACTGTAGCAGCAACTGTATATATTGTAGCAGAATAAATATAACATACATGTGTGTGTGTTTTTTTATCCTGAATATCTACATACTTTCCCCAATATTTTGTGTGCATCAGAGACAAAGCCTAGCTAGCAGAACACTCCTGGGGGAAATGTGCAAGAGGCCTCATGTGACAGCAGAAAGTAGAGTTTTCAGAAACACAAGTCACACACACTGCCTGATACTAGGCCTGCATGTGCAGAAGTCATAGGCTAATACAATGGTAGAATTGGGGACCCTAAGGATTATTTATTCCAACCCCCTGCAATGCAATAATATGCAGTTGTCCCATGTGGGGATCAAACCTGCAACCTTGGCATTACCAGCACCATGCTCTAACCAACTGAGCCTCAAAATGCCAATGGGGTTTAATCACAAATAAGTATGCATATGACCGCAGCTGTGCAATGCAGCTCACCCTATAGTAAGTCCTATTGAATTCAATTGTGCCTTACTCCAAAGTAAGGGTGCATAGTCTTGCAGAGAGAAGAGGAGAGTGGGCAAGCGCAATGTTGTTTAAGGGATGCTTGATTTAGCCTTTCCCAACCTAGGGCCTAGCTGATCGTTGGCCATGTTGGCTGGGGATTATGTGAGTCTGTGACAACATCAGCCATAGCCAAAAGGACCTATTAGAAGTTGGGGAACAGATTTTGTCGCATTCGTGTCTCTGAGCGACACCATTATTCTCTTTCACATCTGGATGGTTGACATTAATTCAGGGGTGTGGCCTTTAGTAATATGGTGCCTTGAGCGATGACAAAATTTGGTGCCCCTGCTAAACATTTCTTATTTTCACAATAATTCCTTTTTTTATTTAGCCAACACACACAAATGTGCCTTTTTATTTATTATTAATTTGTGCAAGGGAAACTGCCGATCCCATCTTAAATCCAGTCCTACATCCTTTCCTTTAGGGAGCCCCCCCCTTCTCCCTCTTTCCTTTTTTGTGTGTGCAAACTGTCATAAGTAAAATCAGATCAGATTGGAGCCATCAATTCCTTTGAGAGGACAATGCAACGCTAGAAAAATACAGCCATACATGGAAGCTGGGAGATGCATGGATCATTGAAGGCTTAATGGAGTATGTCAAGAAGAGTAAGATATATTGGCTTGAAGGATTTACTCTCAAAGCATGAGAAAGTGCATTTAGAAGAATACAAGCCTTTTTGATCATAACAAGCTGTGGATGAGACAGGATTTTAAACATTGCAGCTGACAGCTTGACGTCATGTGGGCATACTGATATTTTAATTTCCGTATGGGAGTGGGGAAATATTTCATTTGCCAGAGCCCTCCCTTGCTAGCTAAGGGAGGTGCAATGTGTGGCATTAAGGTTGGTGCCTTAAAACTTTTGTCCGAAAGTTGCACTGGTGCGGTAGCAATGAGGCAATATTATTGCTCCACTCACAGCTGGCGTCTCTCTTGCTGCATTGCCTCACAAAGGCGTCCTGAGAGATAGAAACAGGCAGAGAAAGGGATGTGGTTAGTCCTTGGGTAAAACTCAAGGCCTCTTGGACAGAGCCACTTAAATTGGCGGAAAAGGGAAAATTACATGTGTACAGCACACACAGACTTCTAGTCATGTGGAAGACTAGCCACGTACAGCTGTATAAAGCTGGAATAAGAGATTGTGATGCCCCAAACCATACCCCTATTACAGTGGTAAGCTAAAGGTAAAGGTGACCCCTAACCATTAGATCCAGTCGTGACCAACTCTGGGGTTGTGGCACTCATCTCGCTTTATTGGCCGAGGGAGTGGGCATACAGCTTCCGGGTCATGTGGCCAGCGTGAGTAAGCCGCTTCTGGTGAAACCCGCCGGAGTGGTACCTATTTATCTACTTGCACTTTGACATGCTTTCAAACTGCTAGGTTGGCAGGAGCAGGGACCAAGCAACGGGAGCTCATACCGTCGTGGGGATTCGAACTGCCGACCTTCTGATCAGCAAGTCCAAGGCTCTGTGGTTTAACCCACAGTGCCACCCATGTTCCTCATTACAGTGGTACTTCGGGTTAAGAACTTAATTCGTTCTGGAGGTCCATTCTTAACCTGAAACAGTTCTTAATCTGAGGTACCACTTTAGCTAATGGGGCCTTCTGCTGCTGCTGTGCTGCTGCCACACGATTTCTGTTCTCATCCTGAAGCAAAGTTCTTAACCCGAGGTACTACTTACGGGTTAGCGGAGTCTGTAACCTGAAGTGTCTGTAACCCAAGGTACCACTGTATTCTAACAGAAAGGACAATGAAAACATAAATGGTTTGAAGCGACGGTGTGAACGGTGGGGAAGAGTTGTGAAACACACTGGGGGGGGGGAATACACAACTTTACTGACACTAAGGCGGTAATGTGAACACACCCAGAGTGTGTTGCAAGGCCAGAAGAAATACGCCATTGCCACCATCACGTCTACCTTGTTATCCTGCCTCTGCTCATAAAGCCCTGCAGCTCTCAAAAGCTTCTATGGGCTGCTGTCAGAGACTGGGCAGAGGAGGAATGGTGGAGACCACCACCCCAGCCTGACCCTCCCAAGGAAGAAGACAGTTCAGAATTACAACAGGGGTTTGAGGGAAGTCACAGCTCAGAGGTAGATGAGGGGAAAAGTTGGGAAATATTGGGAGAGGAGGAGGAAGAGGAAGCCCCAGGGGAGTGACATCTGATGGACACAGTGTCTTTAGAATGCATTCCAGACACTCCCCTCTTCCCAGAACCCAGCAAAACTTGAAAGTAGGAGAGCAAATACTACTAGGTAAATGATATACTGAATGAGGACAAGAGGAAAGTTGGGTTTGAGGATAAAAAATATATATCAAGATTTCAAATAGAATTGATAGAAGGCAGAGGTAAAACAGTATCCAGGATGTATGATTTGTTGTTAGAATGGTTTACAAAAGATGAGGAACTGAAAGAAGCGAGAATAAAATGAGCTATAGATTTGGGGCATAACACTGAATTGGATGCATGGATAAAATTATGGAATGAAAGTATTAAATTTATGGCATGTACGGCTCTGAAAGAAAACTTAATTAAGATGATTTATAGGTGGCATTTAACGCCGACAAAATTGGCAAAAATGTATAGGATGAGGGATAAAAAATGTTGGAAGTGCAAAAAGGTGGATGGTGAATATTATCACATGTGGTGGACTTGTGATAAAGTAAAGACATTTTGGGAGTCGATTTACAACGAACTTAAGAAAATATTAAAATATACTTTCCCTAAAAAGCCAGAGGCTTTTTTGCTTGGCCTGATGGGAAAGGAGATTAAGACAAAAGATCAAAGATTATTCATGTATGCTACAGCTGTGGCAAGGACTTTGTTGGCCCCAAACTGGAAATCACAAGAGGTTTCTACCATTGTGGAGTGGCAGACAAAAATGATGGACTATGTGGAGTTAGCCAAACTGACCGGCAGAATTCAAGATCAGGACGATCAAAGATTCCAGGAAAATTGGGGTAAATTTATTGTGTATTTAAAGGACAACTGTAAAAACTTAAAGACACTAGCAGGATTGAAGTAACTCCTACAATGCGGACAAGATGATTTAGGTGTAAAAAGATGAAATACGCGACAGGATGTGATAAGGGATACCAACTGAAGGGAGGGAGGGAAGTCGCAAGCTCGGCAGAGGGTAAGGTTTATAGGTTGATTAATGTACTGTAAGAAGGAATGTGTAAAGGAAATAATAAAAATTTATTGGGGGGGGGAGAAAGTAGGGGAGCAAAGGGCTCAGAAACAAAGGGCCCTCAGTGCCACCTGTAGAAGGGATGACGAATGAGGAAGTGGGAGAAAAAGCTGGTGGAGAGTCACTCGGGAAAACACCACTACAGTGGTACCTCAGGTTAAGTACTTAATTCGTTCCGGAGGTCCGTACTTAACCTGAAACTGTTCTTAACCTGAAGCACCACTTTAGCTAATGGGGCCTCCTGCTGCTGCTGCACCGCCGGAGCACAATTTCTGTTCTCATCCTGAAGCAAAGTTCTTAACCTGAAGCACTATTTATGGGTTAGCGGAGTGTGTAACCTGAAGCGCCTGTAACCTGAGGTAACACTGTATTCCAAGAGGCTGCTTTCCCAAGCCTCTCTGTGAATAAAAAGCAGGTGGTAAGGATTTTTCCTTGTCTTATCCGTTCCTTGCAACCTGCCGTGGGGATTGGTTCCTCTGCTGCCTGACAGCTGCATACACACCATAGATTTCAAGTACAGTGGTACCTCAGGTTACATACACTTCAGGTTACAGACTCCGCTAACCCAGAAGTAGTACCTCAGGTTAAGAACTTTGCTTCAGGATGAGAACAGAAATCGTGCTCCGGCGGCGTGGCAGCAGCAGGAGGCCCCATTAGCTAAAGTGGTGCTTCAGGTTAAGAACAGTTTTAGGTTAAGAACAGACCTCCGGAACGAATTAAGTACTGAACCTGAGGTACCACTGTACGTGTTTCCCCTCAAAGAATCCTGGAAACTGTAGTTTATCCATCGCAGAACTACAGTTCCCAGCACCCTTAACAAACTACTATTCCCAGGATATTTTTGAGGGGTTGAGAGCCATTTTCTTTAAACACATAGTGTGTACACATCCATCGTCTCTAACCCTGAGGCCCAAATATTTTTAGTCTCAAAAGGCAGCACCCTTAGACAAATCTGCAATATCCAAATCACTATTTTTTATTATTATTATTATTATTATTATTATTATTATTATTATTATTATTATTATTAAAAGAGGTTCTCTTTCTACTGGGGTAGGAGAGCTGGGGGGGAAATCATGTCTGGCAACCAATGCATTGTTTTGGTTTCAGATAGTACATGGGTAGAGGAGTCTAAAAAGCCCAGGACACAAACTTTCACGTCCCTCTAGTGGCAATGGTGGCTCATGCAGCAGAAGTAACATATTTAGCATTAACTCTGGAAGTGTATCTGGGACGCGAGTGGCACTGTGGGTTAAACCACAGAGCCTAGGACTTGCCAATCAGAAGGTCGGCGGTTCGAATCCCCGCAACAGGGTGAGCTCCCGTTGCTTGGTCCCTGCTCCTGCCAACCTAGCAGTTCGAAAGCACAAAGTGCAAATAGATAAATAGGTACCACTTTGTCGGGAAGGTAAACGGCGTTTCCCTGCACTGCTCTGGTTTCGCCAGAAGCAGCTTAGTCGTGCTGGCCACAAGACCCGGAAGCTGTATGCTGGCTCCCTCGGCCAATAAAGCCAAGCTCATCCCTTGGCCGATGAGCGCCGCAACCCCAGAGTCGTCCGTGACCGGACCTAATGGTCAGGGGTCCCTTTACCTTACCCATGTACTATCTGAAAACAAAAGGGCACATTGGTTGCCAGATGTGAAATATATTGGCATTGCTTTCAGCTCTCCTGCCCCCTATTCACTGCTTTACTTCGAACAGTTCCATATTACATGGTCAGCTGTTTCTTCCAGCCAACAAAGACTGGTGCCTTGGAACAGTATAACTGGACTGGAAGGTTAACTTTGAGGTTCTGCTCAAGATCTTGGAGTTAAAGGGACCTACAGCCAATGGATTTTTCAAGGCAATTGGTTTTCAGGCTTCTAACAGTCTTGTTTACTGCAACCTGCCCCATTGAGCCTAATGAGAGCCACGGAGAACTATAAACCATTTTCCAGATGGTCCCTATTTACTGATCATGTAAGAGGACATCAGTTGCCCCTATCTGCATGCACAACTGACATTAGTGAGACCCAGCAGCGGTGTCTTTAGACTTCAGCTCTGCACTCTAGAATTTAAAAGATTTAAAGAGCTCGAAAGAAAAGGCATTGAAGGCGATACGATGCAAAACTACTCAGAATTCATTACAAGCGATCCAGCATTCTTAGACATACTAAATCACATTTAAGTTGATAACTGGGAATGTAGTAATTAACTCAGCACATGACATTATACTAGCCCTTATAATCTTTTAATGGCTCTGAACTCCTTTGGGATTCTATGCCTAATTGGATTAAATAACCCCAGCATACGTTTAACTTTTCTTTCAGAACCGAAACGCTAATTTATCGTGTCTCCTGGTGTCATGATGTAGTAGATGTTCAGGAAATGGCAGCCTGACTTTGAAGCATCTTTTGTTTACATTTACGAAACCCACCTTGATACTAAGATGATTGACAAGAGGGCCCTACACCCAAATATTGCAGTGGGGGCTGCTGCTGCTCACCCCCTGCCTGCTGCTCCTAACAAAGTCAGTCTGCGTTCTGTGGCCGCTGTACTATAAGACGATAAAACATGCAACAGCTGTTGGTACAAAAGGGATCCCCTTTAGAGCTCCTCCCCCCTTGGGGAAAAAAAATTGCATTTCTGTAAATCCTGGCATTTCCCTGAGTAGGAGATAGGGAAGGGAACTACAGTGGTACCTCGGGTTACATACGCTTCAGTTTACACACTCCGCTAACCTAGAAATAGTGCTTCAGGTTAAGAACTTTGCTTCAGGATAAGAACAGAAATCGGGCTCTGGCGGCGTGGCGGCAGCAGGAGGCCCCATTAGCTAAAATGGTGCTTCAGGTTAAGAACAGTTTCAGGTTAAGTACGGACCTCTGGAATGAATTAAGTACTTAAATTGAGGTACCACTGTAGTTGCAGTTAGAGAAAATCAAAGGCAGATTGAACAGAAGCCGGTGAAAAACTAGGAGCCCTGTTCAGGGAAGTTTTTAATGTTTGAAGTTTTCTTCTCTTTTTAGTCCTCTGTTGGGAGCCACCCATAGTGTCTGGGGAGGCCCAGCCAGTTGGGTGGGGTATAAATAATAAAATTATTGTTAGTAGTAAAAGGTAATGGGACTCCTGACTGTTAGGTCCAGTCGCGGACGACTCTGGGGTTGCAGCACTCATCTCGCTTTATTGGCAGATGTTTTGGCCTGAAACTCCCATCTGCTTGACCCAACATGGCCAATGGCCCGGGATGGTGCAAGGTGTAGTCCAGAACATCTGGAGAACATCTGGGCAAGCCTGCTCTATATGAATATGTCTCCATCATTAGTACCCTGAGCATTTGCATGAATACAATGGGACTTACTTTCAAGTAAGTGTACATTAGAAAGCAAGTTTCATTAGTCTAGTATTGACTCGTTGCTAGACTCAATATGTTCTAAGGATGTGATTCATTCAGCCTGCTGTTCGGTTTATTTTAAAAGTTAGTCATGTTGTTAAACTAATCTCATGTAAATCAGTGGTACTTAGCTGCACTCCTAAGCATACTCACCCGAGAGTAAGTTTCCTTTGTAATAATAAAAAAAAACCTGTGTCATCTTTAACATTTAGACTCATTTGTTCACTCAGCTCTGACAGTACTAATTATCTGGTGGTTGTTATAGAGATGTTATTTACCTTTCTACATTCACCCAGAGTGCAGAGGAAATTAAACAGATGACATGACATGCCTGGGAAAGTGCAAGCAGACACTTTTATGGGCCTGTCTTATAGTTCTCTACTTTATTTTATTTGAGCAGTAGGCGCATTTGCCTGGAGAACTGTAGCCCATGACCTTTCCCTTTTTGATCTTTAGAGTTTAGAGAGAGAGTTTGGATTTGATATCCCGTTTTATCACTACCCTAAGGAGTCTCAAAGTGGCTAACAATTGAGGAGATTTCACCCCTCCCATATCCAAGAATCTGCTGATGTTCTCTGCTGATTCTCGAGAGAAGAGGGGGTGGTTTCTGCTCTCTACTTATTCCGTTCCAGCCTCGCATCAAAGAGAGAGAGAGAGACTGAGTGTTAGAGAGAGATTGTGTGTATAGATAAAGTTGCTGCTAAGAGCAGCTGCAGACACTCAGTGCAGTTCAGCATTTTCGTTTAGACCTCGTTTAGCTCTGTACATAATTGTAGATAGAAAAAAAGAAGATATTCTACAGAGCTGCTCTCCGAGTCGTTTATGCTCTGCTATACTCTGCTATATTCTGCTGTGTGACGACTGTCTTCTTATTGGAGTGAATCCGGCGCTCACAACTCTAAGCTGTGAGTCCACAGCACTTAGACCTGTTCCTGTGCAGAAGGTGGTCTCTGGAAGTGCTACCCAGCTCGCCTAGCCCAGTCGGGGCTGAAGTGTATGAGTCCAGTTGGTGGCACTGGCTCAAGGGCGATGCTGACAACAATCTCCTTTCCCTTCCTCCCCCACAACAAACACTCTGTGAGGTGAGTGAGGCTGAGAGACTTCAGAGAAGTGTGACTGGCCCAAGGTCACCCAGCAGCTGCACGTGGAGGAGCGGGGAAGCGAACCCTGTTCACCAGATTACGAGTCCACTGCTCTTAACCACTACATCACACACACTTTCTCTCTACTGAAACAAAGAGAGCACTAATGTTAGGAGAGAGGCAGGAGAAGTGGAATTATAGTTAGGGAGAGCTACATGGAAAGAAAGTGGGGAAGGTAGCTGAAATTGGCCTCCTCCCAGAAGCCAGAAGAAGTCTCGGGAGAGGTTCTTGATGGAAGAAGACTCCTGGGGTGGAGGATGACTGAAACTGCAGACAGCTTTTGTCAGTCATGAGCTACCCTAGACCAATGGCCTGACTCAGTTTAAGGCAGTTTCCAACATTCAGCCTTAAAGCACTGGGGACGCTCTGTATCACACTCTCATCTCAGTTCACTCAGGTTGATACTCAGGTAAGGTAAAGGTAAAGGGACTCCTGACCATTAGGTCCAGTCGTGGCCGACTCTGGGGTTGCGGCGCTCATCTCGCTTTATTGGCCGAGGGAGCCGGCGTTTGTCCGCAGACAGCTTCCGGGTCATGTGGCCAGCATGACTAAGCCACTTCTGGCAAAGCAGAGCAGCACACGGAAACGCCGTTTACCTTCCCGCTGGAGCAGTACCTATTTATCTACTTGCACTTTTGACATGCTTTTGAACTGCTAGGTTGGCAGGAGCAGGGACTGAGCAACGGGAGCTCACCCCGTCGTGGGGATTCGAACCGCCGACCTTCTGATTGGCAAGCCCTAGGCTCTGTGGTTTAACCCACAGCGCCACCCGCGTCCCTGATACTCGGGTATCATGAGCTAAATGTGCCCTGTGTAGCACATGCCTCTGAGCTCAGATCTCCAGTCGGAGCAGAAGGAGGGCTGAGAGAGTCTCTGAAAGAAGTCACTGAAGAAGGACTTAAAATGTGAGAAAGGACTTGCCTGGTCAAATATCTGATGTTAACCTAAAATATGTTCCAGCCCTAATCCGTGAACATAAAAAGTGTTGTCCTTGTAGTCTAGGCTGTATGTTTGCCGTTATTCATTGGGATGGGGATTTATACAATACAGAGGATCCTTTCGAGACCTTCTTCCCCTCTCACACAACTGCATTTTCAAAGGGTGGAGGAAGTTGAGGTCAGGGGCTTCCCCTTCATTCACGCCGTATCAAAGAGGACTTGTTAGGAGCTTCTGTATTTTCCCCAAAACAAGAAATAGTTTAACAAACCAAATACGCACACTTAGTGTAGTCCGACCCTAATGCACACCAGTGCAATCTGTCCCCAATGACGTAATTACATAGCTGCTGTCACTCTGCTGGAGTGGAGGCCACACCCTGGAGGAAATCTTTTATGATAATCCCATCCCCAGCCTTCAAACAATGCCAACCCAGTTCTGCAGAGAATCAGAAAGAGCTCTGCCCCAACTCCCGGGGGTCAGGATAGAACTGCCTGAAGGGGAAGGAGATTCTGCAAGAAGACTCTGTATATCAAATGATTATACATTACATTTCCAAGTTTCCTAGTACTTAATGCGTTGGACTCAACATTAACTATGATGAGCAAATGTCGAAAGGAAATGGACCAGAAACATATGAGTTGGAAAATAAACTTATTTGCAATGCTTCTTTAGGGTGGAGTTTCCTGAATTGTGGACAGCTATGTTCTTGTGAAAAGTATGACTCAATTATTATTTTTTAAAGGGAAACGTAACAAGGAAAAGGAGTAGGAAGAATTCCCTGCTGCCTCTCTGTGTAATGCATTTCTCTATAAACAGCAAACAATCTTACTCTGCTACAAGTATCGCCAAAGAAGAAGAAGTCTGGCCACATAGCAAGCCTTAAGGCTGGAGAACAAAGCAGGAGTGTTTCAAATGGCCGGAGTTTTTCAAACGTTCAACCTACAGGAAACCTCCCCTACATCTAGATATCTGCCACAGAAGCTATGTATGGTTCCAGGGATTACTGGCATTCAGAAGGATGCTGCCTCGGGCCGTGGAAGCAGAGCAGAGTCATCATGGCTGGCAGCCATTTGATACCCTGCTCCTCTGTGAATTTGTCCACTCCTCTGTTGAAGTTGGTGGCCATCGCTGCCCCTCTAGGAGCAAGTTCCACACTGGCTGTCACCAGTGTTGAAGTGAGATTCAACTGCCAGTCCTGCTAGCCTCTGTACATGGAATGAAGGACAGAGGGTTGGAGGTTATCAGCTTTTTATTTGTCTCAGGCAGTAGAACACCTACCTGCCCAAACATCTAGGCTACTTTGGGAGGATCTGTTCCCTCTGCCTTCCCAAGTAAGGCAGGTGATGACTGGGGAAAGAGAATTTTAATTGTTGCCATACCCCAACTCTGGAACACTCTCCTCTAGAAGGCTTGCCTGGTACCTGCACTCATACCAGACAAATTATATTACAGTGGTACCTCGGGTTACATACACTTCAGGTTACATACGCTTCAGGTTACAGACTCCGCTAACCCAGAAATAGTGCTTCAGGTTAAGAACTTTGCTTCAGGATGAGAACAGAAATCATGCTCTGGCGGCGCAGCGGCAGCAGGAGGCCCCATTAGCTAAAGCAGTGTTTCCCAACCTTGTGCCTCCAGCTGTTTTTGGACTACAATTCCCATCATCCCTTGCCACTGGTGTTGCTAGTCAGGGATGATGGGAGTTGTAGTTCAAAAACAGCTGGAGGCACAAGGTTGGGAAACACTGAGCTAAAGTGTTGCTTCTGGTTAAGAACAGTTTCAGATTAAGAACGGACCTCCGGAACGAATTAAGTACTTAACCTGAGGTACCACTGTATTATTATTATTATTAACAACAACAACAATAATAATAAGGAACTCATCTGACTGGGCAGCTTCCAACAAATTAAACACTTTTAGCACAGTAAAACATCAAACATTAAAAACTACCCTATACAGGGAATTGATATATTTCCAGGTGTTTGCTATTTAATTATTTGAGGCTGCTTTTGACCTGCATCTCCCCACCCTCCCACTTCATACTGCTCTGTTTTAATTTCAGATTTACAGTGTTTTGTTTTTTACTTGGTTAGCTTCCTCGAAATGTAGGTTAATGATGGGCAGGGCATAAATATGTTGAAGAAATAAATAGCACAAAGATATAGGAAAGAAGAGGATCGTAAAAATTCTGAAACTTGCAGAGAATGTGGCTGTAGATCCCCCCCCCAAAAAAAGTCTCTGCCTTTGCCACAGCAGCTATAGTGAGGGATAGGACTGAGTTTCCCAGAAACACTTTGCTATGCACACTTAGCTTGGAGTATAGGATTGCACTGGTAAGGTCTCTACTCACATGCTCTTGGAAGTACTTGCTTCCATGTAAACCTGCCTAGGATCATGGCCAAATAACATTGTAAGCTTGTGTTGGGGGAGAGAGAGAAAATCCCATTGTCACCTTCTGGGTCTTTGTATAGGAGGAAAGAGCAAAGACCAAATATGTGGCGCTAAGTTTCATTTTGTATTGAATTGGACAGAATGGATTTCTCTTGCAAGATTTGAACAGGAATTCACTTGGAAGTGTGCACCAGTTCATCTGAGTTCCAAACTGTTAGGCATGGGCGGCTGGGCTTCTGAACCCAAGCCCACATTTTCTGGCATTGTTTTCTCTGTGTCTGTAATCCTACAATAACAGATACATCAAACGATCCAGCGAACCATTTTGGCTTATTTTCTTGGTGCATTTCAGTATTGCTTTTTTCTTCATCTTTGAAGGCTTTTATCATTGCATTGACTTACATTTTGGACAGCTTCCAATATTTGTATGCCAGCTATTAGCTTTAAGAGGTGAGAAGTTTCTAAATATAAAAAAATGAATCACAAAAGCTGAGTAATCCATTTAACATGTTCCTAAAACATAAAGGAGACGCGGGTGGTGCTGTGGTCTAAACCACAGAGCCTAGGGCTTGCCGATAAGAAGGTTGTCAGTTCAAATCCCCGCGACGGGGTGAGCTCCCGTTGTTTGGTCCCAGCTCCTGCCCACCTAGCAGTTCGAAAGCACATCAAATACAAGTAGATAAATAGGTACCACTCCGGTGGGAAGGTAAATGGCGTTTCCGTGTGCTGCTCTGGTTTGCCAGAAGTGGCTTAGTCATGCTGGCCACATGACCTGGAAGCTGTCTGCGGATAAACGCTGGCTCCCTTGGCCTACAGAGCGAGATGAGCACACAACCACAGAGTCGTCTGCGACTGGACCTAACAGTCAGGGGTATCTTTACCTTTACCTTTAAACGTGGTCTTGGAAAAGAAATAGATAGGTCCTGCATTGTGCTCTTTATGTACCTTGACAGAATGGCACCTTTATCCTCAGGGCCGTCTTAAGCATACCTAGCGTCGTGGTGCAAAGATCCCTCTGGCGCCCCCCCGGCAACTCCAAACCAAGGGAGAGGGCCATGGGAAATGTCCTCTGCCTCCCCCACCGCCCCGATCCCTGGCGTGGTGGTGGCGATCAAGCAGGAAAACGTGCTGGCGGACATGCTGTCCGGAGTCGGGGTGCCCGAGAAGGGAGCCCAGGAAGGCTGCACGCCACCTTTCACCAGGAAGCAGGAGAAGGACAACGAACAGGAACAGGGCCATCTTTAGCAGATGCAGAGGCTTGGGAGGGAAGCTGCGTGCAGCTTCCTTACTAAGCCTCTGCGGGGATTGCTCTCCTCCTGTGGAGGCTTGGGAAGAAAGCTGCATGCCCCCCAACCATATAGTTGGTGGGGCGCAGTTGGCAGGGGTGCAGGGAAAGGGGAGGCTGCTGGCAAAGCCGTGCAGCTCTCCCACTCGCTAAGGCGCCCCTGAGAGGCTGGTGCCCTGGCGCAATGAACCACTAACACTAATGGGAAAGACGGCTCTGTTTATCCTAAACATTTGTATTAGCATATATTGCATAAAGAAGGCTGATTGTCTAAGAATTGATGCTTTTGAATTATGGTGTTGGAGGAGACTCTTGAGAGGCCCATGGACTGCAAGAAGATCAAACCTATCCATTCCAAAGGAAATCAGCCCTGAGTGCTCACTGGAAGGACAGATCCTGAAGCTGAGGCTCCAATACTTTGGCCACCTCATGAGAAGAGAAGACTCCCTGGAAAAGACCGATGTTGGGAAAGATTGAGGGCACAAGGAGAAGGGGACGACAGAGGACGAGATGGTTGGACAGCGTTCTCGAAGCTACCAGCATGAGTTTGACCAAAGTGCGGGAGGCAGTGGAAGACAGGAGTGCCTGGAGTGCTCTGGTCCATGGGGTCACGAAGAGTCGGACACGACTAAACAACAACAAAATATTGCAATGCTGAGCTGCTGTGAAACTGCAAATCTCCCACATCTCATTTGATTGGATCGAGCTACATCATGAGAGATATGGGGGAGAGCAGAACTGCAGACAAAACGAAGGAGAAATCCTGACATGAAGCTCTGTGTGCTTTAATGGGGTCAGGCTTTTACCTCTGCTTCAATTAATACACATAGATTGATCCATTAAGTGTTTAAGTGCAGTGCAACATCAGTAAGAAGGCACTGCAAGCAGAAACTCTAATACTTGGAACCAGGCTGCCAGCAAGCACATTATAGCAACCTGCATAGCAGGAACATTTATATACTTCATTATGAACAATACAAGGGTGTTGGTATTTATTTTAGAAAAAAACGCTACAAGGTTCTAACACTTTTTTTTAAACGAGCACTAAAACATTACTAAATACAGACTAATAACTCCTTTACTCACTCTCATGTTTATCTACGTGGTATTGATTCACACATACGACTGTGTGGGGGACAGCACCACAGTTGCAGTTATTCTGAAAAACTCTTTAAAAAAATTTTTTTATTACATTTTCCATTTTAACAATCCAATCAAATCACATTAAATATTCCAGATTATACAAATACATATCACATAGCCCGAATATTCTGCCAAATTATAAATTTTTATTGGGACTTCCCATGCTTCAAGTTAGGGGGGGCTCTGATCATCTTATATCTCTACTGCCTTGAGTTTCCAATAGTTCCTTTAAATCTTCCTGTTGTTAACCTTCCTTCTTTCATGGCCTCTGAGCTGTTTCCACAGGCGAGTTCAAGTAAGCAATGATGTGCTTCTGTGTGAATTTTGTATGCTTGACTCTCCTATTGTTGCAGCTTGTAAGCCTATTGTTGCAGTATCTCCTCACATGCTGGTGTTTATGCCGAATCAATCCAAAATTCATTTCACTGCTGGCAGACGTCATCTTCTCTCAGTTCCTATGAAATCTAATCTAGGCATTTGCTCATTAATAGTTATTCTGAAAAACTCATCGCAGTGGACTATTTGCCTAGCTCATTCCTTGCTGCGGTAGCTTTCTATTTGCAGGGAGTTTTTGTGTGCAAGCCTGCACTCAACAAATGCTATGTACTATAGGCAGCCTGAAGACCAGGGCCGGATTGGGATTTACACCAAGTAGACAAGCACAGGAATGGGCTGCACAAATAGTCACAGGGTTGCATTATTCTGATGCTTTCAAAAGCCTATGCTCAAGAAGTGGTTGCGGTTTGGTTTTAATCCATGAAATCGAATGTTATTTATTACCCTCTGTATCCCACCAGACCTGTTTGGTTCCCAGTTCAAATTATGTAGGGTGGTGGCTGTGCATTTTGCGATTCATAAACCCAGAGCCCCTGTTCATCTGTTTTAATTCAAGTCATATCTCCCAGCAGCATCTTAGCTTTATGCCCCATGGGGAACATACCTTACACGTTCAAAGTCCATGGTTACTTTGGATTTAGGCCTCCTAGTGGTGCAACAAAACTGCTAGCACATGTGCAAAGCGAAGCAGGGTCCGGTTTCAACTTGGGAGTTCCTAGTGTTGAGATTCCTGCATCTCAAGGGGTTGAACTAGATGGCCCTCAGGGACCCCTTCCTACTCTTGTATTCTGTGAAATTAGCTCACAGGAACTGGCCACACCTTTCAGGTGCATGTGGGCTTTGCTTTTGGCAAGGTGGGGAGGAAGGCTGCTTTTAAAGCATCCCCTGAAGCAGGGGTGCCAACCTGAATAAATTATTGGGGAGGGGAGGAGATCCAGGTAAGCCCTGCCCCATACTATTGATCACCTGATGGGGTGCACCCACATTATTTGAATGACAATGCCCATTAACTTGGGGGGGGAGGGTGGCCCATAGGTGTAGGGGGGGGACAGCTGCTTCCCAAATCAATACAAATCTGAGGTTCTCCCCCCCAAAATCCTGGCTAAGGCCTCCCTCACATATTTTATTGGGGGTGGGGAGTTGGCTCCTATGCCCTGAAGTAGTTGCGACCAGGGCTTTTTTTTCTGGGGAGACGCAGGGGTACGCATACCCCTAAACATTTTGTGAATCTTTGTACTTTTGTCCATTTATTGTATTTATTTTCCCCCAATTTGAACTATAAAGTAGTAGTTTCCTTGAGTGAAAATGAGAGTACATTTTTAAGGGGGGAAAATGCACTGGATAGTTGGAGCGCTCTTCCCTGGGGGTACGCATACCCCTGGGACGCGGGTGGTGCTGTGGGTTAAACCACAGAGCCTAGGACTTGCTGATCAGAAGGTCGGCAGTTCGAATCCCCGCGATGGCGTGAGCTCCCGTTGCTCAGTCCTGGCTCCTGCCAACCTAGCAGTTCGAAAGCACGTCAAAGTGCAAGTAGATAAATAGGTACCACTTTGTTGGGAAGGTAAACAGTGTTTCCGTGCGCTGCTCTGGTTTGCCAGAAGCGGCTTAGTCATGCTGGCCACATGACCCGGAAGCTGTCTGCGGACAAATGCCGGCTCCCTTGGCCAATAAAGCGAGATGAGCGGCCACAACTGGACCTAATGGTCAGGGGTCCCTTTTCCTTTACCTTTACGCATACCCCTAACCATTTTGTGAATCTGCCTCATTGAGGGGCAGTCTTTCAATATGGGTAGGAAAATGAGGGTACCCCTAAGCATGTTTTTAAAGATAAATAGCACTGGTGGTGACGCCTGGAAGCCATCGCTTCCAGAAGGCTCGGACTAGACGACCCTCGCAGGGTGTGTGTGTGTGTGGAGTCACTTCCAACTCGACGCTTCTGAGAGGCGCGTCGCCAGCGACCAAGCTCCCTCTCCGCACATCCCCGCGCAATTAAGCGCGGCGCCTTGGCCCCTCAGCGCGCGCCCCGGGGCGTAGGAGGGCCGCAACGCGGGGCGGCAGCAGCAGCCGCCCTTCCCTCCTCCCTGGCCCGTCTGGAGGGCGCGAAGGGTGTTTCTCCGTCCCTCCCTCCTCCTCCTCGCATCGCCCATCTGTGGTGGGAGTCTCCTCGCGCTCGCTCCCTGAGCGAGGCAGCGCTTCATGGCCGCGCGCCTGGGCTGAGGGGCCGGGCTTGAAGCGAGAACACCGAGGGACGGGGCGGATCTCTCCGCCGCCGGACACAAAGCGCCGCCGACGCCGACGCTGCTTTTCGCAAGCCCTGGAGAAGGAGGAGGAGGCGGCGGCAGAGAGGACGGCGACGGCTGCCCCTGGGGTCTCTCTCCGGCCCTTCCTCTCTCTCTCTCCCTCCTTGCGTATGAGTCAGGTATTTCCCTGCCCGCCGTCGGCAGCCGAGGCCGCCTCCTCGCTCCATGGAGAAGGCAGCGG
This sequence comes from Podarcis siculus, assembly GCA_034642415.1. Taxonomy (NCBI): domain Eukaryota; kingdom Metazoa; phylum Chordata; class Lepidosauria; order Squamata; family Lacertidae; genus Podarcis; species Podarcis siculus. The sequence goes on along the minus strand of JAXCMG010000017.1, from coordinate 39,137,022 downwards.
CGGCAGCGGCGCAGGGCGGCGGCGGCGACTCCGGAGCAGCCCCGTCCAGCGGCGGCAGTAACAGCAGCAGCCGCAGCAGCAGCCGCCCCACCTCGGCGGGCTCCTCGCCGTCCTCCTCCGCCAGCCGGGGAGGGCTCTCCGGCCGCCAAGGAGCAGCGGCGGCGGCGGCTACACCAGCGGCGAGGCCGGAGGGAGGCGGCGGCGGAGGCAGCAGCAGCAGCCCCAGCTCAGCCGCGGCCAGCCCGGGAGGGAGCGGGGGGCTGGCGGCCGGCAGGACGACGGAGGCGGTGCTCGAGGGCTCCCTCAGCAAGTACACCAACCTCATCCAGGGCTGGCAAAGCAGGTAAGGGTGCGAATAACCTCCTCTCTCAGTCTCATTTTTTTTGGGGGGGGTCCAGTGGGTCGACCTACTTCCTTCCCCTCCTGTCTCCCCTCCTCCCTATTCCTCAGCCCCACAGGATTTATCCCCTATTCCCGCCCTCCCTTCTTTCGGCGTCGGCGTCTCCCACGCCCGCCCTCTTTGACTCAGAGGTGAACTGAACTGTGGAAGTTTCCCCCTGTCCTGCGACGGCTTCCCCGTGGGATTCCCCACGGCCGCTTCCCACAGGGCAGGTGTCTATGTCTCCCCCTGCTGGCTGCTCAGGAGGTGTCCAACGCTGTTCCAAGTGTTCCTCAACACCATTTCCCCCACCCCTAATTTACCTGACGGGTGGTGCTGTGGGTTAAACCACAGAGCCTGGGACTTGCCGATCAGAAGGTCGGCGGTTCGAATCCCTGCGACGGGGTGAGCTCCCGTTGCTCGGTCCCTGCTCCTGCCAACCTAGCGTTCGAAAGCACACCAGTGCAAGTAGATAAATAGGTGGGAAGGTAAACGGCATTTGGCTTAGTCATGCTGGCCACATGACCCGGAAGCTGTACGCCGGCTCCCTTGGCCAATAAAGCGAGATGAGTGCCACAACCCCAGAGTCGGCCACGACTGGACCTAATGGTCAGGGGTCCCTTTACTTTTAATTTAACTGATTTTTCTTTCTTTTAGAGGTTGCTCTTCCAACACACATTCATATGCCAAATTTGCACTCTCTGGACCTGTTCCATATGCAGGGGATAGCTCAGCCGGTAGAGCATGACACCCTTAATCTCATGGGTCGCGGGTTCGAGCCCCGTGTTGGGGAAAAGATTTCCTGCGTTGTGCAGGTTGGACTAGATGACTCAAGTGGCCCCTTCCGACTCTACAGTTCTGTGATTCCAGTGGCAGTGGGATAATAACAAGACAAGAGCTGGAGAAGCCATATGTTTGGTAGCACCCGGCTCTTGGGAAATTGGCTGTGTAGGCAGCCCAGTACTGTGTGCCAAAGTTGCAGGTTCGATCCCCGTGTGGGACAGCTGCATATTTCTACATTGCAATGGGTTGAATTAGATCAGGCATAGGCAAACTCGGCCCTCCAGATTTTTTGGGACTACGGCATCCATCATCCCTAGTTAACAGGACCAGTGGTCAGGGATGATGGGAGTTGTAGTCCCAAAAACATCTGGAAGGCCGAGTTTGCCTATGCCTGAATTCAGTTATTCTCAGGATCCCTTCCAACACCACAGTTCTATGCTGCTAGTATGTGGGACTCTGCTTTTTGAGGCTTTCTAGTGCACGCTGAGAATTTAATTTTGCGTGTGGCAGTGGTGCATGTGAGCAAGCTTTTCCCAAGGCTACCCTGTACCTGGAATATCTAAACTGGCCATGTAAATAGTCTGAAGTACCTGGAATGATTAGGAGCATGTCCTGAAGACTTAATATTGATCTTTTCCCCTTCTTGGTATGCTTTATTCACCCTGTCATGTTTGTATTCTGGGCTGTTTGACTGCATGCTTACTAGTGAAATGGAGGTTATGAAACATTAATTCTGAATTATTCAATGCATCGTTGTGATATCCTTTTCTTTTTAGTTAAGATTAGACTGCATTAACTGCTTGTTTCACACTCAGGTTGACTAGGGAAAGGAGCAGTGGGTTCTTAACCCTGTCTATACAAGTTTATAGAAGAAAAGGAACTCTTGTTTTTCATGGTTTCCCCAATTTGCAGTTTGAAAGCAGAGATTGCGCAGTTGTGTATGCAGCAGAAAACATTTCAGTTTTTTGGTTCCTGTGTTTAATTATCCCATCTCTTCTGGGATAATACACTGTCAAAAAGTTTGTCCTGTCACTTACTTTAGAGTTGAAAGCTGCAGTCCTAACCCCAGTTTACCTGGAAGTAGGTAATTGCAATCCTAATCCCAATTTACCTGCAATCAAATTTACTTCTTAGTAGACAAGGTTAGGATTGTGCTATCAACCGTATTTTTATTTTTACTCTTGTAGACTTTTGCATGGTCGTGGTTGGATGCTAGAAACTTAAAATGTTTCTTTGAATTTCTTTTCTGTCATTTTGACTGACAATAAGAGTTGGACTTGTTCGTATGGCGGTAAGATCAATGGCATTTGTTGTGCGCAAAATGGCGCAATTTCCGCTACAAATGACATATTAGTGGAAAGATGGAGGGAAATATTCAACGTTCCTCAGCACAATCCTATACATACCACTTCTCAGTTGACCCGAGTCCTAGTTCAATAGGGCTTACTCCCAGGTAACTGCGTAAAGTCTTGCAACACAATATTCTACCCATTCGCTCCCCAGTACCGGGGGGAAAACCAAAACTTGTTCCATTTAATACTCACTGGGTGAAGAGAAAAAAATCTTGTATTTCATGTGCATAAAAAGCTAGGGTTTGACAATATTGATTCTTTTGGTTTGCATAACTTCCTGGTGCATTACTAAGAGCAATCTGCCCCTTATAAAGTCACTCTGACTTTTGTGGGCATGCAGGTGGAGACAGCCACTGTGAAGGGGAAAATGTGTGCCATGTTTTTGCAGCCATCTGTAGGAGAATGTAATGCTGATTGCTACTTTTTTCTTTTTAATTTATCGGAGATGAGGTTTCTGTTTTCCTAAGATATTTTATATCTATTATGTTTGTGTGTGTGTATGTTTGTGTGTATATATATATGTATGTATGTATGTATGTATATATGTATGTATCTTCCTTTGTTTCAATAGCAAATAACTTTAATAACTGCTGAAAACAGTAAATTTGCAGAAATGTTTACTCGTTTCACGTATACCCTTGGCTAGCCACTCATTTTGCTGGAGAGGCAACATGAGAAAAGGGGTTATGGTGGCCAAGACTTTGACACTGCTCCCTGTCTGACCTGGTAGCAAGGCTGGCTGTCATGTATACTCCATGTCTCTTTGATTTTTGAAATGGCAACTTGGGAAAGGGAGGCAGGCAACTCCTTTTAGGAGGCTGGATTTGGTCCAGGAACTACTGGCTGCTGATTTTATAGTCATTCTTTTCCTTACTGGGAACTGGGATTTTCTAAGTCAGTGTTTAAATTTCTGATGGGGATTCTACACAACGATCTTAAATATAATTCTTTTGAAAAAGCTTGCGAGAACCAATGGTCTTCGATGCGCCTTTTCTGTTTCTTTGCAATTTCCTTTCTGATACAGACTGGAAGCACTATTTCCTAGCACAGTATGGGCATGCTGTTATCTTATGATAACCTGCTCTTCTGCTGTTTCAATCCATTTCTCTGTTAACTTTTATAAATTTACATGGATATCATTCTTTCGGTTTCCTTCCTACCTTGATTCTTTGTTCTGTTTGGTTGGTGGATAACAGGTTTGTTTTAGCAATATTTAAGTAGTGTCTATCTAAAGTTAAGATAACATCATCCCAGTGTGTATTACTTTAGAGCACTGTTTCCCAATGTTGGGTCTCCACCTGTTTTTCGACTACAGCTCCCATCATCCCTATCTAGCAAGACCAGTGGTCAGGGATGATGGGGATTGTAGTCCGAAAACAGCTGGAGACTCAAGGGTTGGGAAACACTGCTTTAGAGTTATACCATACTTTATGATCTGCTGATTTTTTGAGTTTGAAGAAATTAGTGGAGTTGCTCAGCCTTGAATATTCACCACCCTGTATAATTGGGTGATATCTACACACCTGGCTGCCTCACTGTCTACTGCTGACTCAACATAAACTCACCTGTTCTGGTTTGAATGTAGATCCTAGCAGAATGTACTGTTTGTGGACACTGACATTTTGTTCCCACACACACACTGTTTCTTAAGCAGTTAAGGATCTAATGTTGTTGTTACTTTTTTATGACTATTAAGTCCCGTTGGAACCTTTTGTGATGAGCTATGTTAGAAGGTCCCCCCCATCCAAAATAAAAAAATCAAGTTGAAAATGTTCCCTATTAAATGCATAGGGACATCCCTGAATAACATGAAACACTTCTGTTTCTGCTATTCATTAGATTTCTTATCTGCCCTTCATCACAAGGTCCCAGGGAGGGTTACAGCAATCTAAAAATATAATGTTAAAAACAGTTGAAAAAGATTACAACCCAGAGAACTGAGTAGGTCCTAACCTATATATCTGAGGTGTCAAACCACAGAGTAAATATGTGCATACAATAAAAACTACATTAAGTAGGTGACAGATGCGCACCTCGGGGGATGCCACGGAAAAGCCTCTCCTGGGCTCTCTCTGCTGTTCTTAACACTGAAGAAGGGAATATTTCAGATATTTGGGTCCAATGTATTGAATACAGTAGTTCAGAATTAATGTTTTGTAACCTCCATTTCACTAGTAAGCATGCAGTTAAAACAGCCCAGAATACAAACATAGGGTGATTAAAGCATACCAAGAAGGAAAACAGATCAATATTAAGTCTTCAGGATATGCTCCTAATCATTCCAGGTATTTCAGACTATTTACATGGCCATTTTAGATATCCCAAGGTACATGGTGGCCAGTTTGAGCATCTTGAACTGGGCCTGGGAATGAACCCAAAACCAGGGCAGCTGTTTTAAAATGGGGGTTATACCAGTTCTAAATGGAACCCCCGCCATTGATCTGGCTGCTGCATTTTGGACCAATTTAAGCTTTTAAGCCAACCTCAAAGGCATCCCCAAGTAGAATGTGCTTTAATAACCCAATCTGGAAGTTACCAGAACATGGAGCACAGCGGTCAAATCATTTCTGCCTGAAAGGGACTGTAGCTGGCGAACCAGCCATAGCTGGAAGTAGGCCTGAGACTCTAATGACATGTTGGATCCAGGAATTCCCTGCTTTATAATTTAGTCCTAACTACATTTGCTCAGAGGTAAGTCCTGATGAATTCAATGGAGCTTACGCTCAGGTTATTGGGGTTAGGACTGCAGCCTGAGTTAAACAAGGCTTCCCCTTACACAAACCATTCTGGTTCTTTTTGGTAAGGCTTGTTCTACACTCAAGCACACGTTTGTTTCACCCTTCTATCCCCTTGCTGATCATTCATTGACCAGGTCAGAAGAAGTTACAGGTTTGCAGTTTCTTGGTATCTTTAACCACTTTCTAATCTAGTTGTATGGTAAAGAGGTTGATATGAGAGAATACGTTTCCTCTTTTGCCCCACTCGCCAGAATCAACTGTTCCTGGTCTGGATATCATGTAGATTACTTGCAGCTGCATATATCTTTTGTGAGGGCTCCCAGATGCTTGTTAAAATTTGGTGTGGGGAGGAGAAAAGTTGAAGTTTGTAGTCCCACGCCCCATTGCATCCTCTCCTGTCCTGAACAGATTGCCTGCTGCTGACCTCCAAGCTAGTGACACATGTCCTTCCTCAGCAGTTGTGCTTCTATAACAAGGAAAATTAAAGACCTCCCTTGTACGAATTCTAGCATGCTCTAGCTGAACTCCTACAGCTGAGTCTTAAGTATATCCACTAGGGCTGGGTGATATATCGATATATTGTCCAAAACTAGTTTGAAGTCCATATTGTGATATCTGTTTCAATTTTTTGACCTGGCAATATATTGTGACTCATTGTGTGTGTGTGCACTTATGCAAAAATCACAGTGTAGGAAAAGCTGTGAAGCCAGCCACTGCTTCTACATGGCGCCATCCTTATTTCAGACATTGTGGTACATTGATGTATTGTGATGCTTAGCTGGTGATATACAGTGTCAGAAACAGAGATATGAAAGCTGGGAGCTAAATGGCACCTTAAACCTAAGTTATGGGTGCGGTGCAACAATGGAACGTCTAGGTGCACTTTTTTATAACAAGAATACAAATCTGAAAATGAATGAACTGCAGCTAAAATCTTAACATTCATTTTTCACATGGTCTAGACTCTAGTCCTCCTCTGAAGACTGCAAAAAACAAAGCCATACTTTCTAAGGGGGTCTCTTCTCCAGTCTTCAGAGAGTGGCTGGAAGTGGGGAGGTAGACAAAGGTCCTTTCCTTCCACTCTGCTGTTTTAATCTGAAATCTTAGGTGCAGCACTTCTCCCAGACCTCAGAAACTGCTCGCGCTAGTGAAATGGGAGTTTCAAACATTGATGATATATCTCAGTGTTGAAAAACAGATATTGCCCAGCCCTGATATCCACTGAGCCATTGTGTTTCTCAGTTGCTGCGCATACATTGGGGTTCCTGACTTTTCCCAATATGTTTGGCTTAAAAAGCCACTTTAGAAACCTGGGGAGATGTTGAATGTTGGTTATGATGCAGACGGGTGGTGGTGGTTCTTAGGTCTCCTGAAGGAGATGTTGCGACCGTCTGTGGTAATGGTTTATTGGCATCAACCCAGCATCCTGCTGTTAGCTTGTAGGCCCATATCTGAGTGAATAGTTTAGCTCCATTGACATACAGCTTGGTGGGAACTGATGTGTAAAATGGCACTGCGCTACAGCCACATTTGCTTCCTTCAAGATCTGAGATATTTTCGAAAACATGATTCTTTTGCAGTAGAATAGAGTGCATCGTAATCATTTTTTAAAAATTAAACCTGGTAGGTCCATAATTTGTGGCACAATCCACCCTGGGCTTCTTTGGTAGGAAGAGACAGATATAAATTGGATAAACAAAATAATAAATGAATCATCTAGTCAAAGACAGGCACTTTTAGGTCTCGTTAATTTCAGTGCGAGATGTTTGAAGCACGTGACCGTTGTTCATTGGCTTTATTCAGTTGTCATCCCCTCAGTTTCTAATGTATTCAGAATTTGCTTCTTGCTACAAGTCTGGTTATAAATTATCAGTTAAGTTTTAAAAACGAGCAGTTCCCTAGGGCACATGCTCTATACAAATTAACCGCTGTTGTTGTGATGCATTAACTGTTTGCCACACTGCAGGAATTAAAAGGTCTGTGTAGAATATCAGTCCGCTTTTTTTGAGTCTGTGAGCCAGCTAAGCAGAAATGGAATGAATGGAATATACCAATTTAAGTAGAACCCTTTCAGAACATGATTGCTCTAATTCAGGAGTCCCAACCTTGGGTCTCCAGCTGTTTTTAGACTACAGTTTCCATCATCCCTGACCACTGGTCCTGCTTGCTAGGGATGATGGGAGTTGTAGTCCAAAACCAGTTGGAGACCCAAGTTTGGAAAACCCTTCTTCCGATCCCTAAAACTTCTGTTATGAGAAGCTGTTTTCAATACCACACAAATTGCCACGGTGTGTGTGATACATTAAAAAACTAGACAGCTAGTAAAATTATTAGCATTAGCATTTTAATCGCCACTTTTGATGTTCAGTCGTTTTATTTGTATACCGCTTTTCTAAAGTTAAAACCATGCTCAAGGCTGTTTACGACCTATATAAAAGAATTACATAACTACAAATGTAGCAAAAAGCAGCCATAAACAATAAACAAAGCATCGAAAAGTACGCAACCAAATCAAACAATTTCCACATAAATCATAAGATCCAAAGGCATTCTTAGTTTTTAATTTAATTCCCACTTCCAGTGTGTTAATAATGGAGCACAAATAATCAGCAAGAGGTTTTAAAAAAAACTGTTCTGTTTGTATCAATAACGATATGGAACAGCTTGATGTATTCTGGCTTTACACTTTAGGTGAAGGCTGTCAGCTAATTAAAACGCTCTCCACACCTCCTCATATCTGTGTTGCATAATATGAGCTGGTACAATAGTTCTGTGTCAAATACACTCTTTATGTCCCTGGATGTTTGTATTCCATAGGCACTGTGGAGATTTAATATATTATCTCACACAGAGCTTGCTTTAATTCAGTTAATGTAGAATGAAGTATATTCATGCTTGTCGTTTTACATTTGTCCTTGACTTAGTAAAATGTCTTAGACTTCTACTATCTCAAATCATTTCTGTCACAGATAAGTTCTATTAAAATACGTGTGGAGTAGTAATTCCTGTTTTGTTACTCTTTCAAAGAAGTAACTTTTCAAGATTTATATCTCTGATTTATAGTTCTTTGATTACAAAGAACTCATAATTTTTTTCCCCTGGTACATAAAGCCAACTGTGAACTGAGAGATTTTGGAACCGGGACTGAAACTGCAGTCCTATATACTCTGACCTCAGAGTAAGCAACCATTAAATTCCCCAGGGCTCATTTCTGAACCCGATATGCATAGGATTCACTGTGAATCAATTCAATGAGCAAACTAATATAATGCGAATGTTGCCTGATATTAGACAGTACATAGTTCTGCGCCTGGCCTGAAACATCTGTGTGCTCCATCTTCAAGCAGAGGTCTTTGCCAGATTCTTTCAGGATTGAAATTCTTCCACCTTTTGCATCTCTCTGTCCATTTCTTAACTGCAGTCTGAGGCAACAACAAAAGTAATTCCAGAACAAATCCCTCATTTCTCTTCCAAAAGTGGGTTTAACTTCACAATACTTTGGAAGTCGAACGGAATCTATTCTGCAAGTGTGTTCAACTTCCAAAACATTCAGAAACGAAAGCATAGCTTCTGATTGGCTGCAGGAAGCTGCTGCAGCCAATTGGAAGCCCCGTCGAACGTTCGGGTTCCAAAGAACATTCGCAAACCGGAACAGTCACTTCTGAGTTTGCGGCGTTCGGGAGCCAAAACGTCCAGGTACCAAGACGTTTGGGATCCAAGGTACGACTGTATGTGCATTGGTAGGCAGGTTCCTTTTGCCTCGGCAGCAGGAGGCCCCATTAGCTAAAGTGGTGCTTCAGGTTAAGAACGGACCTCTGGAACAAATTAAGTACTTAACCCGAGGTAGCACTGTATATCACAATGTCTGAAATAAGCATGGAGCTATGTAGTCGCATTGGCTGGCTTCACGGTTTCCCCTGCATTGTGGTTTTCGTCGGTGCCTGCTGTTGTGATTCACTGCAGGGGAGTGTTGAGTTGGCAGAGTTAACAGGGGCTGCAGGAATTGAGAAAAGCATTGGCTGGCTTCATGATTCTTCATGATTTTTGCATAAATAACACACACACATGATTCATGATATATTGCCAGGTCAAAAATTATGAAACCGATATCACAATATGGACTTCAAACCAGTTTTGGGTCAAGTAACTTTAATACAATAAGGTATAGGATGTGCAGGGGAAAAACTTGCTAGAATAAATAGACTGGAGTTGGGAAACAATAAGAGGAGACGTGGGGAAGTCCTGAAAAGAAGTTACTGAAAATAAGTGTGAAGAGGAGAATTTCTTTTTCTTTTTCTTTTTTTTGGTGTGTTGTATGTTTGCTTAATGTATGTAATGTTACCTTTTTGGAAAATTAATAAAGAGTATTTTTTTTAAAAAAAACAAACAAACCAGTTTTGGGCGATACAGTGGTACCTTGGTTCTTGAACAGCTTGGCTCCCAAACGCTGCAAACACAGAAGGAAGTTTTCGGCTTGCAAATGTTTTTTGGAAGCTGGATGTCCGACACACCTCCTGCTGTTTCCAATGGAGTGAAGGAAGCTCCTGCAGCCCATTGGAAGCCGCACATTAGTTTTCAGATGGTTCCGAGAGTCGAATGGACTCCCAGAACGGATTAAGTTCAACAACCAAGGTACCACTGTATATCGCCCAGGCCTGGTAGGTAGGCAATCTTAAGTGGGCCTGATGGTCTGAAAGAAAGCAGAAAAATGAGAGTAATTTAACAATCTGATTTCAAATGTCTCCTCCCTAGTTCCTGGTTGCTTGGGTGTGATCCTTTCTTGCTGCAGGAGACCACATAAAATGGTAGTTTGCAAGCCTCCTTGGGGAGTAACCAGATTTGAAGTACAGTGGTACCTCAGGTTACATACACTTCAGGTTCCGCTAACCCAGAAATAGTACCTCAGGTTAAGAACTTTGCTTCAGGATGAGAACAGAAATCGTGCTCCGGCGGCGCTGCAGCAGCAGGAGGCCCCATTAGCGAAAGTGGTGCTTCAGGTTAAGAACAGTTTCAGGTTAAGAACAGACCTCAGGAATGAATTAAGTGCTTAACCCGAGGTACCACTGTAACTGCATCAAATTAGATGATCCTGTAGCTACAGTGAGGCTGGAGATATTTTTTTGGGTGGGCAAATGGAAGCTTAGCAAACGGATGAAGAAATATGTACATTTTTATTCTTAATATAAGAGTTTCCCACATATGAGCGAGAGGCTGAGGAATTGGTTTAGAAACCTATCAGCTCCTTTTCTTGGTGTTTTCTTCCAGAGGCTGTTGTTGCGCAGCCTCAGCTCTTTGCAGCTTGTTTCCCATTCTCTAAAGAGAACAATGGCACATGTTATGAGATTAAACCCAACAGATACGAGGTGCTTGGATATTAAAAGATGTTGAGTCTTGTCACTAATGCTAACTTACACCAAGCTCATCCGCTCTGCTTGCTACAGGTCAAAGAAGCAGCACTTAGCCTATGTCAGCAAAATGATAACAGTTTGGATATTTTTGAAGGCGAATGAATAATTAAATGAAATAAGGATTCCTGAATTTAAGGTGGATTCATTTTTATCAAATGGGAGTGGTACAAAGAGGCAGCAGTGCTGGTTTGAAAGATATGAGCTCTAGAGTTCTCTATGCCTTATAGTCCCTTATTTATTCAGCTGCATATTCACAACAGCATTGGTGTGCATGGTCTGATAGATGAGCTTGGCCAATGATCTTGCCATCTAAGATGGACAGTGGGAAAACCAACAGTAAAAGGAGTTCTAAAACTTGGGTACCTTGCTGTTAATTATCTCTACAAGTTGCACATACCCCACCCCAATCAACAGTCTCCCTACCTAAGCTAGCAGAGGGGGTCCCAGGGATGGTTTTAGTGTCCCCCCAGCTTAGTTGTTCAGGGGGACTTCAGCATCCATTCCAAGGCCCCCTTGTCTGCTGTGGTTCAGGATTTCATAACCCATATGACAACTGTGGTCTTGTCTCTGTTAATATCTGCTTGCATCCATGTGGCAGGATGTACTCTGAGTTTATTTTTCTGCAAAGGATGATGGTGATTGGGAAGTTAGGAGGGGTTGAAATATCTATTAGCTTGGACAGTTAGTTTCCTGAAAGGATTTAGGATATTTATTAATGTACATGGTTGGAGGACCAGTTAGGATGGTCTATTCTCAGACCCTTGTAGGGGATTTGCCTGCTACCTCTTTCTGGTCCATTTGAAGCATGGTTCCTTCTTCTGGAATAGGGGAAATGGCCTGGACAGTTGGCATTAATGCTGCTAAACCAGGCATAGGCAAACTCCAGTCCTCCAGATGTTTGGGACTACAATTCCCATCATCCCTAGCTAGCAGGACCAGTAGTCAGGGATGATGGAAATTGTATTCCCAAACATCTGGCAGGCTGGAGTTTGCCTATGCCTGTGCTAAACACAGTGTGTCTTGTTGACTAGATCCTAAGCTCCCTGGTTTTCTGAGGAGCTGAAAGGGAACATGTTTTAGGAGAATGCATTTTAGCAGACCAAGGAGGGATGTGTTCACATCTTCTGCTTGCTTCATTTTCATAGATAGCTTTCAGTTTATTCAGCCTTTGATGATGCAGACTAGTTGCTTGGAGATTTTAGGCTACCCATGTACTCAGCTGAACCTTAACAATCCTGACTCATGAAGGCAGCCAGAAGAGACTTGGCTGGATGAGGAGGAGGAGGAGGAGGAGGAAGAAGAAGAGTTTGGACTTGATATCCCGCCTTTCACTCCCCTTAACGAGTCTGAAAGTGGCTAACAATCTCCCTTCCCTTCCTCCCCCAAAACAAACACTCTGTGAGGTGAGTGGGGCTGAGAGACTTCAGAGAAGTGTGACTAGCCCAAGGTCACCCAGCAGCTGCATGTGGAGGAGCGGAGAAAGGAACCCGGTTCACCAGATTACGAGTCCACCACTCTTAACCACTAAACCACGCTGGCTCTCATGGTGGCATTTGAACACCACTCTTGGGGATGGCGTTGTACCATCTGTTTTGAAAGAAGTGAGACTTCTGCTGGAAGAACCCTGACTCCACCCCTGTGGATTACTACCTGCCTGTGTCTGAGTAGTGGTAGCTCAGCTCCAAACTTTCTTGGATGATACTGATTTCTTGGTAAATCTGGGTTCAGGCCTGGCTTGGGACTGAAATAGCACTGGTGGACAGGGAAAATATGTCTATCAACAGGTTCTGTTGGAACTTTCAGTGGCTTTCTGTTGGAACTTTCAGAGAGCCAGTGTGGTGTAGTGGTTAAGAGCGGTAGATTCGTAATCTGGTGAACCAGGTTCGATTCCCCGCTCCTCCACATGCAGCTGCTGGGTGACCTTGGGCTAGTCACACTTCTTTGAAGTCTCTCAGCCCCACTCACTTCACAGAGTATTTGTTGTGGGGGAGGAAGGGAAAGGAGATTGTTAGCTGCTTTGAGACTCCTTCGGGTAGTGATAAAGCGGGATATCAAATCCAAACTCCTCCTCCTCCTCTTCTTCTTCTTCTTCTGATAGACTTAACCACAGGGTCCTTCTGTAACTAACTAACTGGGGCCTCTATCAGGAATGGGACTTGGAGGTACTGTTCTGTGGCAGTTCTGGACTTACCTGGTGGGTAGGTATCAGAAGGTATTGCTGGCGGATTGTTGCTCAACACACCATGGCCCTTCTGCTTTTGGGATTTTATACCTCACCCAGGGATGCTTAACACATCCACATGAAAGTGCTGAGGGAGGTATCTTGTGGATTTGGAGTTGAGTGTCAACAATATTCAGATTCAGTTGTTGTATGCCTTTTCATGCTGCTGTTTTAGTTTTTTAATTGATTTGTTATGCTTTGTGGATTCAACTTGGAATTCGCCTTGGGGACCTGAATTTTTGTAAAATAAATATTTTGTAAAAAAGACAAAAAAATATATGACTTTTTGCATAGCACTTTTAAAGGGCTGCTTTCCAATACTGTTGCAGAAGAAATAAGGAACGTTGTTAATCTAAAACCAAGATAATCACAACGCCCGCAATAAACTCTTCCCATTAAGGAAAGTTGGCATTCTTTGTGCGGCATGATCCTGGTAATTGCCATATCCTTCCTTGACCTGTCTTCATTTAGCCTCTTAATATATGGACGTGCTGGTTTTCTTGAGCACTTCCATACATGGTAGCAATGACTTGGACCAATTATGGCAATGTGGTCAACTCTACTGTCACACAGTTCAGCAACTGGTGTTAGAAAGAGCCCAGGGACTCATTAGTTTTTTTATGGTACGGTTTTATAGCAAGATAATATGGGTCTGAGTTGGCATTGGCTTTTAATTTTCCAGTTAGAAGCTGTGACTAAATCAGGCTGTGACATTAGGCAAGTGTGGGAGGTGCCACAGATGGTTTCCTGCTTAAATATAAAACACTGAGCCTGGGACTGGTCCCAACTGTGTCTCGGGAGGGTGCCTTCAAAGTGAGCAGCAAAACCAGTTGGCTGAGGCTAAATATAAAGCCAGCACTGTGAAAAGCTGGTTAGGGAAGAATGCAGTTGCATTGCAGACAATGGCTTTGTTGTGCAATAGATTTGCAGTCAGGTGGTTTTTATTTAATGGGCTCCAGATCTCTCTTACCCAGAAAACTTGTCTCTTGTAGAGAGATCTCACTTTCCCAGCACAGAATAACCATGGGTTGTTGATACTAGGAAAAAAAGTGCCTCTACGGTGGACGCGCTGGTTGTGAATGTGATCCATGCGGGATGCACGTTCGCAGCCTGCAGTGGCATGTCTGCGCACGTGCCAGTTGCGATTCGGCGCTTCTGCGCATGCGCAAAGCGTGATTTAGCACTTCTGTGCATGCGCGACCTCCATCCAAAACCTGGAAGTAACCCGTTCCGGTACTTCCGGGTTTTGGAGTGTCCGTAACCTGAAAAAACACAACCTGAAGCATCTGTAACCCGAGGTATGACTGTATTCCCTTAGCTCAGGGGTTGGCAACCTAAGGCCCATGGGCCACAAGCAGCCCATGGGGGTTGTTTAATTGGCCCATGAACTGCCCCTGAACGAAGCTGCCTGCTCGGCCAGTCTCCATGCGCTGCGCTAAACCAGTGCGGCGCGGGGACTCCATTCCATGGTGCCAAAAATTGAATCTGTGCAGACGCAGACGCCTGCAAATCGCGGGCGCCTGCACTCACACGCACCAGCGATCTGGCCCACAGAGGGATCTCCACTGGAGTGAACCAGCCAAGGCGAGGTAAACCTTGCCAACCCCTGCCTTAGCTAATGCTTCCTCTCTGTTTGGGAGGCAAATGCTGCATGAAATTCAGCTGCACAAAAAAATATGAGTACCGATTGGCCAGTACCTATGTAGTCACCAATTACAAGCTGCTTTCCCACCTATATCATTAAAAAAGAAATCTACCAGTGGTCACCTTAACTGCAATATATTTCACAGGCAGTTCATTTCCACTGCAGTGTTAGAAGTTAGCCAGGTGCCAGGCACATTTTGCACTTGGCTTAAGACCACTTTTGACCAAGTGAAGATTCCTGGGTGCCGGGATGGCCCCTGGCATCTCCACCATTTGGAGGTGCATGCTTAGGGATCATTGGATCTGGACTGTTTTCACACACTAATACCACATCCTGTAGAATTATATCAGTTATATTTTATCTGTAAAATTGGAATGGACTTCTGGAACCAAATTGCTTTTTCTGTGCAGCCTGATCAGGAGCAGTCACCATTAAGAAAAAGAGCTTGGAATCAGCCAATATATGTGTGGACTGTCCCTGGATCAAGTGACTTTTCTTCCAGTTCTCAAATCTCTTAACCTAGCTCAAGGTTGTCATCTGAACAAAGTCAGATGTCTAACTGATAAATTTGACATTTAAAAAACAAAACCTTAGAGCCGTCTTGCCCCCAAATGGCAACCTGTTTTGGCGATTGTAACTTTGGTTTTGAAAGGGACGCGGGTGGCGCTGTGGTCTAAACCACTGAGCCTAGGGCTTGCCGATTGGAAGGTCGGCGGTTTTAATTCCTGTGATGGGTTGACCTCCTGTTGCTCAGTCCCAGTTCCTGCCAACCTAGCAGTTCAAAAGCATACCAGTGCAAGTAGATAAATAGGTATCACTCCGGCGGGAAGGTAAATGGCGTTTCCATGCACTGCTCTGGTTTCGCCAGAAGTGGCTTAGTCATGCTGGCCACATGACCCGGAAAAACTGTCTGCGGACAAATGTCTGCTCCCTCGGCCAGTAAACCGAGATGAGCGCCGCAACCCCAGAGTCGTTAGCGACTGGACTTAACTGTCAGGGGTCCTTTGCCTTTACCTTTGGTTTAAGGAGCCATTTGGCTCCTGGCTGATATATATGAGCTTCAGACACTGCTATAACGCAACAGTAAAACATTTCTTTCCTTTTCTTTCTCCAGCTGCAGGAGATGTGAGGAATCAAACCTTTTGATGTAATCAACTGACTGGGTGTGGGTTGGCCAGCTGAATCTAATAAGCCCAGTGAATTGTGAAATAATTGTGAGGTTGGTCAGGTTGAGGATTATGATTCTGTGTCGGCTTTGAAGCCGCAGGGTGCTTCTAGGTCTAAGAATGCCTTTTCAGTTTGCAGCGGTGGTTCTGAAACTACATATTTCTCACCAGCTCTACCAGATGCTAATGGCCTTGTCTATCAGGTCTTGATTGCAACGGTCTGGCAAGGGTGTTGGTGACTCTCAAAGGTCTCATGCTTGGAGGTCTTCTCCGTCATCTTCTACCTTTATCCTTTCAATCGAACATGCCAGGGTTTAAACATGGGACCTTCTAACTACAAAGGATGCGCTCTAACCTTCAGTAGAGCTGTGATGCTTCAAACTGCAACAAATTACCCCTGGGGCTGGTTTTTGAAAGAATTGAAGATCAGTGATTCCTCGCAGGATTGGGACACTGGGAGCACATGATTCCCATGCGCTTGGTGCCAAGTTGGCTGCACTTGGGAGCTTCTGATCAGGTGTTGCCAAGTTCATTCCTGAATGAAGCAGATCCCAATGGCACTTGCATTCAGTTCTAAACTTAAAAGACTTCAGTGAACAACTGGCAGTCCTCCTTAAGGATCCTGGCTTCTTATTTATTTTTTTTGAAGCTGTTTCTTTACCTGTCGCACACACCTGATGTCATATGATATCATCTGTTTGGGACAGGTGGGTGTGGCTTCTGGGAAATGGCTGGGCCTCACGTGGCCCAGAGGGTGGAGCGTTCCCACTACACCATGTTGGCTTCTCAGTGGTTTTGTCTGTGTGTTTATTGTTTGCTCAGCTGCTTTATAAAATGTTTATATGCATTTTATTGCGACACACAGCACTCGTGACTTTAGATTCTTTAAATTCAGTGGATGCGCATAAGCCTGTTCATGTATTTATTTATTGCAAATAGCCTTGGGGACCATGTGTCTATGGATATGAATGCTTTTCCTTTGTAACATTGCAGATTTGCTGGTGTCTGGCAGTGATTCTTGCTGAGGGCTGAGGGTTGCTAAAGTGAAGGGTGAACCATGAAGGTCTGGGGAGGAGGGGGGAAACCAGCATGACTTTAGTATAGAACTCTGCTGACTGAGGATAGTTTAAGTTAATCTATATCATATTCACAATGACAGTTGACTGTCACTACCAATGCAAGTGCCAAAAGTTTCAGTGGTTCACCCTGAAAGTGCACTTTCTTAGCAGTTTGTGTATTAAAATCAAATTAATGGGTCTTAAGCTGTATGTGTATTTAATATGCAGTAAATCAGTTAAGGTGGTGTTTTCCGACGGTTATGCAAACTTTGTATGAAGTCGTCAGCACAAAGTTTTCTGCAAGCTGCTGTATGAATAAAGATTAAAGGGATAGCGTGCCGTCATTGAACAGCACGGGTCCTGTGGACTTCTGTCCTGGAGTATGTCTCTGTTTATGCATATCTAAAGACCAAAGTTCAGTAAAAAGGAATGTACACAGGTCGGTAGTCTGTGGTGGTTAGTAGAGAGTGCAATCTTCTGCTTCTCCTGTACTGTGGATCATATGTACATGACAGTGTTTGCAAACTGGTTCTGTTTGCACTAAGAGCAACTCCCCATTTATGTGGTGGGGATTGCATTCACGTCAGTGGGATGTGCGTAAGACCATATTGCCCCACCCTGCCCCCTTGCAGGGCCGAAAACAATGTGTGCATGCTGATTGCATGCAAATGAGGAGTTTTATATGGGAGAACTAACCTATTTTATAAGGGACGCAGGTGGCGCTGTGGGTTAAACCACAGAGCCTTGGACTTGCCGATCAGAAGGTCGGCGGTTCAAATCCCCGCGACGGGGTGAGCTCCCATTGCTCGGTCCCTGCTCCTGCCAACCTAGCAGTTCGAAAGCACGTCAAAGTGCAAGTAGATAAATAGGTACCACGACTGCACCTAATGGTCAGGGGTCCCTTTACCTTTTTAACCTATTTTATAGGCCCAGTTCCTTTGCAATGCTAAACTATGGTTTAGTGCTACATGGACAAGCCTCAAAGAGTCCAAAGAAAGTTGTTGGGCTTGCGTACTTGCTTTTACTCTTATTGCTGAATTCAATTAAACTTTAAAACAATCTCTGCCTAGCATCATAAATGAATTGGGCATCTTGCTTTGAAACAAGCTCTGGTGAGTTTCATGCTAAGCCACTCCTTGCGCTATAAGCTGGTTTATCAAACTACCCAGAGTTTGTCTTAAGCCAGGATCCCTGGTTCGTGTGGTGCACAAAGCACTTCAGCAGAAGTCCGTCTTCCGACCACAGAGAGGAGAAGGTCATGATGCTTTCCTCAAGCTAATTGAGGCTCATCCTCATGGTGCTAAGCATCAATTGCCAACATGACCCTTGTGCCCATAGCAGAGGCGTGTGAACCTGGCCCTGTCAGATCCAGAGCCAAATCTGTCTCCCATATACTGAGTCACACTGCCCAGGCTTATCAAATTAATGGTACAGTTCTGTTGAACTTGGAGAGTATAGTGGCTGTCTCACTTAGGTGTGCATGGGGCCTAGTGGCTGGAGGGTACATAATCCCCATGTGGGGTTATTTTATGGGGATTACATGCCCGCCACCAACAATAATGCAGTGGCACCTCAGGTTACATATGCTTCAGGTTACAGGGTCCGCTAACCCAGTAATAGTGCTTCAGATTAAGAACTTTTCTTCAGGATGAAAACAGAAATCGTGCTCTGGCGGCGCAGCGGCAGCAGGAGGCCCCATTAGCTAAAGAGGTGCTTCAGGTTAAGAACAGTTTCAGGTTAAGAATGGACCTCCGGAACGAATTAAGTACTTAACCCGAGGTACCACTGTACTACCCAACTTGGTTCCTATCAGGTTTGCTAAACTAAGGGCTACCAGACTTCATTTTGCTCTCTCACTTATCAAGGGACCCATGAGCTCTGATCAAACCTACAAATCAATCCTAATAGGTGTTGGTTTCTTATATTTTCACAGAGAGAACGGCAGTTTCTTCTGTGTTCCCCCCGCTACTTAACATCTATCTTGAAGAGGAGTTTCAGGGAACCAGAAAGCTTGCTCACTACTTTGAGATAGTTTGCTTAGTGCTGATAAAGGTTCTATATCTCCTATTAACTTCTTTAAGCAGATACAGTCAGCTATCAATCTATTTGGGCCAGCTGATATTCTCATAATGCCAAACATTGTGATCAATAAGTTCCAGCAAGCTTTGGACTTGCCCCAAAGGAGGAGATAGAAAGTTTCCATTTTCCATTTGGTCCTATCAGAAAACTGCAGTTCATTCCAAACTTTAAAGGCGATTGCTTTCAACAAACTTGGATCAAATGCATGCTTCCGGATCCTGGTTTGTTAACTGAACCTCAGTTGGAATAAACCAAGTTTTGATGTAAGGACTGCAATTTATTCAGAACAAAAATGGGGAGCTTTGAATTTTGTGTGTGTATGAGAAGGAGGAGGAGAAAGGTAGCAGGGGAATTCCTGAGCAAAGTGCTCATAGCGGCACATTCTTGTAAAGCCGAGCTACGCTGCTGTGACATGCCCATTTCTTAGCGATAAGCTGCTGAAGGATTTTATTATTAAAATAAGCTCTAGGAGAGTTTTACATTACTAAGGCGGCCAGAACCAAACAACCCATTTATTAATTTATTTACGTATTTCTGTAAACCAAGTTTATCTCTCTGGGACTGATGGCAGTATGCATGATTCTCCACAGCCCCAGCAAAGTCTGGTTTGCAAGATAATGCACAGGCATGGAAAATGTATTTGGGCCTGTTATTTGAACTGCAATGAAGAAAGGGCATGAACCTTATATGATAATAGTGTTCAGAATTCATGCTGGCTGCGTTTGGGCTTGGTTTGTTCTCTGGATTAAGAAGCTTAATTGAAGGGGATATGGACACTACGCGAAGACAACAGCAGTTGAATCCAGATGTGAAACTGTGGCAGAAGTGAATGGGAAAGAGGCTGAGGAACGTTCTTGTTATGTACTGAAGTTCTCACCCTGGGCCAGCAGGGGGATACTGTAGATAGTTATGCAAATAAGGGATCGAAAGTGATGTTCAGTGATTGGATGGTTTTAGAAAGTTGTTACAGTTACGTTGTACTGGAGTGCTATATAAGCAGGCTGACTGAATCCTTCAGTTCAGTTCTGTTCTGGCCTGTGAATAAACAAGAGCTGTTTGAAGAATCGCTGTGTCGTCTGATATGTTCACCCACAACTTAACAGTTCTAATTCAGGTTACAGTAGCTGTTTTGCTCAGCTTGGCACTTACAGCTGACATCAAGCTAATGGGCCGCTGATCATTGTGACCATCTTCTTCTCCCTTCCGTTTCTACTCAGATTTCTCACTCAAATTGGTGATGGAGGGACCTGGGCTTGCAGTAGTGTAGCCCCACTTCATGGTTTAGAAGCCACTGTTTATTGTTTCAGCGAGTTTTGCGCTGGCTAGCCTGATTACTGAGACTTCTATAGGAATAATCTTTGAGGTTCCTGAGCAAAGATTCAAGCTGCCTCAGTAACTTCCCGGTCGAAAGGCAATCACATGGAGTTGTAAGCCAGCTAACTAATTCTGGGAAACTATGAAACAGCTGGTGCCACCACTAGGAAGGAACCGTAGCCAGGACAGCACGTTCCGTTTCCACTGCCTGAGGTTTAATTTCATCGTTTCATTGCTTATATATTTGCCACCCTTTGGGAAGAAGGGCAGGAAACAGATTTAATAAATAAAATAATAATTGCTTTAGCTGGAATGCCAAGAGATTAAAATACCTTTAGAAGCAAGATTTTCTTAATGAATAAGCCCATTTATGGTATCGGGATTTTCATTACAGGTCTGTATTTTTAAACTGTCAAGAAAAAGGCTGACTTGGTTTTATTTGCCAATTAATTTTGAATTTCTAACATTGAGTTCCTGGCATTTTGCCTTAGTCTACAAATGTTTGTGTACAAGCAGCCTCCTTGAAATCTGTGCTGTACCATCTCTGTTTTTGGAATTTTGGTTTGAATTGCCTGCTTCACAGTTTCAAGAATAAATGACTACATTGTGTTTTCCATGGGGCTGTCTTTACTCAGGGTTTGGAAATTGAGGGGATACATAAGACCTGTTATCCACCGGTTGCACTGTCTTCTAACTTTAACTCACCATTTTGGTTCTTTCATAGAAAGAAGCGCTTTTCTAGCCTGGCCTCAGCAAACCTTGCCCTTCTCTCTCTGAACTCATCCATCCTTCAATATCTGCCTCAGTCACATTAAGTTCCAAAGTGAAAGGCATGAAGTAACTTGAGCAGGATTTGGCTATTATTGGGGACAATATAGGGGGATAACATAATACTTTTCAGCTGGAATATTTTGTCCAATTCTGGGCACCACAATTTAAGAAGGATGTTGACAAGTTGGAACGAGTGCAGAGGAGGGCAACCAAGATAATCAGGGGTCTGGAAACCAAGCCTTATGAGGAGTGGTTGAAGGAGCTGGATATGTTTAGCCTAGAACAGAAGAGACCGAGAGGAGATAAGATGTTGTTGTTGTTTAGTTGTTTAGTCGTGTCCGACTCTTCATGACCCCATGGACCAGAGCATGCCAGGTACTTCTGTCTTCCACTGCCTCCCGCAGTTTGGTCAAACTCATGCTGGTAGCTTCGAGAACACTATCCAACCATCTCGTCCTCTGTCGTCCCCTTCTCCTTGTGCCCTCCATCTTTCCCAACATCAGGGTCTTTTCCAGGGAGTTTTCTCTTCTCATGAGGTGGCCAAAGTATTGGAGCCTCAGCTTCACGATCTGTCCTTCCAGTGAGCACTCAGGGCTGATTTCCTTAAGAATGGATCGGTTTGATCTTCTTGCAGTCCATATCAGTCAAGAGTCTGATAGCCACCTTCAAATATCTCATGGGCTGCCACATAGAAGAGGGAACAAGCTTGTTTTCTCCTGCTCTGGAGGGGAGAACTTGAACCAATGGCTTCATGGTACAATAAAGGAGATTCTGGCGAAATACATGGAAAAACTTTCTGACAGTAAGAACAGTTTGACAATGGAACAGTCTTCCTTGGGAGGTTGTGAACTCTCCTTCTTTGGAGGTTTTTAAGCAGAGGTTGGATGGCCATCTGTCATGGAGATTCCTGCATTCCTCACGGTCCCTTCAAATTCTGTGATTCTCTGTATTGCTTGCATTCTTTTGAAAAGCCAAATTCTTAGTCCACTTCTAAGCGTTACAGCAAAAATGTAAATGTGGAACAAATGTGTGCAATAGTCCACTTCTATCTTGATATGTAGTACATAGTTGCATATTAAAAATGAAAACTTTTTCGGGCGCTGCATAGGAAATTAGATTACACGCATCTGTTTATTTCCCTCTCTATTAACAGGTATTTCATGCTGGATTTTGAGACTGGAATCCTACAATATTTTGTGAACGAACAAAGTAAAAACCAGAAGCCACGAGGGCTGTTATCCTTAGCTGGAGCAGTAGTTTCTCTCAGCGATGAAGCCCCTCACATGTTGGTGGTATACTCTGCTAATGGGGAAATGTATAAACTCAGAGGTATGGTTATTTGTCACCACTGCTGTTTTTTTTTGGGGGGGGGGGTGTGCATGCGCCCAGTAAGTCTGCAACTCACACTGGGTTTACATTCTGGGGATTTTGCCTAAAGCCAAAATCGCATATAGTCAAGCCAAAATTGCATATAGTCAAAGCACATTGGGTTCACTGTTGGGTGGGATTGCCAACGTCTTTTTTTCCTGGACATCAAACCCCTTTCTAATGAAAGAAAAAAAACCTTTTGCCAATTGCGTAAAGCTGAATGCACACAAATTAAATGTGTGTCAGTTGTGGGCTTATTGTGCTCTTTAAACTTGCCTTTAAAGAGCCAGTGTGGTGTAGTGGTTAGGAGCGGTAGACTCGTAATCTGGTGAACCTGGTTCGCGTCTCCGCTCCTCCACATGCAGCTGCTGGGTGACCTTGGGCCAGTCACACTTCTCTGAAGTCTCTCAGCCTCACTCACCTCACAGAGTGTTTGTTGTGGGGGAGGAAGGGAAAGGAGAATGTTAGCCGCTTTGAGACTCCTTCGGGTAGTGATAAAGCGGGATATCAAATCCAAACTCCTCCTCCTCCTTTCCTGCAGCTGTTGCATTTCCCCAGCTACTCTTTGTTTAATAGTGACAAGCTTTTAATTGGTTTGGAGAAGGTAATGCTTTTGTGTTTGAAACGTTGAAATTACTACCTTAAGGCAGTAGACTCAGCCAGGCAACGTGGTTCACCTAAGAGCCAATTTATGAAAGGTGAAGCTTACTCTCTGAAATAAATAGTCTACTGATGGTTGCCTTGTTTCCCAAGGCCAATCTGAGGAATTCCTGAATATAGCTGGGATGGAAGAATCCGCCCTTTTCTTCCTCCCCCTGCCCCCAGCATAGGAGGGTGAGCATAAAATGAGCTGTGATGGATTAGACCAAAGGCCCAGCTAATCCAACATCCTGTTTTCCACAGCAAGGGTCAACAAGATGTCTCTGGGAAACCCACAAGCAAGACCTAAGCTCTTTTCACTGTTATCCATACCCTTATCTTAGGAAAGAATTTCTAATTGATATTCAGTCATGGAATGTTTCAGTGCTGAAATAAAACAAGATCTGAATTCCTTTAAGATTATCTTAATGGGAACTTGCCCATGTTTTTCCTTCTGTAAAAATAGGTCCTAAGGTCAGTACAAGGTGATATGTGCCGGTTGTATGTGTGGCTGCTTTGAACGGTGCTCTGCAGAACCAAGGCAAAACTGAAAGATGTAGGTTTTATTCTCCACTTGAAACAGAACGTCCCAAAATCTCAAAAGTGCAAAGTGCGCATTTCCTTATCCAACTAAAATTTTAATAGGCACTGCATAATACCTGTTCTATGAAAAGATTGTGCTGACTTACGTTGCCTTGATTCTGAACTGGAATGCTGGCATTCAATAGATTAATCTTAGATTGCCTTATTTAAAGTGCAATTCTAAGCACCTTTGCTCAGAATGTAATCCCATTGTATTCGGTTGAGCTTGGCAAAGTCTGCAAAGAATTGCAGGCCCATATTAGAATAACACGGGTGGCGCTGTGGTCTAAACCACTGAGCCTAGGGCTTGCCGATCGGAAGGTCAGCGGTTCGAATCCCCGTGACGGGGTGAGCTCCCATTGCTTAGTCCCAGCTCCTACCCACCTAGCAGTTCAAAAGCACGTCAAAGTGCAAGTAGATAAATAGGTACCACTCCAGCGGGAAGGTAAATGGCGTTTCCGTGCACTGCTCTGGTTTCACCAGAAGCGGCTTAGTCATGCTGGCCACATGACCTGGAAAAACTGTCTGCGAACAAATGTCGGCTCCCTCAGCCAGTAAAGTGAGATGAGTGCCGCAACCCCAGAGTTGTTCATGACTGGACTTAACTGTCAGGGGTCCTTTACCTTTACCTTTATTAGAACAAAGTCTTTCAGGAGGTACATCCCCCCAAAGTCTGTTGATTTTAACGAAGGGACCAGTTCAGGTGATTATCAGAATTGTGTGACGTAGGTTTCCCTGAACAGCACCATTTCATTTCTCCATGGGGAACCCCCCCCCACTATTCCCAGTGTATATTGCTTGATAAGTAATAGTTTAAGTTGTGGTTCACGGGAAAGTAACAAACAAACCTTAAAATATTGTGTCAGGTGTATGCTAAAATGCATCAAGTTAAAAATGAAGATAGAAAAGCCAGTTACTGTATCAATCTCAATAACTAGGTTGTTTCTATAGGGAGAGTTTGAGATGAAAGGGACCGTACATAGCAGGAAAATTGGTTGGTTTTAAAATGAGAATAAACTACACATTTATTTATTTTTCTGTATGTGTTTTCTTTTTCCAGCCGGGGATGCAAAGGAGAGGCAGTACTGGGTGACTCAGCTCCGATCCTGTGCCAAGTATCACACGGAAAATAATTTGAAGGTAAATAATTATAGGGCAGGAAATTGCATTCTTGCATGCCATTTGGAGTAAGTGAAGGTCGTGCCTGGAAATATTAAACTAGTAAAAAAACCACACAGAACAGTTGGTAGAGCCCTTCCGTTATTCTCCCACTTTCATAGTCTATATAGTTGTCTCTATACAACCTGCTTGCCAGATTTTTAGACAACAGCAAAATGTTTAGGACTGCTTACTGTTAAAACAGAAAGAAAGTGGTAGGTAGAAAGCAATTGGATGTCTCTGTGTGTTATTTTGAAGGGAATGTGTATGTTATTTTGAGGAATACTGCTTGGGAAGTACGTATTGATTAGAATCATGATAATTGTTATTTTGAAAAGTCTGCTAAATGGATGGACAAGAAGGTTATGCTGCATCTAAAATTTGCTGAAGGATGAAAACCCTCCCCCCCATGTTTTTTTTTTGCTGCTTGTAGCTGCATTTTGATTATCAGATGTTTGAGGAAATGCTGGTCCAACAGAACATATCTGATATCTCTTTAAGTCAGAATGGAATGTGGGGAAGAGCTGTATGGCGTAGGGCGTGGCTCAGGTGGAGATTGGTTAGGGAGAGTATAGGAGAATGATTTACTTGGCTTCCCAGCTGAAGCAGGGGGATCAAGCTATGTGAGGAAGGCTACAAGTGAGTTGGCAGTAGCTGGGAACTTTTCTGACTTTGCATAGTTGTCACTGCTGTGATTGGAGAGTGCGTGGCTGGGATTTCAGAAAGGTTCGAGAAGAGTTCCATAAGGAGTGCTGGTCATCACATGACATGATTATCTGCAAGGAAGGAAGAGGTGTGGGTTGACTGAGCTCCTCTAGGAAAGTGGCAAGGAAAAGCACACAATAGGGAGTTAATAGAAAGCAATATTTGAAATGCAAGAGGGTGAACCCAAGAGAGAGAGAGATGAATAACTGAGGAGTTGATTTTCTGCAAGTATTAAAAAGAACTTGTTTCCTTTTCACTACATGTGGGTTAAAGCCTCAGCGCCTAGGGCTTGCCGATCGAAAGGTCAGCGGTTCGAATCCCCGCAGCGGGGTGCGCTCCCGTTGCTCGGTCCCAGCGCCTGCCAACCTAGCAGTTCGAAAGCACCCCCGGGTGCAAGTAGATAAATAGGGACCGCTTTCTAGCGGGAAGGTAAATGGCGTTTCCGTGTGCGGCTCTGGCTCGCCAGAGCAGCGATGTCACGCTGGCCACGTGACCCGGAAGTGTCTCCGGACAGCGCTGGCCTATAGAGTGAGATGGGCGCACCAACCCCAGAGTCTGTCAAGACTGGCCCATACGGGCAGGGGTACCTTTACTTTACCTTTAAGATTATAGGAATTCTGTAAACTATCTTGAGACACTGAGAGCTCAAATACCTCCGGTAGCACTTTGCCATTGGTCAGGCAAGGCAGTGAGGGGTTTAGGATAGCGCTCTGGTAGCCGAGGGGCCAAGCCAAAAAATGCATTGCATCCTGAGAGAAGGACTTTATTCCTCTAGTGACACCGTGATTTCACCCGTATGCTTGGAATCTCAAGCCACAGGTTCTGAAATAAAAGCAAGGGCACAGATGGTTCAGTGTGATGTTTGAGTGAGCTCTTTATGAGCATAACCAACTGCCAATAGCTGTTTCCAATGACTTCTAATTGCAGGTGGTAGAAAAAGAAATGGCTTTTCTAAACCACACAAAATAACCACTGTAAAAAAATTATTGGGCTGTAAAGAAAATGCCCTAGTCTTTAGACTAGGTAGCAATTTGGCCCAGTCTCATAGCCACGTCATTCCTCGTCTTTATAGAAAACGTACTAAGTAAAGGGGTGCTAGGTCAGTGGTTATGTTTAATGTCTTATCTAACATGCAAAAAGACTATTATTAATAGAAGTGATGTCAGTACAAACCATTTATTCAAAAGCTGCTACAGTCAGCCTGTCATTTTGACCATGAGTCAGAATAATCACCTACTACAACTTTAATGGGGTGCGCTCCCGTTGCTCGGTCCCAGCGCCTGCCAACCTAGCAGTTTGAAAGCACCCCCGGGTGCAAGTAGATAAATAGGGACCGCTTTCTAGCGGGAAGGTAAACGGCGTTTCCGTGTGCGGCTCTGGCTCGCCAGAGCAGCGATGTCACGCTGGCCACGTGACCCAGAAGTGTCTCCGGACAGCGCTGGCCCCCGGCCTCTAGAGTGAGATGGGCGCACCAACCCCAGAGTCTGTCAAGACTGGCCCATACGGGCAGGGGTACCTTTACCTTTACCTTACAACTTTAATAATTCTGAGGCATGTCTGAGGCAATGTCCAAGAAATCCTTGCTTTACTCCTTGTACAAAACAACAACAACAAAAAATGGCAATATTCCCCTCCCTCTCTTTCTATATATTTTAAGTGAAATGCTTTGTATTCTGAAGAACAGCGAGTGAATTCCACCAGATTTTCCATCATATCCCTTTCTTGTCCAGAAAATGTTTGGACACCAGGCTTGATTATTAAGAGTCTGTATAAATGGGATGCGGGTGGCGCTGTGGGTTAAACCACAGAGCCTAGGACTTGCCAATCAGAAGGTTGGTGGTTCGAATCCCTGCAACGGGGTGAGCTCCCGTTGCTCGGTCCCTGCTCCTGCCCACCTAGCAGTCCGAAAGCACGTCAAAGTGCAAGTAGATAAATAGGTACCACTCCAGCGGGAAGGTAAACGGCATTTCCGTGTGCTGCTCTGGTTCGCCAGAAGCGGCTTAGTCATGCTGGCCACATGACCTGGAAGCTCTACGCCGGCTCCCTCAGCCAATAAAGCGAGATGAGCCCCGCAACCCCAGAGTCGGTCACGACTGGACCTAATGGTCAGGGGTTCCTTTACCTTTACCTTTATAAATGAAGGAGAGATTTTACATGTCTTAAACTCATTGTTAATATTCACTTACCTTTATTCCCCCGTGATTTAAAATGTAACTTATAGATGTGTGACCTTCTTTATCTTGTATGACTCCAGCATCAATCAGTTGGAGTCAATATGGCCAGTGATGAGCGCTGATGGAAGTTGGAGTCCGACATCTGGAAGGCCATGAATCCCCCTCTCAGTCCTTCGTATTCTCATGTAAATGCTAAGACAATTAATATTATTTTCTCTTTGACCTCTTTCTTTCTTTCTTCCCACTGTTTTCTCATGGCTGTGTGTCTCACTGTTTTGAAGTTAAGTCTTTCCCCCGGACTGAAATATGCTTCCTTTTTTTGACTTTGGGTTCTTGTCTTCCCATTCTTTTTTAAACTGTTTATGCAATCACATATTCTCATCAAAGCAAAGATCGTTCTTTTTATCTTCCCAGACAGTAGCTACATATTGTCATTTTCAGTTGTCAAGTATTGCTTACATTTCATTATTTTCTTCGTGTCTTTTATCTTGTCCCAGTGGGTTATTCTCATACTCTTTTTAGTTTGTCTTCTATATTTCCACGGTAAGCCTCTTTGGTCTATTTTGCTTCCTGCGTTTCACCTCCTCTTTGTTTGCAGATATGATAGGTTTTTTCTCCTCATGCTTATGATTTCTCTGAGCTGGTTGCCTTTTCCTCTTTCACATTCAATTTAAGGCTCTGATTCTTCATTCTCTAGCTCCTGCTGATCTTCCATTGAAATATATTTTCATTGAAATATATTTTATTCATTCTCGATATTCTCAGTCTCTGCATTTTTCTAGTTCTTTGCTGCTTGTTAAACCACATATTTCTTCCCCTCATTGTATCTTTGCACACTTTTCTCTAAATGGGCCTTTTTGTGCGAAATTCTTTTTGCAGCTGGCTGAGTTTGATTCTTTGTAAAGAAACACCTAAATCCAGCTCCTGAAAAATAATTTATTTCTCTTTAGTCTCTCTCCCACAGTTCTCCCCCCGCCCCCTTTCCCTTTCGCTATTTTGTTGTTTTTGTTGAATTGGGCAGGACTTGTAGTATATAGTGTGTGTGTTTTAGGTGCTTTGTACATGTCATCCACGTGCCCCAGAGGCTCAGTGTTCATTACAGAGTCCTTGTATTTGGGATTGCTTCTCTCTAACCCTGCTATAGGAGTGATATGCCAGAGAGCCCCACCAGTTGGATTTGCAAAGATAGATGGGCCTGGTTTATAGCCAGAATTATCCCTGGATGGGTTTCACCTAGTCCGTCTGGCCCTTATGGTGAAACAAATATATTCCCATTCTGGATTTCCCTTCGTTGGAGGAAATCAACCCACAATTGGCTCGCTCCTTGAAGTCTTGGTTATAGTGATTATATTATTTTATTTCTAGACTGCCTTCATCTGACAATTGTAGGGTGGCATGCTGTTGGAAGTTGGGGTACAACTCAGCTTGCAGGGTTAAGACCAGGCACCCCCAACCTTCGGCCCTCCAGATGTTTTGGACTACAATTCCTGTTATGTACTGAAGTTCTCACCCTGGGCCAGCAGGGGGATACTGTAGATAGTTATGCAAATGAAGGATCGAAAAGTGATGTTCAGTGATTGGATAGTTTTAGAAAAGGCAACAGTTACATTGTTCTGGAGCTCTATATAAGCAGGCTGACTGAGCTCCTCAGTTTAGTTCTGTTCCAGCTTACAAAATAAAGAGCTGCTTTGGAGAAATCGCTGTGTCGTCTGCTATGTCAACCCACAACTTAACAATTCCCATCATCCCTGACCACTGGTCCTGTTAACTAGGGATCATGGGGGTTGTAGGCCGAAACATCTGGAGGGCCGCAGGTTGGGGATGCCTGGTTAAGACTGATTAAAGTAAGCTCCTTGCCCCTATTTATCTCTATACTAACTTCTATCTATTTGATGTTTAGAGTAGTAAGTCTTAGGTTGCGTTATGCTTACAACATCCAGCTCCTCACACACAGTCTCCAGACCTCAAGGCAAGAGGTCCTGATGGTTCTGCCTTCCGAGAACAAAAGTGCTCACATGGCTTCTATGTTTCTCCAGCTAGATGGGGGGGAAAGGAGTTCTAAAGTCCTGGTTTACTGTCAACAAGATTCCTGCATTTGCAGGGGGTTGGACTAGGTCAGGGTTCACCAAACTTGGGTCTCCAGCAGTTTTTGAACTACAGTTCCCATCAGCCCTGACCACTGATCTTGCTAGCTAGGGATGATGGGAGTTGTAGTCCGAAAGCAGCTGGGGACCCAAGATTGAGAAACCCTGGACTAGGTAACTCTCACGGTCCCTTCCAACTCTATGATTCTGAGAATGTACTTCTTTTAGTAAACATAAGCTTTTTAAATTTTATACCAACTCTCAGTCTGAATACCTTTCAGCTAAAGGCGTGCTCCAAGCAAGGATTCATTTAACTAAAATTAACATCTGTTGCAGTGTACAAACCCTATAGGCCAACACACAAAATAGTATATACTATATTTTAAAGCTGTGAGGTGTGAAAGTGTGGTTTTGGTGAGGCTTGAGCAGCCCTTTTGGGAGCCACCAACCACAGCCAAATAAAGTGTGAGGATTGGCTTGGCCCCTTGGCCTCAACTTGCTCTAGGGGGGCAT
The DNA here is from genome assembly GCA_034642415.1 of Podarcis siculus. Taxonomy (NCBI): domain Eukaryota; kingdom Metazoa; phylum Chordata; class Lepidosauria; order Squamata; family Lacertidae; genus Podarcis; species Podarcis siculus. Next base: position 39,106,885 of record JAXCMG010000017.1, on the reverse strand, counting down.
GAGACCTCTTTACTGCATTTGTCTCTCCTCTTTTCCCCACCCTGTGTTTGAGTTTCTCCTACTTGTGCACAATCCCTGCTTCCCTAGCAAACAAAGGGCATATCAAGTATTTCCTCCATATTTCACTGTCCAGAGCCTGGTTAAATAAGTGAAATTTCTTGCACAAAATAGGTGATAGATTTGTTTGTGCTCCTGAAGCAGAGTTTGGCCTTGGGGTAGATGTATCTGTCCTGAATATTTCAGGTCATTCGCCACTCTCCTCAGTATTTAGAAGGTCCTTTTGACAGCTGAAGGGAGGGGGAGAGCCTTGTTTGCTGTCACTGCTACAGGGCTGCTTACAAAGGCAATCTGTATTGCATTCAGGCTCTGTGATTTAAGTACTGCTTGAACACTAATAATCTCTCCCCCAGCTTCAGTTGTGAGAGCTCCTCATGAACAAAAGATGTGTGCTGCCAAAGTCTGTAGGAGAAAGCGAATGAGAGCATCAATATTAATAGACAAATAGTTGCATGTGGTATATTTTAGTGCAGCAGCTAACCTTTGGAGTTGTGCCCTGACAGTTTGCAAAGCACTGTGAGGATAAAAATCATTTGCACCCACTGCAACCTGGATGCTACTAATCGGTCTATGGATGCACCCAGAGCCCTGTCTAGTCTAGTGTTCATGGGTGAATTTTGCTTGTTGGAAGATTCAAGATGCAGGCAATGTATTCGGGCAAGTCTGACATTATAATTTGTGTGCTCAACCTTCACCTATGAAGCTTGGTTGCATCAAGCAGAGAGGGTTTGACCTCCTCTGTCTAGGGTAAGGTGAACATCTCCTTGTAAGAGGGGGTAGTTCTAGCTGCCTTGCTGTTTAACATTTACATGAAAATTCTGAGTGAGATCATTTACAGGTATAGGGTGAGGACCAGCAATATGCAGCTAACACGCAATTCTTCTTTTCTCACACTCCTCTCCTTCATTAGATGAAGGCAAGGCAAGGGAAGTTCTGAATTTGTTCTTGGGTGTAGGCATGGTCAGGATTAGGGCCAATAAACTGAAGGTAGGCAAGGTGGAGTTTCTATTTGGTGGGAAGTTCATCTGCTTAGGTGAGTGGTGTTCACCTTTCTCTGAATGGGGTTGCTGTCCCTTGAAGGATTGGGTTTCCAGACTGGGGCTGCTTCTTGATCCAGTTTCATCACTGAAGATGCAGGCTGCGTTGGTGTTGTGGACTGCCTTCTACCAGCTGTGTCAGCTGCAACCCAATTTACACAGCCATAGCCTAGCTTTGACTGTCCGTGCACAGGCAATCTCCAGATTGTAATCTGCTGAACATCTGTTGAACAGCAGTGTTTGCACTGTCTACAAACATCTTGTCTAGCCTGGTAAAAAGGAGGCTGAGAGGAGATATGATAGCCATCTTCAGATATCTAAACGGCTGTCATGTGGAAGATGAAGGAAGCTTGTTTTCTCCTGCTCAGGAGGCTAGAACCCAAACCAGTGAAGTCAAGTTACAAGAAAGGAGATTCCCAACTAAACTTTCTGACAGTAAGAGCTGTTCAACAGTGGGATGGATTCCCTTGGAAGGTGGTGGACTTTCCTTCCTTGGAAGTTTTAAAGCAGAGGTTGGATGGCCAGCTGTGATGTATGATTTAGCTGAGATTTCCTTGGGATCGCTTCTGACTCTACAATTCTATGATCTCCTCATTAATTGAGAGAGTTCCTTATGCTGTCATGTTATGCTTTTAACTTCTTGATTCTTCCAGAGTACTCCAACCTCACGAATGAAAAGCTTGTCTTTGTTGCCTCCTGGAACATCCAACTCCACATCTTCTTCGAGTTCTCAGAAAAGCCTGAATCAAGTTGGGCCACCAGTTGTCACCATCACACATCACAAATCACCTGCAGCAGCCCGAAGAGCCAAGAACCAGTGTCCTGGCCAGCTCAATGAAGTCCGAGAGGTAGGGGACAGATGGAGCTTTCTTGTTTGTGCAAAGCATGACACAAGTGGGTTTTCCAGTTCTAAAAATTCAGATGTTTAACTTGAATAAGTGGTTTAAGATAAATACTAATTTTACCTTTTATCGGTGCAACATTTTTTGTGTGTGTGTGTTTGTGTGAATAAAGTAAATGGATGATTAGCCGGCTCAAAATAATGTACTTCAGTTCTGCTTGGGGAATTGGCTGAAATGAATCTTCGCAGGAAACCTGTACATTCTGTCTCTTTCTCCTGTCTTCACAGAAACAAGTCCTTTTCATTCTGTGATTAGCATGCTACCTATTTTGCAGAGAAAGTTTTCTGTACTTAGTTCAGGTTTGGAGAGCTGCAGTTGTGAATTCGGAGTTTGAGGGGAAGCTTGTGTGTGTCTGGACCAGCTTAAAATCTTCCACCCAGTTCCATCAGAGGGATGAAAATGGACCTGTACAGCTAGAGTATCCCTTCTCCTAGTTGTGCAAAAATGCCTTTCTTTTGTAAAAGCATCAAGGAAAGAGGATGAAACAGGGCGTTCTCGTTTGGGTGCAGTTAGCTGCTCATGCTTACATTGCATGGACTCTCCCTGTCTTTGCAGTGTAAAGAGTTCACTTCAGCCATGGGAAGCTGAAGTGGTACCGTCCAAATGTTTTGGATTGCAACTCATATCAGCCTCAACTAATATGGCTAATGGTTGAGGATGGTGGAAGTTGGAAGTTCTTCAGCATCTGGAAGGCAACTGCATTGGCTTCTCTTGGCAAGCCATCTCCTGCTGCATGAAGTTTTAAGAAAAATGACTCTACTGCTTAATAGTCTTGGTCCACAAGTGGGCCACAATCCAGCTTTTCAAACAGCTTCTTTGCTGCAGATAGAAGCTGCGATATCCACGCAATCCTAAGGGCGCAACTCTACCAGGGCTTGTCTCTTGTGTGCAATCTTTCTGGATAAAAACGCTTGCTGGGAATTGAGTTGCGCAGGCAGGAGGCCATGATTATAGGGGTGCAGGTGGTGTCTCCTTGCTTGCAGCAGTGGGAAGATGAAAGGACTGTATTAGGGAGGAGGCTTCTCAGGGTTTATTTATGAACCTGTGCATTTACAATCAAGATATTCTAGGAGGTCAAGCTTTGTGGGCAAAAAGAGCTTTCCCCTAAACGAACCTGCTGCAATCGAACTTCTACTCTTTTCGTGGCTGAAAGCTGCCACTATCTGCTGATGGCTCTGCACTAGGGGTTTTAACAGCTTTGATCAAGACGGAGTACATAGGGAAAGTGGGAGCTTTAATAAAAGCTGTCTTCTAAATGAGGGAGATGCTAGTGCCATAGCTTCAGATGAATAGAGATCTCTGAAAGCTTTAGTGCTTTTTACTTGGCACAGTTGCGCTACTAAGACGGAACCACTCTGTATGTGCCCTGTTTTCTGTGATGGATTTCGTTCCATTCAGCACTGATGGATAATACGAGTAGTAAGTAACAGTGGTACTATGGGGATGTGTGGAGAGAGGAATTGTATGCCAGATCTGCTTCCTCTGAGAGATAAATCTAGCAGGGTAGAATAACTAGTAATACTTGCTAATAATTTCCTATCGTGCATGGTGGTTATTTGAATTTTATTACATGCAGTGGACATATGCTCCAGAATTGGTTTTACGCAGGGATAAAATGTCACTAAGCTTATGGCATAGCTTTTTAAGGGGTCTTGATGAAACAATGAAAATGTTACTGCCTTTTTTATGCTGCATAGCCAATGTGGTATCATTCAGATGTTATGGACCACAGTTCCCATAATTCCTGACTGTTGGGGATGGTGTGTCGTGGAAACCAACACCACCCAGAGGATTTCCCCTTGGCTATCACTATTTCATAGGGATGCCAGTAAGAGAATTTAGCACCTGCTGGTATCAGTGATAATCATTTTTATGTATGTGGAGCGGGTGGTGCTGTGGTCTAAACCACTGAGCCTCTTGGGTTTGCTGATCGGAAGGTCGGTGGTTTGAATCTGCACGATGGGGTGAGCTCCTGTTGCTCTGTCCCAGCTTCTGCTGACCTAGCAGTTTGAAAGCATGCCTGTGCAAGTAGATAAATAGGTTCTGCTGCGGCAGGAGGGTAAGCAGCATTTCCATGCGCTCTGGTTTCCGTCACGGTGTTCCGTTGTGCCAGAAGTGGTTTGGTCATGCTGGCCACATGACCCGGAAAGCTGTGGACAAACGCTGGCTCCCTCGACCTGAAAGCAAGATGAGTGCCACAACCCCATAGTTGCCTTTGACTGGACTTAACTGTCCAGGGGTCATTTACCTTTACCTTACCTTACCTTTACCTTTACCTTATACCTTCAGATTTTTGATTTTGCACCCAGCATTTATTGGTTGTTGATTACAAGAAGATTAGGGATTTAACACCAAAATTATTAAATACATGAGAGAAATCTCTGAATGAATCCTTTCTGGTGGCATGTAGGGTTGAGTTATATAGGAATGGATACTTCCCAAGGTTGTGTGTGTTTGTGTGTGAGAGAGCACTACACAGTCTTTAAACTAACTTTACATTTCAGAAGATGAATCTTTGCCCTTCTTTGCTACATGCTCGTAATCCTAAGAGAGTAAGCTTCAATATTGGGTGAAGGGCTGAACTGGAGGAAGACGTAGCTCAGCCGTATGCTTCCCTGTGGCAGAAAAATGTGTATATTTTAACCAAGCTGCTTCACTGAATTCTCAAACTTGTATTGGGGGAACATTGGAAGCTGGTTGCGTCAGTCCAATTCTAATCTTGTCAAGCATTTTGCCATATTCATGCTAAATGTGATCTATTTTCTAAAGGAGGGTGGGGGGAAGCACCAAAAGCTTTTTGCTAATGGAATTGTGGTAAAGAAAGTCGGAGGATTGCTATAAGAGACAGAACACTTGTGAGGTTATTGATCATTAACTTAAAATATCTTTAGAAGAGCATAAATAGTGCTTTTGAGACAAATCTGGAACAATAATGTAGCGCATTGTAGATTCAGGGTTGGTACAAAACGTACTAAAGATCAGACATTGTGGGTCTCATTTCCATAGATCCTGGCTCCTATTGCTGTTCTACCATTATTCCAGCCAAAGTAATAATAACCTGCAATTGTGGAAAATATTCTAGTAAGAAGTAACTCACTTTGAACTCCCTAGGCCACAACCCTAAGTTCCTTTTAAGTGTGGAAAAACCTTAATTTGAACGGGAAAGCTTTCAGAGAAGCAAAGGGCACAATTGGCACTTGATTACATGAAGAGTTGGTCCCTGCTGTATTGAAAGAGGCAGTGCCGTATCCATTCCTAAAGGAACCATCTCTAGATCTGGTGGTTTTGAACTAGATATCAACCAGTCACAAATACCCTATTCTTAGGTTGTGGAGAGAGTCACGGTAGGGCAACTGCAAACTTTCTTGAATGGTACTGATTATTTTTTTAAACCCATTCCAATCTTGGTTCGGGCCTATGATTTCCTACTGCACTGGCTCCGTTGGGTAGGTTTTGGGGCACTGTGTTACATCTTGAAGATGTATAGACAGTGTACAGTTCATTGGGGTTTTCTGTTATTTAGACTTGCTATCATATTAATGACATTTGCCATTAATATGTGAACCGCCCTGAGATTTACAGGTAAAAGGTGGTATACAAATTTTAATAATAATAATAATAATAATAATAATAATGGTGATTTCTGTATCAACAGACTAGCTTTCAGCTACTGACAGACTTACTGAAAATAAAGTTTTAATTGGTGAGTGAAGATAGTGTATAGAATGATACACCCTTACGAGATACCTGAATAACATTTGGTATGCACATTCAGGACAAAATTCTACATTTCAGGTTAGAATGCTAGTTTTTGAGGGGAAAAGAAAAGGTGCTAAATATATTGTAATGCCACATCCCTTTGGTAGAATGAAAGTTGGTATTAAATTATGGATTGGAGCAGGATCTTTTTTTCCAGCTGTACTGTGCAACAGAGAAGTCAGCAAGCAGTGATAATAGTAACCTGTTGACAAATTGGCTGCACATATGAATATTTAAATATGTACATATACTTGCAGATCATGAGCCAGGTGGAGGGACAGCAGAAAAGCCTTGTGCAAGCCATTGAATCCCTCCCAGGTTCTGGTCCTCTTTCTGCCTTGGATCAAGACCTGCTGCTTTTAAAAGCTACCTCTGCTGCCACCCTCAGCTGCCTTGGAGAATGCCTGCATATGCTACAACACAGCATACAGCAAGCGAGCCAACACAGTAACAGGACATTGTCTTCAGGTGAGCAATGCTAACCTTCTCGACTCCTCTCTGGGAGTTACCAGTAGTATCGTAACGCCCCCTTTCTCAAAAAGAAGACTCGCCTCTCAACAGAACACACGAGTCATTTAACCAAAGTGTAAAAAAAAAAGGGAGCACCTGTGAAGTTTCTTCACAGTTCTGGGTTCTTACATCACGCCTAAGTCAAACCACGGCTTTGCACAAATGTGAACTCCCAGAGAGAAGATCCTAGCTGCTTCGCTTCTCCCCAACTTTGCTGAGCTAACCCATGGTTTGGTTTTTACCATGGGTTCTAGCTCTCTTGGACAACGCATGAGTGGCAAACCATGGGGCAAACCTTGGTTACAGCTGATGGTTAGTCTGGAGAGAGCTAAATCGCGAACCCAGGTTTGGATGTGATGCTAAGCCAAATTATGGCACAGCGTCAAAAAGACTGGGGAGCTGCAAAGCAGCTGGGATCTCATTTCCAGAAACTTGCATGCTTGTGTGTTCTTGAAATGAGCCAGTTGAGCTTTGATGTTGGGTTTCAGACTGGAATGTTTGTGTATAAGACTTGCAACACAGGCCAATAAACAGCCAGGAAAGTCATGCTAGTTTCTTTGCCGGTGCTTTGTGAAAGCATAGCCTTAATCTTGCCTTCCAAGTACAGATACTGAAGATTAGGTTGCCACACTGCCAAATTGTCATAATCCATTGGCTGATGCAAATTTTAGCTTAGCTTGTTTTGTTTATGCACTGTGACAATATAATAATGCAAACTGTAGTCACATTTTGTTCCTGTTTTTTAAAATAGGAATGACCTTTCGGCATATTAAGCCCATGCAGGTCATACAGAGGCATTTTAAGTTCTGAAACTGTTAGCAGTTAATTTCTAGACAGCCTTTCATTTGAGCTACAGTTTCAGAACATCCTCAAAATCCATTAAGTTCCACAAACGTAGCATTGGAAGTGGAAATATATGAAACAGCTAACACTTTGCATTCTAACACTCTCGTCATTATCATTGAATGTTGTTCAGTACCTAAACTTTTTGATCTATAAATAGCCATAAATTATCAAGTGTCAAAGCTACTTGGGTGAATTCCCCCCTAGGTTAAGTTAATTATGAACATCTTCTTAAGATCGACAATTATTCAGGCAAAAGTATGCTAGTTTAGACTTTTGCTTGCCAGCCATTGGTCATTTTCAAAGTGGCACATGCCTTGAACATGCTGACCCAGAGGCTTCTTTGCATCTTAGAGGGAGGGTGATTTGTCATCTGTATGATAAAACCTGGGATTTTTTGCCTTTAAGCCAAGCCCATTGACTTTGTGGGCCATTTGTAATAAAGCAGTGGTGACCAGGAGATGATGGTTACTGAGTTATGATGCTTCCCTGGTTCTGATTTGAGTTGAAGTATGTGTTTGCAGCTAACAAGAATCAGAACCTTTTTAAAATCACAAGCATCTCCTATATGCTGTGAGGAATTGCTGCCATCCGTGATTGCATGGGACAGTCTGGTCCACAGTGCCTTCAATTTATTGGCGGTGTTGCCGAGTTTTCAATGAAATATGCCTGTGGAGAGGCTGTTTGCCCAAAAAGTATACCATGAACACCTTAGCTGAAAATATCACTGGGTCACAGAGTGTGCAAATTCTGGAATTCTGTCTTTGTTCCATCACAAACACCCGACGTGAGCAAAACAGGGTTAGTAGAATTCTGTGTTGTCACACAAGCCTGTCCTCCCTTTGATCATGGAGTGGAAACTGCTTCAAGTCTTCATCTTTTAAGCTAACGTCAACTTGCCTATCAATGCCTGTGCACCTTTACTTGAAGCAGGTCTTGGACTGCTTCTGCCACTGCTGCTGCTGCTGTTGTCCAAAGTCTGGGGCCAGTTGCTCAAGTACATGCTTATGCTAGAGCTTTCTTCTAGCCTTGAATATGGGTATTAAGATAATCTTTGGAGTAAACCTGATGTTCAGCAGCATTCGCAGCTAGAGAGCTAAATAACACTTGAATAAAAGGGATGATATACTGCTGCCTGCCCTTGGGTGTCTATGTGCAATGGTGTCTTTGGGCATATATATAATATATGCAGTCACTGGGGAAAATGTCAGTGACTCTCACTCAGCTGTTAATATTTGACACCTAAGTACTGTCTAAAAGGTAGAAGTGAAATTGCCTGTACTTATTTCAGAACTGAGCGAATCAAGTCAAACTCCCATTCTGTTTTGAGAGCGGTGCTCTTATTATGCTGGTGCTTGCTCAACAATGGAACCGCACTTGCTACAAATAATAATAATAATAATAATAATAATAATAATAATAATAATAATAAAGACTGGTGTTAATATTTGACACCTAAGTACTGTCTAAAAGGTAGATGTGAAATTGCCCGTACTCATTTCAGAACTGAGCGAATCAAGTCAAACTCCCATTCTGTTTCGAGAGCGGTGCTCTTATTATGCTGGTGCTCGCTCAACAATGGAACCGCACTTGCTTCAAATAATAATAAGACTGGTGCTGTGATAGGAGGATCATACGAGTAGCAAGAAGGGACGCAAACAAGGTTGAAATACAAGTGACTTAATGGGAGGCGGGGGTACAAGTGGCCGAGAGAGATGTTCTTTATTGAGACCTCCCTCAGGCGTTGAGAGAGATTCCCATTCCCTGAAAATGAGTATGCATTGGAGGAATGACGTTGCTGGTAACTTTGGCTCTGTTTCTGTTTCAGAAAGCTTTCTGGGATGGCATGGGCCAAAGTCACATTCCGCCGAGCAGCTGAAAAATGGTGCCCTTAGTTCTTTGACAGTTGCTAGTGCCAATCTTACGTGGCCAGGAGTCCCATCTAAGCCGCAGGAGGCACAAACCATATCGTCTTTGTTGGTGAGTGTGGTGCAATTAAAACACTTGGGCCAAGTATTTCTGTGTTCTAGGCATATTGTGTATGTGTGCTGTGTTATGTAGCTGAACAGATCACCTTTGAAAGGTCCTTTTTACTAATGCTCGTGTTTCCTCCCTAGTCTAGGAGTTCTGGTTTATATGAACACGCTTGAATGCAAGTTGCTGTGCAGGACTAGAACTTAACCTCCTTAAGATTTACCGTATTTTTCGCTCTATAAGACGTACCAGACCACAAGACGCACCTAGTTTTTGGAGGAGGAAAACAAGAAAAAAAAATATTCTGAATCTCAGAAGCCAGAACAGCAAGAGGGATCGCTGCACAGTGAAAGCAGCAATCCCTCTTGCTGTTCTGGCTTCTGGGATAGCTGCGCAGCCTGCATTCACTCCATAAGATGCACACACATTTCCCCTTACTTTTTAGGAGGGAAAAAGTGAGTCTTATAGAGCAAAAAATATGGTATTTTATACTGTGCATTTAGACCTCCCCATTATAGCAGAAATATGGGAAGCTGTTTTATACTGATACCTCCCTCTCGTGCATGGATGCAGACATGTTGGCTGCATATGGATCAGCACATGGGCAAACATTATTAGTACATAGGTTGGGAGCTATTGGTTCTTGTAACCAGAGATGTTTAAATAGCCCTTTTAGATGTTTGGTGAAGAAAAAGGCTGGAGAATATAAAGACTGTGAGGTAAATGAGTTAAGTGCTTCTGCTCAAGTGCTGTGGATGCTGTTCTTTCAGTCTTATTAGATTGTGGAGCCCTTCAATTAACAGGTTAAGTGTGTATGTATATGTGTTAAGTATATGTGTTGTGAGAGACCTCATTCCTTCCCCTTTATTTTTTCAGTTCACTGTGCAGTGAAGCAAATGCCCGCAGAAAATACCTAGCATAAGCAGAATGCTCTCTCCCTTTCGTGCTGAATTGTTTCCAAAGGCCCCCTTGAATTATGAACTGAGAATGAAATGTTGTGGCATATTTGAAGTGGCTCCTGGGTAGCTGCTGTAGTGGGAATTGGCTGCATAAATTCTGTCTGTGTTGCCTGTGGATGTGACACCTGAAGTTGGGAGCTTTTTGCTCAGTCTTCACTCTGCCAAAATAAAAATAAAAGCCTTCAGAAAGTGATGAATGGCGTTTTCAACCCAGGGAGCGCATAATCCACAGGTAACCTCGCTGACAAAGGAATTGCTTTAATAAACACCGTAGCTTCCCTCATCATAAGCCTGTTAATGATTTTCATTTTCACAAGTCTCATTATCTTCATCCAAGTCGGCAGTATTGCTTTCTATGCCCTTTGCTTCATAATGTCTAGTCATTCAGACAAGATGAATATGTTTACTGCCTCCTTGGGAGCCAATCAGAGCTCATGCAGCCAGCCCTGCTCCCCATCTCCCCTTAACTCACATGGTCCACTTTATTGAGATTCCCTTTGGATGTGTGCCACTTACATCCCAGTTCATTTTCTTCCCTCTTAGGCTGCACTAAGAGATTACTTGACAAGCAGTGTAGTGTTGCCATAGATCCCCACCTAGTGGTCAAAAGCTGTTCCAGTGGCTATGCTTTGAAACCTTTTACTGTATAGAAAAGTATATGGTAGAAGATTGAAGTTTTTTCTTCAAGAATTAGAACATGTTACAGGCAGATTCTAACAATACCTAGCATCACTCAAGTCAAATGTGTAGTTGGTCAAAAGCTCAAGAGACAAGGATGTTCATGCTTATTCATGTAAAAATATAAAAAGTAAAAATATTAATACAGTCATACATCGAGTTGAATGTGCTTCAGGTTGAGCGCGTTCGAGTTGCGCTCTGCGGCAAACCAGAAGTAGCGGAGTGCATTACTTCCGGGTTTCGCTGCTCGCACATGCGCAGGTGCTCAAAATGGCGTCACGCACATGCGCAGAAGCGGCGAAACGCGACCCGCGCAGACACGCCATCGTGTCTTGCGATCCATTTGGGATGCAAATGGGGCTCCGGAACGGATCCCGTTCGCATCCCGAGGTACCACTGTACACAATTGTACCCTGTTTTGTATAAATTGAAGTAAGAACTAATTTAATAGTTCTTGCTTGCTTTTATGCTGATTAAAAATCCTTCTGCAGGATTTTGTTTTCATAATGAGGCATTTGTAAAACTCATGTTTTCTTAATTTTAAACCAACAACAACAAGAAGAAGTTCAGGCTTGTATAAAGAAACAAATAACAAATAATATGAACAAAGTAGACTTCTCTCTTTTTGTTCAAAGACATTAATATTCTTTTTTTTGGGGGGGGTAAATCTTAAGTTTCTCATTTGAAAGTAAATTTTTGAATTGCAATATCTATCTATCTAGGTGATTTTTGCCTAACAGTGAGTAAAGCTAGAGTAAATAACCATATAAAGTTAAAGGTACCCCTGCCCGTATGGGCCAGTCTTGACAGACTCTGGGGTTGGTGCGCCCATCTCACTCAAGAGGCCGGGGGCCAGCGCTGTCCGGAGACACTTCCGGGTCACGTGGCCAGCGTGACATCGCTGCTCTGGCGAGCCAGAGCCGCACACGGAAACACCGTTTACCTTCCCGCTAGTAAGCGGTCCCTATTTATCTACTTGCACCCGGGGGTGCTTTCGAACTGCTAGGTTGGCAGGCGCTGGGACCGAGCAGCGGGAGCGCACCCCGCCGCGGGGATTCGAACCGCCGACCTTTCGATCGGCAAGCCCTAGGCGCTGAGGCTTTTACCCACAGCGCCACCCGCGTCCCAAATAACCATATAGATTTACCTGATTGTGGAGATTTCTGGCCACATTTTGCTTACAAAACTTTCTTCTTTTGTGGATCATCTTTCTTCCATCATAGCACCCCAATTTATTAAACATCAAGGGCTGTATCTGGGGGTTGGAGGAACCCTCAAAGCAAGTGGGATGACTTCATTGGATACAACCCAAAGATATGAAAGTTAAAAATTTGTAATGAGTAAGACATTTTAAAATTGCTCAACTTTTGTCTACTTTATACTTTGAAATGGCCATGGTTCATGGAGTATAATTTGCACTTTCAAAACAACAACAACAACATCAGCCTGATAAATGGAAAAATGGATAAAGGGGAAAATACAGCCAAGTGTCATTTGCGAAGCTATACACGGAAACATCAAATCAGCTCATAATGCCCTCGTTCTCACATAACACACTAAGCCATTAAGTTAGTATTCTCTGCACCTCTGCTCATGGTTTTGCTGTCCAAGACACACCACAAGCTGCAAAGCCATAGGGCAAATCTCGGTTGCAGCTCATGGTTTGTCTGACGAAAGCTTAACCCACAAGCCTGGGTTTGGATGGTACATGAAGCCAGATCATGGCTTGACTCAGCACAGCAGCAAAACAACAGGGGAGAAGCTCAGCTGCTGCCCTCTCATCTCCTGCAGTTATTTGTTCTTGCCAAGCCGTAGCTTGGCTTAGTGTTACGTGCCACTCTCGGTGCATCACTTTTGTAGTTAATGCCTGGCTTCCAGTATCTGAATACCTGCAAGGTGCTTTGAACCACTTCAGAAAAGCAGTAACTTAAGTCACCCTTAAAATAACCCTTTAAGACAGGCATCACTAGATATCTGTCTCTTGAGACAGATGTCAGATGCCAACAACAACTAGATATTCCAAAGAGACAATTCCTTTCTTTTTCAAAGGACTCTGACTTTCTCTCTCTCTTCCCCCTCCATGCGCCCAAAACCTGGTGAATTTCCTTTCTAGTTGTTCTTTTCGCCACCAACCCAGGCTGCTTTTAAAACTCCACTTAGGGAGCGCATTGATTTTCCTCTCCTAGGGTGGGTAAGCTAGGCTTTTCCCTGCCTTTGCTGTGAAAAGAACAGATGTACATTCCATTGATTTTTGAGCATTGATTCACCCCTCAGGCTTGGCCCTCCTCCCAGGCTTGAAGCAGACTCCCTGCCTTTCCCCCCCTTTTAAAAACCCACACACACAATTTAAGGTTTGGCCTAGATATTTATAGAATTAAATGCACATTTGCCCTTCAACCCCCTCCCCCCCTTTTTAAAGAGAGACTCAATTTTAAAATTACGTAGTAGAACTTTTTATATCCCATCTTTTACGCTTTAGATATGCAACCTATTGAAAATAGTTTTAATTCCTGGTCAGTGTCTGAAAGCAGACTGAATGAGGCAATGTTTGTTGTGTAACTGGGGTAAGGAATATCTGAATTGTGGGCCAACTTTGGGGGGGGGACCAGTTTTGCTTGCCGGGCGTGACATCACTGTTGACATCAGCTGATGGGTGGGAGGGCAGGGTTTAATCCTGTATTGGCTGTGCTACCCTGTTCCCAGCTGATGAATGGAGAGTAAAAAAAAACCAAACCTTTGCCTTCTCCTTTAAGCAGGTGGGGAAATGGTCCTGCTGCCGCCCAAGTGCCCTCTTACGACAGCTGGAGGAGGGAGAGGCTGCTTCAAAAGGCACTTTGCTCCTTTAAGACAATCTTTCAGTGCTTTCAGTGGAGGTGTAGAGCAGGGGTTTGGAAGGTTTTCCTCGCCTGGGCTGGTTCACTCCAGCGGATGTCCCTCCATAGGCTGGATTGCGCCCACAGCTGTGATTTCCAGCATCTGTGCAGACACGATTTTTGGTGTCTGCGTCTGCGCAGGAGCGATTTTTGGCGTCTGAGCATGCGCAGACACAATTTTTGGCACCACGGAAGCGGGTCCCCACGCCGCGCTGTGCCGGTTTAGTGGGTTTTGCTACCTGCGCATGCGCAGAAGCGGTCTACGCGCCGTGTGCATGTGCAGAACAGGCACCTCTGGTTGCAGATTCCTCAGGATCCTGTGTGCAAACGGAGGTACCACTTTATATAAAGCCATTTCATTCAATCATCCCTTATGGCCACCATCTCTTCTGTCTCGTAGACTAAACACTGGCGTCTCAACAGGGTTGCAGCTTGTTTAATACCTACAGGAAGCTTCTCAGGGAGGGTGTCTGGATACCCTGAGTGACACATCATCAATATGTGTTTGCACCCATCTCTCCTTCCCTTCCCCTCTTAGCCTAGTGAGACTCGAGTCGCTCATCTGGTACTTGCCATCATCAAGTTCCTTCACCCTTTCCCAATGTTCTGGTGGTTGTCATGTCTTGTCCTCTACGAAGAATGACTTCTGCAGCCTGGAATAGATAGGGAGTGGCATACCTAAAGAGCTTTAAAAACCAGTTTAGCACGTAAGCTACTGAATGAAGTGTATAGAAATGGATAGCTCAGTTGGTTAGAGCGTGGTGCTGATGATGTCAGGGCTTCAGGTTCAATCCCCATATGGGACAGCAGCATATTCCTTCATTGCAGGGGGTTGGACTCTACAGTTCTCTGATTATAAATGCCACCCCAGTCTCTGAACAGTGAGAGGCTCCAAGGTTCTCCCAGGGTTTGGTTTCCACGGAATGAAGGTCAGCGGAGACTGCAGTGTCTTTAGGATAAATGGTTTTATTTGCACATGTACACAACCCGAGCATGAGATCTCAGCTTTAACACCGCAACAGATTTTGCTTCCCTGTCTGGTTGCAAGGGGAGCCCCAAAGTCCAGCACAGAGCTAAAAAATCCATGCCTCTCTGCTTCCAGCTCAGCTATCTCTCTTGCACACTCTTTAGCCCAGCCCTCCCCACTTTGGACCTATTCTTCCCCTTTGCTTAGCTGCAGCTATTGCAACTTAGCTCATTCTTTTAGATGCTGATCAGGGCAGTCAAATTGCCAGCTTAGGTCATTGTCTTACTAAGGAACTTGCCTGACTGGTTTGGCAACCTTCTCTACTAGAGTCTAACATTCATGGAATACAAGATCCCAAGAATTGGAAGGGATTTAGGGCATCATCGAGACTGAAACACTCCCCCCAACCCCCCCCTAACATTATATTTAAAACTGCTTCACTTTCCATACACACATGACACCTTGTTAGATTCTCACTGTATTTTTTCAAAGAGATAGCAGACTGTTTGAGAGGCTTTGTGGCTTCTGTCCCAAGTGCAGAATATAGCATTGATTGCAACGTTTGTTGCTTCGTGTTATCAGCATGCTTTTGACTTTGCAATATCTGGCAAGCCAGCTTACATAGATCCTGAAAAGGAGGATCGCTATGGCAGGGTGCTGCTTCTTCCTGGAGTGTTGGCATGGCGCTTGAGTATTTACAGGCAGATTTCATCTAGTAATTGGCTTTCCTCTGACTTCTGTTGGGGTGTATTGCTGTAAATTGCATCTCTCTTAATTAGAGTTCATGAACTGACTGGGAGGGGCGGGGGGGGGGAGAGTTTTGGCTGACATCCAAAATATACATTGCAAGTAACTAAATAAAATGAGGTTTGACTTGTCTCTTGAAACAGAACGAACCATTTAATGCTACCCCTGAGGAAACAGACTGACACAGCTAGATATTACCAATAGTAAATAATAATGCTCCTTTTTGCCCCCTCATACCAGTAGTTTAGCGTTTCCCAAACTTGGGTCTCCAGCTGTTTTTGGACTACAATGCCCATCATCTCTAGCTAGCAAGACCAGCAGTCAAGGATGATGGAAATGGTAGTCTGAAAACAGCTGGAGACCCAGGTTTGGGAAACACTGCTGTGGCTGGTAGAATCTGGGTTCTTGATGTCAAGTTGGGTTTTATATCTATTACTCTTTCATTCAGCATCTATTCTGAATTAAGGATGTGTTAACATTCCCCCCTGTTTTGTGTGTATTCATACCAGAGGGAGATAGTGGGCTGTATGTATGTTTGTATGTGTGTGTGTAACTAAACAAATTATATGGGTTAGCAAATTCCTAGTCTGGAATGAGATACAAGGTGGCTAAGAGAGGATTTTTCCAGCTGCCCACAGTTCTGCTTGCTAGGAGTGTGTGTCTTTTGCTCCTCTAGGAAGAAGGAACTCCCAGAAATCGCAGACAGGTTCTCGCTTCCGCTGCAGTTTTGGTAAGAGAAGAAATAGCAAGTGTCCAAGCCTTCACACAAGTAATGCAAGACCCTACCTCTCCCCAAGGCCTCCATGCTTGCTGGAGGGGACAACACATTGATATGAAGGACAGAAGAAGCTTGATTAATGGAGCAATTGGACATTTGTTGCCCTGTTCTTCCAGGGAAGTGTCTGTCTGCAGAATGCATCTTTACTGAATGCATTCTGCTTATTCTCACTCAACTCCGCAACTTTCCCCCTTCCCCCTCATAAAACTGTTTAATGAATAGGCTGTGATAGGTGTTGTCCAAGGTGCAAAGCTAAGGCAACTTGGGCAGGTGTTAGCTAAGTGGCTAACTTGTTGACTCAAGATGATACCATGTACAGGAGTTTATTCTGAATCTAGGCAAAACTTTGCAAGGTGTGTGTGGGGAGTTCTTTTTCAGATGAGAGCCATTGGAGACTCTCTGATTCTGCTGAACGTGCTCCTCTTATTTGCTTTTAAGGTCGAAAAGGGGAAAAAAATCTGTTCCACAATAACCCACACACTCCCATTTTTATCATTGGCTTCTCAGGTCTTGCTTGCTGCCTATTTCGGTTGCTACTTTTGACATCCCTTTGCTTTCATTACTGCACACCTGAGCAAGCCACATCCAGTCCTTGTTTCAATGCAGGGGCTGCACCAGTGCCCAGACAGCTTCCCCATGTGTGCTGCCAAATATTGCTGCTTGTCAGGATGGGGAGTGTGATTGTGATGAAGAGGAAGGGTGCATTATGGAGTGTTCATCCCTGTGTACCTTCCCTCCATGGAAATCACTGTTTGGAAGGATGGGGGGAAACAAAACTCTGATGGGAGGAAGGCATGTGGGGAGAGACACCTCCGTAAATCTCCTCTCCATGTACATCTCCATTGTGTGTGCATGTGTGAATGGCCTAGCTCACTTCAGGCCCCTGGTATGCAGACTCTTACCACTAAATTTGGTGCTTAGGTGGCAGCGAAAAGATCACCCATCCCTGCATTGGTGCATCATAATTCGAATGTTAATCGAGGATCCCATTGTAAACAATGCAATATCAATAGCTGAGGGCGGATGGAGCCCGTTCAGAGTGTGGGGCAGTGCTTTGTGAATAGGGGAATACTTTCAACCTCTTCAAGCAAAACCTGATAATCGCCAAACGTGCTACTCTCTAAGTGCCGGGATGTTTGTGAAGACTGCCAGTCCTTTCATTTCAGACCTTCTTTACATAGGCTTGAAAAAAAATCTTTTTTTATTTGTGCATTGGAAGTGATGGAATTTAATAGACTTCAGGCCGTGAGCGAATTAGCCCTGCGGTTCAAATCCCAAGCAGCCCTGTCCTGAGCAAGCTGAACTTAATGGCTTATGACTTGCATACATCATTGAGGATCATTGTGACAGCATAGGTGCAACTTGTCCTGTCAGTATCATGTTTCTTTAAGGGACCAGCTCTTTTCCTACCCCAGGTGGGTAGACCATTCTCCTAGGCCTTATCCTTTATCTTGGCTCCTATTTTAATTTCCCTTTGTTGCTCTGCTTCCCTTTCCAGCATTTGTGCTGACTTATGAAAAAACCAAACATGTTTACAATAACCCTCCCGTTTTCCTACTTACTCCTTTCCTCCTAATTTCCTCCTTCCCTACTCATCTCACTGATTTAGTGAATAATTAGCTCCTTACCCAGTATGGAATTTGTGTCTCTCTCCCCTGCTCTGATCCTCACAGACCCCAGTTGTCCCCCTACTGCAGACTTGGGCCCTTTCTTAGCCACTTGCTAGCTCCCTCTGACCATCATCTCCATTCTTCCATCTCCTATAACTTCCTTGGTTTTCGACCTGCATGGTAGGAACTGCAGGCACTGCTTTCTTGTTTTCTAGAGTTTAGAAGTTCTACCAATGCTCCAGAGATTCTAACATCATGTGGTACAGTCCTAGTACACCAGAGAGAAAAGATCTAGCCAAGTCCTGTCCCTGATGGTGCTAGTTTTTTTTATGGCATCTTGCTACTCGGGTGCCAGCCCAGGGACCAGTTCATATGCCTCCCAGGTGAGTAGCAAGGTTGTGTTGTGCCGTACCTGAAGTGCATTGCTGCTCTGGCTAGTCTGCTAAAAAGAGTATATTCTGAATGTTTATATTTAATGCAAGGTGACTTTATATTGGACTTGGATCTTTATGGCATCTTGGTTTGTATGAATGATAAAAAATAGTTGCACAAAATAGACATTCCATGGACTCCTGTTGCTAAGCTTGCAGAGTTACGCGGACACACAGAGGAATTACCTGAGATTGGAATGTTTTCGTTTTGCCTTGCACTTGAAATTAAATGCAAGCTTTTAATGATCCCAAATGGACTAAACGATGAGCGTACCTTGTCAGTGTTGCTTGCACTTACCAGAAAGTGAACAGTTTCAGCTTTGACGAGAGCATGTTCAGTATTACATAGCAAGGCACATTCTCTGTGTGGCAGAGACATTAAAGGATTTCTTACTGTGGCCTGTCTTTTTCCATTATGCTTGATTAAATCCTTTTTAGGCTGCATAGTACTGCAAATGCCTTTAGCCTGTAATGATTCGTACGGCTAAATTAATCTGTTGGCAAAATGCTGCTGTTCTAAGCTTATTTGCTATATCGGACCACCCAAATATGACATCTGACATAATCAATTGGAAAGTCCCAGGTAAGGTATGCTTAGCTCAAATGATTAAATGTACAATTACACTAAAAGTAGAATTAAATGACATTAAGCCCACTGCAGCAGCATTGACAGAAATGACTTATTCCAATCTAACTAATCTTGATTTTTATAGCTTGCTGCAACAGACATTGTGCACGCAAGTAAAATCTCCCTGGTAAACCTGTTTGCGTACATATTTTATACTGTAGCAAATGCCTTTTAAGCCAAAGCTTCTGCCTTTATTTTCTCTTGGGAGTGGAACACCCTGGATAAGATGTGTGTTTTGCACAATCTCTCCAATAAAAACAGGAAATGCATATCTCCCTGTAAATATATTATAGTTGCATAAGCTTGGAGCCTAATGTTTTGCTAACTTGTTGAGTTATACTCACCCAACTTCCATGAGGGCTGCTCCCCTTCCATGAACAGTAACGCCTTCCTTTCACAAAGTTAAGATCCAAGCCATAACCCTAATTTTCATCAGATTCTTGGGATTTTTATGCGGCATATGCATATCAGGGGTTGGCAAAAGGTGGATGTGGTCCCCCTCTGACCACTGACCAATTCATAGTGAACTGTTTAATTCTGGATTATTATTATTTTTGCAAAGAATACTGGATTGGGTAGACATTTAAGCCTGATCCGTTAAGGTTCTGAGTCTTCACTCCTGTTTGCAAATTTCAAAAACTTGTAGTGAACCATGGGGATTCTAGTATTGTCGGGGTTTTTAAACTAGACCCAGCAATATTAGCTGCAGCAATAATTTAAAGTCTTTTTCGTTCGTTCTTTTCAATTAAGGTCAAACCTATAAGGGCCACTGCTTGCTTTGATTCATATCAACTCCATTTGGTGCTGGCCTGTTTCTTGCTTATTTGATACCAACTCTGATTAAGATGCGTTGTCCTTGAGATTTACCATGTGTTCAAAACGAACATTGTAATTAGTTTTGATCTTTCTCTCTTTGCCATCCCAGCATTGCCAAATGTTATTGGCCAGGATCCAAAGAGGTACTTTAGGTGCATCCAAGGCCTTGAGCATATCCGTGTGGAATATTTGACTTGAACACCAGACACCCATATCAGAAACTGCTTTTGAAAAGTCTCCTTAGTTTTTTAAAAATGAGTTTGCCATGTTTTACAGAAGTCTGCTGCTTGAGAAATAGAAGCCGTTAGCCCTTACCCCTCCCTGAAAGAGTGGAACAAGGCGGGTTTGCTTTTTGGGGGAGATTCTGGCCATAATAAAGAAACCACAAAATTTTAATTGCAGGTTTACACTGTGTTGTGTGTTTATAACCTCGTGGACATTGATACTAAATTTCAAGGAAACGGCCCATTTTAACGCATGGTTACATGCAGAATTTAGGGGGCTAGACTTGCTTGGCTGAACTGCCTCCCCTTCTCCCCCTTTTTGGCCGCTCTAGAATGCGCCATTGTCTGTTGTTTACATTTGTTCAAGTTTAATACTGGTGCAAAATACTGGAAGGAAACTTAAATAGAATTGAGAACATAATATATCATATATTTGAATTCGGCCACCAGCATTGTTCATTAGAAGAATGCTAAAAAGGGGATTGGAATCCTTTTTGTAAGAGTGCTAAATAAACAATCTATTATTATAATTGTCTAAACGTTTTAGTGTCAACTTAGAAAAAGAAGATAAAAAACAGCAGGCTAACTGAAGATCTTCTTTACACTTAGAAAACTTTGAATGTGTCCCATTAAATTAAGGATCGGGAAACCTGTGGCCGTTCAGAATTTATTTATTTATTTGATCATATTACTCCCATTATTCCTGGCTGTTGACCATGCTGTTGGCCAAGTACTGTAATTACAATTAGAAGCAAAATCCTCTTTTTAAAAACAAACATTGTCTCAGGTGTGTGTTTTGGGGCTGTGAGTGGTATTTGATCACTTGGAGGTAAAGTTGAACTCTGTAGGGCTTACTTCTGAGGAAACACTTCTAGGGTTGTGCCGTCGCTGTCTGATATGAGTTTAACAGGATCTTAATGAGTTGGTTTATCTTTGGGAGCGCAACACACAGCCATTGACCATGTGCTTTGACAAATTCAATAGGTCATACTGCCTGATCGTTACTTAGAGCAAGGACAGAGTGCATTAAAACTATCAATAATTTCCCTCTCTATAGAACATAATAGTAAATTGATCACTCACTTACTGGACTGTCCTCTGGAAAAGGTGACATTATACTGATAATCATTGCGATGTCTTTTCTGTACACACTAATACAGTGTTCAGGATAAACACAGTGAGCTGTGGGTTGGTAGACATCACTGCAAACTAATCTAGCTTAAATTGATGCATCAAACACCATTTAGTGGCTGTGGAAGAAGTTTCTGAAATCTGGTTATATATAACTTGTTTAGTTTTAGGTTTGTAATTTTTTTTTTTAAAAGAGGAATACTACCTTTTATGTAAGAATCATTCCCCATTCAAGGTCACTAATATGCAATTATATAGATTTATTATGTAGTACATAATAAACGCAGGTGGTGCTGTGGTCTAAACCAAAGAGCCTAGGGCTTGCTGATCAGAAGGTCGGCGGCTCGAATCCCCACGACGGGGTGAGCTCCTGTTGCTCAGTCCCTGCTCCTGCCAACCTAGCAGTTTGAAAGCACGTCAAAGTGCAAGTAGATAAATAGGTACTGCTCTGGCGCGAAGGTAAACGGCGTTTCCATGCGCTGCTCTGGTTCGCCAGAAGCGACTTAGTCATGCTGGCCACATGACCCAGAAGCTGTCTGCGGACAAACGCAGGCTCCCTTGGCCTATAGAGTGAGATGAGTGCACAACCCCAGAGTCATCCGTGGCCGGACCTAACGGTCAGGGGTAGCTTTACCTTTTCATGATTAATGCGTTGGATACAGACTATGGCTGCACACACAAATTTGTGGGGACAGTTAATGTATGAAGTGGCTCTTGACTGATGGCTTTATATGCATTTTCCTAAACCAGGCATAGGCCCTACAATTCCCACCATCCCTAGCTAATAGGACCAGTGGTCAGGGGTGATGGGAATTGTAGTCCCAAACACCTGGAGGGCTGAGTTTGCCTATGCCTGCCCTAAACTCATCTTCATTGGCAGCAACTCACATTTCATTCATATAAACCAAGCTTCCTCAACCTTGTCCCTCCAGATGTTTTTGGCCTACAACTCCCATGACCCCTAGCTAGCAGGACCAGTAGTCAGGGATGATGGGAACTGTAGTCTTAAAACATCTGGAGGGCCGAGGTTGAGGAAGCCTGATATAAACCTTCCCGGGTGTGTGTGTGTGTGTGTGTGTGTGTGTGTGTGATTTTGCAACCCTTTCTCCTTTAAGTCTAATAAACTTTTAGCAAAACTGCAAGATGCTTCTTATAATCTGGTATAGGGTAGCTCTTCCGCCTCTGCAGAGGCACTTGGAATCTGACATCTTGTTTAAAAAAAGAAAGAAAGCCCTCTGTAATAGGGATTTTTTTTAAAAAAAACAAAACAAAACACAAAAACATCTGCTAGCCGAAATCCGTCCCTGTTCTCAGCACTGAACAAGATGCTCTTTTTGTAAGGTTAGCTCCCGTGCCCAGAGGGGAAGAGACCCAGGGCCCCCGCAGAACAGCATCATTTCTCCCGTTGTAAGCGATTTGTAGTTTAAGCTCGCTGATCCCGCGTCACATGACTGGGACGGTAGGCAGCAGATTCGTGCTGAATTGACATCATGCTTTTCAAATTCAGTGGAAATTAAAAAGGAGGTGGGGGCAGAGCAGGGAGGGGAGGCTTCTCCTGACTCTTCCTGGTACTACTAATTCCTAGCTCCAGCTCGCCTGTTATTAAAGGAGCTAGGCAGCAGCCACCGAAAACAGCAGCGCTGTTACGTAGCTCAGGACTGTCAATGAGGTCGAGCTGGATGATAAACAAACCCGCAGTAGAAACATCCTCTGTAAGTTTTGAAGCTCCGTTAATAAGTTCTTTCTGTCTTCTCCTCTCCCCTTGGCAAGTTAGACTCCGTGTTTAACTCCGGGCAGAATATTAGTTTACACCCAAGTATAAAATTGCAGCATTAGGTTGTGCGCAGTGCTCACTTTTAAATCCCGTTGAAATTGAAGCCACTCGTTCAAGTTATCAAGTACGGTAAAATAACCGTACGAAAGAATATTGTTCCTTTGGTTTTTAACGCCTTGGCAGGGGGGAAAAGAGTTGCTGTTTTACTCTTTCAGAGCTACTGCAATCTACAAAGCTTAAATGGATACAGCTAATGTAGTTAATGCAGTGCTATCTTTGAAGCCAGCGTTACAGCTACTCTTCTAATGGAATTATATTGCCAGATAAAGCTGTATATGTTGCTTGGAGAGCAAGGATATTTTAATGCATTGTTTTGGAAGGTATTGAGGGGTCTGAGCGAATTTTTACTCTGTAACTTGCTTATATAATGATGCCTAATGTAGATCAGAGAACCCTCTGTGTTTTTGACTACTAGAAAGTTACTGAACTTCAGTAAGTAGCTTTTGGGAGGTAAAAAGAAATGGATTCAGTTTTGTGTGAAGTCACAAAGATTCAGTAAAACATGTTATTTTCTTCTGGACCTTAAATTATCTGACCTGTTCCTTTACTTTCAGTTCTCTCATCATAGCAAGAGAGCAACTCCCTTATCACACTCCTTCTTATAACTGCTAAAAATTATTTATTGGTTCATTTCGCAGTTACTGCTATGGAACTATTGCTGAGCTTTTATGAAATGAAATATAAATGAGGCAAGATTTCCTATGGTGTCTAGTTTATACCAAAGCAGTAATATAGCCTCAAGAAATACCTGGCCTAACCCAAATGATTCATTTCCTGAAACTCCTTGAGTTGTGGCCAACTAAGTTCTGTTATGGTTGCCATATGTCTGGAATTTCATGGACATAGCTGGGATTTGGTTGCTGGAAACAGTGTCTGGGAGGAAATCGCTGAAGTGTCTGGGAAAATCCAGACGTATGGCAACCCATGACAGAAGTGCAGATTTGGGTGAATTTCATTAAAAATAGCTCAAAAATGTCATTTTTGAAAAAGTTTTTTTTGGGGGGAGGGAGCTCAACAACTTTGGCCTAAATAAATAAAATAAACATAAAATAAAATAAAAAGCTCAACAACTTAAAAAGCTCATCAACTTTTGTGTCTGGATTTCCCCTTTTTGAAATATGGTAACCCTAGTTCTGCTCCAGGTTTCCCCATTGCAATTAATGGACCATATCTCTTATTTTCAGTGGGTATACTTTTGAGTAGAACGAACTGTGCATGCAGCCTCCTGAAAACAGGAAATGCCTTTAACTTAGTAAATTTGGAATCCTGTTACTTTTAGTTAAAAGGCTTCGGATTATTGCATTTTTGACGAGGAATCCTTTAGTTGCTCCTCCTCCTCCTCCTCCTCCTCCTCCTCCTCCTCCTCCTCCTCTTCTTCTTCTTCTTCTTCTTGAATAAGTACAGGAGTTGGTATTTGAAACACTCACCAATGTGTCTGAAAAATGAACACATTGTGCAATGTTGCCATAACCTTTAACACCAGAAGTTAGAGCATCCTGAACATCACAGCCTTGTTATTGACAGATGCATAGTCTTAAAATAGTGAATGAACCATTTATTTTCTTCTATTACAACCAATCTGCTTGAAATATTTAGCTAGCTGATTCTTTATTGACTCCTAGCCCTTCAAATGATTATATCCTTCTCTGATTTACTAGGTGATAGTAGAACATTTGTCCTGCTGCATAGCATCCAAAATTTTCAGTGAGTAAGATGACAATATCATTTTTTAAAAATGAAAGTGGCGCCTTCATAGTATATGCTCAGATTCATTCTGTAAACTCCTTATGACTTGTCCAACTCCTCAGCACTGCGGATTTGGTGATTGTTCATAACTTACTGAAAATTATGCTAGTCAGTTAGGAATGTTGAGTGAGTATTTGGAAATAATCTGGTGTTCTAAGAGATCTCTGTAATTAAGCTTATATGAATTCATGCCATATTGCTCTTTGTTGTGTCCAGCTGGTGATACTGATTATATATATTTTCCTCTCTCCCTTCCACCCCGAAACCAGTGTTCCACGCGTGACTTGATCCTAGTTGAAGATGAGGTGACAGATACTGAAGATAATGAAGAAGATGATATAGGAGTCCTGGAAGATCAGCGCAGTGTAATTCTTCATCTCATCTCGCAACTCAAACTTGGAATGGACCTAACTAGGGTATGCATCTCCTCCTCCTCTTCCTCCAACCAACGAAGCCTTCTTTAAGAGTCACATGCTATTAAACAGGCAGTCTCATTGGACTTTGCCGCAAACCTCTCTGCAAAATCTGCTTTGGCAACATGTTCCAAGTGTTGCCTCCCTTAATGAGTGTAAGGAATTTGATCCGCTTTACAAAGCGGACAGTGACTGACTGACTGACTGACTGACAGTGTGCTGCCTTTTTGTGGGAGATTTTGCAGTTCAATCTGACTCAAACTATGTACATTGACACCGCTTCTTACGACCGAAAATACTGAAGCTTCCAGGTTCTTCATGGGCTAAATCAGGAGGAGAAGTAAAAGCAGGGGGGAGGCTAACCCTTTTTTGCGGAGGGGGCAAGGGTTTCACTGACCTATCAGCAGCCCTCTAGGAGCCATATTTAAAGTGAGTATGGCTGAAGTAGATGGGGTCAGTTTTAAATTTTGTTAAGAGACACATTTTGAGGGTCATTGAGGCATCATTGAATTGTTTCAGGAACCCATCCCACAGGAGAATTTTTTAAATATATATATATATATATATATAAATTTTTATTAGTTTTTTTAACATACCATTTTCAACATTAATTAAACATATTTTAACATCGTATTCAATTTTTTTGACTTCCGTCAGTCCTGTCTGAAAATTTTCCAATCTAATCTCTTAGTATACATTTCTTATTTTCCCTGTTACATTTAAAACTCATAACCAATATCTCTATTCTTTGTCTACTTTGTAGCACTTCATATATTCCTCCTTGCAAAACTTCTTGTAGTCCTACTAGTGTAATTTGTTGGTTACAATTGCTTTTCAAATAGTTCACCTACTTCTTCCAATCTTCTGTAAATCTCTGGTCCCGCAGGTTTCAAATCCTTCCTGTCATTTTGTCCAATTCTGCATAGTCCATTATTTTCATCTGCCATTCTTCTTTCATCAGAATTTCTTCTTGTTTCCATTTCTGGGCTAACAACCACAGGAGAATTTTTATTATTTTTTAAATGCACACATTTGAGGGACCTTGGAAAGTCACAAAACTTACAGTATCATGGCAGGGAGCAGTCAGTCAGTGTTTCTTTTCAAATTAAATTTTAAATAACTGGGATGCAAAAAACTTTTGGTACCATGGCGTAACAGTGGCTGGGATAGGAGCAGCCAGTTGTCGCCGTTGTTGTTTTTAACAACAAGCCTAAAGGGACCTCACAGGTTAACCACACCTGAAGTATGCAGGTGATACCTAACTCTATTGCATCTGGAACCATGTGTGGCCATGCAGGTTTGGTGTCTGGTCGTTGGTGGTAGGCTGGAAGAGAGCCATTACATTGATTCTTTGTAAGATGGAGAGTTGGCAGGTGGTTCTGCGAATATGGGCCATTTGTCTGTTCCAGATAGGCCACACTCCTTCTGAAGAACAGGTGCATAATCTTGGGGGGGGGGGTGTGTTTCTGAAAGCGAAGTTGCTGTGAGCATCTTCTGGCAGTTTGGGATGGTGTGCTGGCTTCAGCGGTTTGTGGACAGGGATTGTTTGGTCATCAAAACTGGATTACTGCAAAGTGAAGACCTTCTCCTTCCCCATGAGTAGTCTGTAAAGACCTGAACAGTCTTTCATGTTTGTGTTGGGGACACCATGCCTTGGAGGGGGAAGCAAGTGAGGCGTCGGTGACCAAACTTAATTACTGACTACCATATCCAACCAAAATCTGTTGACCACGCAAGGCTAAATTATTTAATTTTAATCGTTCTTTTTATAACATGTTAGAAAACAAAATTGCCTCTAATAGTTGTCAAACACAGGACGCCGGTGACATGGCTAATATACAAGTGTCCACACTTTGGGGGAAATGTTCCACAGCCCTATATGTAAATAATGAAGAGTATTTAGCCTGTGAAGTATAGCAGGAGTACTGCAAAAAGCTCTCATTATATTGGGTTGTCCTCTTGAGTGTATGTCGTTTTTCTGAACATGGGAAGGTCAAAAAACCACTGACTTTGATTGGTGTCGTAACCTAATACACCGAGAGAGTACTTTCCTGAATAATGCATGAAAAGAAAATGGTTTCTCAGTTTGACCTCGTAGACCAAATGAAAGTATAAAGGGCAGCTGAAGCAGAGGCATTAGTGAAATATGTGTTTTCCCTGTGAATTAAATGTATTGGCAATCATGGGACAGAATATTATTAAATATTCATTTGCATGTTTGAGGACATTGTGGAGAACTTTTCAGTCAGAATGGTTATCTAAGGATGATGCCGGAATGAATAAATATGGCTAAGTGAAATTGTTTTAGAATTCTCTTCCTTGGTGACAATGGAAGGATCTGTGTTGTATTTTGGAAAAATATTTATTGGGTTTCAGCATTTTGGGTACATAGCCGAAATAAAAAGGGAAGAGACAATATTGGACAGATAATGGGGTTAGAGAGGGAAACCTCCAGCATCTATATTCTCATCTGTTCAAAAGCACTGAAACTAAATTTCACTTTCTTTACACATCAGTAATCAGGTCCATTTGGGTTCATTCTGCACCCTAATTGATCTTTGGAGATTATTATTTTTTTTGGACCCATATCATTTAGTAAATATAGCAGAGTTCAGAGCTTTAAAGCTCATCGTGTGATATCTGTGTTGATTTTAGTCACTGCGCTGTTGAATTCTAGGCTTTGCACAGTTTTGTCTAAGCATATCCACTTTGGATCAAATTGTGCAATGACTGCTGTAATCTTGGCCAAGGGAAGGAAGTCTGCAGTTTTGAAATGCAGCCTTCCATCTCCCAGTGGCAGTCTTCCATTCTCCCAGAAGCGAGGTGTACTTCGTGTCTTCCCGTCAGCAGTGGCGACAACCGCAATGAGACAGGGAGCATGGGAAGCCTTGTCTAGGTCACCCACCTGCTCATTCGCTTTCTTTGCCTGCTCTCTCGTGTGGGGCTTTCCACTTGAATGTGTCTCCTAGTTCTTTAAGAATCCAAAACAAAAATTAAATGCAATGCAAAAGGCTGCCAGGTACAATTCTCAGTTGCAGGTGAGTTATGGAAAGGTATCTACCGTTAGCTAGTCAATGAGGAGGGGTTTTTATTGGGACAGGTAAAAGGGGTTCATTCTCCTCTGGTTGCTAGGTGTACCCTGCATCTGTTTTCCAACCAAGTTCCTTGTTTATCAAGATCCTTGAGCTCTTATGATTAAGGGCAGTACAGTGTTATCTCGGTTTACAGACGCTTCAGGTTACAGATGCTTCAAGTTACAGACTCCTCTAAGCCAGAAATAGTACCTCGGGTTAAGAACTTTGCTTCAGGATAAGAACAGAAATCACGCGGTGGCAGTGGGAGGCACCATTAGCTAAAGGGGTGCTTCAGGTTAAGAACAGTTTCAGGTTAGGAACGGACCTCCAGAATGAATTAAGTTCTTAACCAGAGGTACCACTGTATATAAATATAATAAATAATCACCCCCACCACCTTACAGTTTTGGTAGAGTCCACCTGCATTGGGTCTGGCCCTTCTTTATTTGCTACGCCACTTATATTTTGGGGAGGGAAGCTCTTAACACATTCACCTTGCATTCCTACCCGTGCTTACTCAAATGTAAATCCTATTGTGTATAGTGGTGTTTAGGACTGCAGTCTTGGCATCAGATAATAGCCTGCTTTATATTCTGGGATTTTCTAATAGCTAAACTCAACTATGGGATTTGTTCCCGCAAGTTGTTGTGATGACCACCAACTTGAATGGTTTGAAAGGAGATTTGGACAAGCTGATGGAAGATAAGGCTGTCTTCTACCTTTCGCAAGCAGCATGCCCTTTAATATCATTGGGTGACGATCACAAGTGGGGAGGGAGCTGTTGCACCCGTGACCCGTGGTTTCTCACAAGCAACTGGTTGGCCACTGTGGGAGCAGAACCAAATGGAACCGGGCTGCTCTTGCTATCATTCATCCTTCTTTACCTTGCTTGTACAGTGGTACCTCGGGTTAAGTACTTAATTCGTTCCGGAGGTCTGTTCTTAACCTGAAACTGTTCTTAACCTGAAGCACCACTTTAGCTAATGGGGCCTCCTGCTGCTGCCGCGCCACCGAAGTGCGATTTCTGTTCTCATCCTGAAGCAAAGTTCTTAACCCGAGGTACCATTTCTGGGTTAGCGGATTCTGTAACCTGAAGCGTCTGTAACCTGAAGCATATGTAACCCGAGGTCCCACTGTATTATGAAAAAGTGGTTATATTTTAAAGATCAAAAGCTGTGTTTGTGTCAGGCCTTACTTTTCCCCTTAAAAGCATCACCTCTGGGTATCCTGATAGTCACAGGAGCATGCCAGGTCAGTCATCACACAGTTCAAAGATGGAGCAACCTCTTGATTAGCAAAAACACAACCTCTACAGGCCTGGTTGGGTGTCAGGCCTAATGAGCAGAGCAGCTCATTCCTGGTGGTCTTCCCCCATGAAAATCAGTTGCCGAGACTGAAAGTCCTCACCTCCTCAACCGGACTTTTCCCAAGTAATTGGAGACTGCGCTTGTCATAGCAGGAGGGTGAGACACCCGTGCCTCTGCCTCTTGGCCTCCCGCCTCCGACTCACTTGCTTCAGCTTCTGCCTCTGATTTTGTACTTCTCTCTGTCACAGACTCTCCCTGCTCACTAAGCCCTGTTGCCTCTTCAGCTTCTGACACTTCCTCTCCCCAGGCTTCTCCCTCTTCTCCTCTGACTGCTCACTGTTGTCCCACCACCACTCTCTGGGCTCCGAGTCTTCTTCCCTTGGGGGTTCCCCGGCTGCTTCCTCCCACCATTCTTCTGCGTCCAACCGGTCCGTGACACTGATGCAGATGTGAGATTAATAGCTTTTAGTTATTACAGAAGAGGTGCCACTTTTTAAATAAAAAATCTTGCTGTTTTACTTGTATAAACCACCTTTTATGTAACGTAAATGCTGGTACGTGCAATCTCAGGGTCTTTTCCTTATTAAACATGAAATTGCAACGTGGGTGCAGACTTGGCCAGATAGCTCCTCTGCAGAAAACTTAATGGCATTTTGCTCCTGACGGACTTGCTCATTATGTAAGCTCGTATGCTCTTCCAAAAGTAGGATCACTTTGCATGCACCCCCCCACCCAGTAAATAAAGATTGCTGGTAGTGGCCCCTAGACACATGCAATTTTGACTCCGTTCTCTCTGTAAGTCAATATTAGCCCTGAGTGTTGCACAGGTGTTAAAGAGGAATGTAGCCGAGTTTCCTTTTGGAAGCGCTTTATTACGCTGGCAGCCTTCCCAAATTCAAGCATCGCTGGTGGGGTGGGGAGGGCCAGTTCTGTATTGGATTTGCAGATGACATTTCTGTCTGTCTAAATAGGCCTGCAGCAAACTTTTTGAAGCTTCCTTGTTCCTTAGCCTTTTCAGTGCAACAAATATTGCATCTATTGTTGTTGAGAATAAAAATACACAGCTATTCTTGCAGCATGCTTACAGCTGCTATTTCTGTCCGTTAATAGACAGAACAGTTTGGCAAACAGTATCATCAATCACACACATGGCCGTTGGGTAGTCAGATCAGTCCGGCAATGCTGGGCATTATTCCAGAGCTGATGCTTATGCTCCTTTCTCTCCCCAGCTATTACTATTCCATTTTCACGGGCAGCCCTGCCAAATCCCAGGCGTCTGCTTACCAGAAATTGATATTGTAGATGTGCAGATTCTCTCCCTCCCGCCCCGGCCACATGCTGCTTCTTGTCTCCATGTTGCATCTGGCCTGGAAGTCTACAAAATAGCATTGCTATACACTCTGTGTGTGTGTGTGTGTGTGTGTGTGTGTGTGTGTGTGTGTTAGAATAAGGAATTATTTGGGTAGATTTTACTTCTTAAAGGTAAAGGGACCCCTGACCGTTAGGTCCAGTCGTGGCCGACTCTGGGGTTGCAGCACTCACCTTGCTTTACTGGCCGAGGGAGCCACAGCGTACAGCTTCCAGGTCATGTGGCCAGCATGACTAAGCTGCTTCTGGCGAACCAGAGCAGCGCATGGAAATGCCGTTTACCTTCCTGCCATTGTGGTACCTATTTGTCTACTTGCACTTTGACGTGCTTTCAAACTGCTAGGTTGGCAGGAGCAGGGACTGAGCAATGGGAGCTCACCCCGTCGCGGGGATTCGAACTGCAGACCTTCTGATTGGCAAGCCCTAGGCTCTGTGGTTTACACCACAGCGCCACCCGCCAGTTCTTAGGTTGTGCTAATATTCACTGATCAAATGACACATGTTGGCTTCAATAGTGCTTCAGTAACCTTCTAAACCTATTTATCCAGAGACAACAGCAGAGTGAGCAGGAAAAATGGGTGGCACTATGAGTAATGACAGCACTATATCAGCAGGTCTCTGAAAAGGAGATTATTTGTAAAGACGAATATTTGTATGCATGCTTTGACCAGGTGCAGCTGTGACGCATAACTGTAGTTTAGGTATACAGATCAAGCTGCTGGGTTGCATGCTTTCTCCCTTCTGTCCCTTCTCTCTTGCACATAAATCCCTTCTCTTCTCCTGGCTCTTTTGTACCATTGCTTTGGATTAGAAATTGCTAATTATAATTAGTGCCATTCTTAAAACTCCAGAATCACGCTGTAAATCCTGAAGCTGGGATGAGGATGGGGGTAGAGTAACTTGGTTCCCATGTTCCTACAGACCGCTCCATATGTCTCAACCCTGATTTAGTGTCCTTATGGCTAGTGCAGATGTAAGAATGGCAAATCGTGATAACGTGTTTTGAGAAGGCAGAAGCAAACATCTAGTTATTTCCACCATTGTTGGCTTTGGCCCCGTGGAGACTTAGGTTCAGATTAATGCTGAACCATAAAGACGCAGAGAGAGTGACCGAGAACTCCGTGTTTCCATCTGTGCAGTTGAAATATTAATGTGGACAGGTTTGTTGTAAGGTCCGGATCAATCAAATAAGGTGCCCTGCGCTGCATATTAAAGTGCAGTGGAAGTTGTACTACTGGCAATGTGGACTGAATGAAAATCTTCTCCATCTCTACTTTTGTAACATCCCTAAAGGAGAATATTGCACGCTTCCACTAGCAGTCCCTGTATATGATGATGTGGCCATATCACGCTTTAAAGACCCAGTTGTTTAAAACATTGCTTTTACCTGGGACCGGTTGTGCCATTGCTAGCTTTGGTGCTTTTTAAAGCGTTTGATTTAAATTTAGTGTTGTATTCTGGGCTTAATTTTTTTTAATGGTTCATTCTAGTTCGTTGGCATAGAATTGCTCATCGTTACGGCGATTCGCATGTTGTAAGCCACCTAGAGAGGGTCTGACCTGGAAAGAAAAGCCTATAAATACTCTCAAAAAGAAATAACGCCAATCCTCAACTGGCAGAGACAAAATTAAGGTGGGATCAGAAACTTTCTGCTGGATGAAGCCCCATGTCAGTTTTGGAGAGGCCTTAAGAGTGCCATCATTACAAAACTCCTGCTCTTTGGCACAGCTGAAGCATTACATGCCAAGACTAGAGAGCGGTGGAAAATTAATGTGAAACACTGTGTGCTTATAATCAGGTTTGTTTTTCTTACGAGTGGAATCCTGGGCAACGCTTTCGCCTCGCTCTGACTTGAAATGTGTCAGAACTACCAGTGTCCAGATACAGATTTCTTTGTGCCACCCACATCCAGCCTGCCAGCTGCCAAAGTTGGCACGTCGCTAGTAGAACTCAATTAACTCGAACCAAACTGATGTACCACTTTCTGTAAACAAGGAACTCTGTCAGGGAACAATTGGCTCACTTATTAGCTAAGCAGAGCAAGACAACGAAAGAGTCCAGGCAGTTTGAATAGCGTGACCTTGCGAGGCCACCGAGGACTCTGGCGAAATAGATAGTGACTTGTAGAATTGACCAAAGCAATGAGTGTTGCCTTCATTCATTATTTGCACTTCTCAGTCCTCAGAGCGAGCTCTCTGGCAGTGCGAGGAAAAAAGCACGTTTATTTTGGCACAGGAAGTTTTGCAGCTGCCTTAACTGTTTATTCCTCCCTGTTGCAGTCATGGAAAAGAAATATGATTATTTGCTTTTCCCCTGCACTCGATACAGGTAGTTCTTCCAACCTTTATTTTGGAGAAGAGGTCGCTGCTGGAGATGTACGCAAACTTCCTGGCCCACCCCGACCTGTTCTTGACAGTTTCGTCCGGAAGCACCCCTGAGGAAAGAATAATTTACTTTGTGGAGTATTACTTAACAGCCTTTCACGAAGGCCGGAAAGGAGCCGTTGCCAAGAAGCCCTACAACCCAATTATTGGAGAAACTTTCCATTGTTCTTGGGATGTGCCTAAAGACAAAGTGAAGCAGTCGAGAACTAACTCTCCCTCTCCAAGCCCCAAGGGCAAGGCGCCGTCGCCACCACCGGAAAACTACAAGCTACGGTTTGTAGCTGAACAGGTATCCCATCACCCACCAGTCTCCTGCTTTTACTGCGAGTGCAAGGAGAAGAAGATGTGCGCAAATGTTCATGTATGGACCAAGAGCAAGTTCATGGGGATGTCTATAGGTGTTTCTATGGTAGGTGAAGGTAAGACATACCACAAAGATACAATATATATTATAGCAGGCTTGCTTATCGCACAGGGTTTTAGGAAGCATTGAAGAGAAGTCCCGCACCCCTCAAAACAAACAAACCCTGAAATCTACCATCCTCCATTAAGAAACATAAAGGTAAAGGGACCCCTGACCATTAGGTCCAGTCGTGGCCGACTCTGGGGTTGCGGCTCTCATCTTGCTTTATTGGCCGAGGGAGCTGGCGTACAGCTTCCAGGTCATGTGGCCAGCATGACTAAGCCGCTTCTGGTGAACCAGAGCAGCACACGGAAACGCCGTTTACCTTCCCGCCAGAGTGGTACCTATTTATCTACTTGCACTTTGACATGCTTTCGAACTGCTAGGTTGGCAGGAGCAGGGACCGAGCAACGGGAGCTCATCCCGTCGCGGGGATTCGAACCGCCGACCTTCTGATCAGCAAGTCCTAGGCTCTGTGGTTTAACCCACAGCACCTCCCGTGTCCCCATTAAGAAACATACTTCTGAGTAATAGCAGCAAAGCACTTTATGTACTTTTCAGCCTCTGGACACCAAAATAAAACTAGTGGAAATGTCCCTTATATAAGCTTTTCAGGAGTCCCAACAATTTAGCATGTGGTCACAGAATCATAGAATTGTATAGCTGAAAGAGACCATAAGGGTCATCTAGTCTAACCCCCTGCAATGCAGGAATCTTTTGCCCAATGTGGGGCTCGAACCCACAACCTTGAGATTAAGAGTCTCATGCTCCACCAACAGAGCTGTATCTCTGGATCTTCATATTCTTCCCCAAATAACTTACCGTATTGGCCCGAATATAAACCACACTTTTTCCCCCCAAATTCCAACCGTGAAAAGTTAAAGTGTGGCTTAAATTCGCGACTTTACAAAAATTGGCTTTTACGATACCGCTGCTGAAACAGGCATGCGGTAAAATGGAAAAAAAAATGTTTTATTGCCAAGTTGTGAGCTTGAGACTGTTGTGCAATTAATTCTAATATCATTCATTGCTTTCCCTGTATTTTACAGTGCAGTATTGATTTTTTTATTTGCATTTATGGTGCTACGAACAGGTGTTTAACCCACTTACGGGTCCTCTCTAGTACCCGTACGATTTGCAGGTATGAGTGCCTGCAGGATTGTAGCAACTGAATAGCAATTTGCGATTTTAGCGGTTGTACGGTAACTTTTGCGGGCTTGCCAGATCAAAGGCTTAAATTGGCTCGGAGTTACAATTCTACCAACCGCAGCAGTTTTCAGCCTGTAACCCAATTTTAAGGGAGCGGCTTATATTCGGGTATTGTCCTTTTTCCTCCCTGCCACTCTTTAATTTTAAAGATGCAGCTTATTTGCTGTTGCGGCTTATATTTGGGCCAATATGGTACTTAACCCAGGCTTTGCAACACACCTTGGCTGTGAGAAAACGCCACATTCCTGGCTTTGATTTTCATGTATTTCTTTCAAATACATATTAAACATATTATTGCAATATTAGTAAATATGGCATACTCCGACTTACCCGTTAAAAGCACATAGCGCAAACATACTAATGGAACGATAACACAAGTTGTAAATCACTGCTTCTCATTTTTGGTTCCTGGCAGACCTAATAGCCTAGGAATATGTCTTGAGCTTTGGGTCATAACATGGTTTTGAACATTTGTTCTTGCTCACTGTGTATTACGTCTTACTGTACAGCTGTCTTTGCTCAGTCTCGTCTTAAGAATTGTGGGCCTTTTCTCGCCTCTCCTATCTGATGTCATTCAGATGTTAAAGGGACCCCTGACCATTAGGTCCAGTCGTGGCCGACTCTGGGGTTGTGGCGTTCATCTCGCTTTATTGGCCGAGGGAGCCGGCGTACAGCTTCTGGGTCATGTGGCCAGCATGACTACGCCGCTTCTGGTGAACCAGAGCAGCGCACGGAAACGCCGTTTACCTTCCCGCCGGAGCGGTACCTATTTATCTACTTGCACTTTGATGTGCTTTCGAACTGCTAGGTTGGCGGGAGCAGGGACCGAGCAACAGGAGCTCACCCCGTCAGCAGGATTTAAACCGCTGACCTTCTGATCAGCAAGTCCTAGGCTCTGTGGTTTAACCCACAGCGCCACCTGTGTCCCAGTTCAGATGTTGCTGAGCCACAACTACCATACAGTGGTGCCTCGCTAGACGAAAAGAATCTGTTCCGCGATTCTCTTCGTCTAGCGGTTTTTTCGTCTTGCGAAGCAAGCCCATTGACAGCTTAGCGGATTAGCGCTACAGCTGTCAAGCGGCTTATCAGCGGAACAGCTGATAAGCGGCTTATCAGCGGAACAGCTGATAAGCGGCTTAGCGGCTTAGGAAAAGGGCAAAATTAGCGGGGAAAAACCATGGGGGACGCAAGATTTTTTCGTCTTGCGAAGCAACCCCATTGGGAAATTCGTTTAGCGAAGCGCCTCCAAAACGGAAAACCCTTTCGTCTAGCGGGTTTTCCGTCTTGCGAGGCGTTCGTCTTGCGGGGCACCACTGTAATTCCTGACTGTTAATGGTGTTGGCTGGGGTTGATGGGAGCTGGAGTTCAACAATATTTGGAGAGAAATAAATTGGAGAAGACTGATATAAATAATGTTGGAATAATGGGTTGATCTGCAACTGCATCTAGGCCAACTGTACTTCATGGTCTGCCAAAAAGGGAAAAAACCTCACAAAAAATGCTGAATGGAAGTTAGTATATGAGACATTCTTTATGGCGAGCCTCCCCAAGTTGAGAAATTAATTTCACGCTGGGAAGTATGAATTTTCTCATCTCTTCTCTCCTTGGGA
Source organism: Podarcis siculus (assembly GCA_034642415.1). NCBI lineage: Eukaryota > Metazoa > Chordata > Lepidosauria > Squamata > Lacertidae > Podarcis > Podarcis siculus. The sequence continues at coordinate 39,070,613 of JAXCMG010000017.1, read as the reverse complement.
ACGTGTGAAAGAAGCCTTCTTTTTGAATTCAGGGGAAAAGCCCTCATGTCCTTATTTGCCAGAATAGCAGTGTATACAATTAGACTGTCACAATCTTAAGCTCATTGGAAATAAGCAGTTTGGAATAAATTATTAGTGTCTTCCCAGGTGGGACCAGTCTCTCTGCTTGCTGATAGGTGGGGCATGACCATGCTTCTATTCTGCACAGCTTTTAACGGTTTTTAATATGTGAAAGTTTGATTCCGTTCCTCCTGGTTGTAAGATGCTTCCTGCTTCGTTCTTAATATGGGTTTGTTGAATTTTGGTTTTAATGTTTGCATGCAGCTTTTTTTTTGGGGGGGTGGAGCGTCCCTGTTAGGATTGAAGGGAAATACTCATGTGATGAGGGCATTCCATCATATGACTATGTGCGTCATTCACTGTGCTGCTCACAGTTATTTTCGTTCTGCAAATCAGTGTAGCTGCTGGTTGTCGTAAGTGACTGAAATTGTGGCCTAAGCGAGTACCATGTGATTGAAAAATAAGAGATGTGCGTGAGGACCCTTCTCTTGTGGGAAACCACTTAAGACTGCTGACATCTTCCACAACCATTCATTGCATGAATCAGAACAGAATCGAAAGGGAATGTTGATTCTGACTCCTTATGACTTTGTTACCAACTCTTTAATTGGTTTCCCAAACTTAGATCTCCAGCGGATTTGGGGACTACAGTTCCCATCACCCCTGACCACTGGTCCTGCTAGCTAGGGATGATGGGAGTTGTAGTCTAAAAACAACTGCAGACCCATGGTTTTTGACCTACAGCATCACCTTGTTTATTTTATTGATGTGACCTGTAGAAAACATGTTGTTCAAAAGTATGGGGTCAAAGAGGGGAACAAACCAATATGTTTAGTAGTATATATAATGGATGCTTGTAGTGAGAGCTTTCCTTGTCTCATATAAGCAATGACAATAACATGGAAATGCTTCAGATTTTCTGCTAAGGAATTTGGAAGCATTTGTTCACATTAAATGCCCAAATCAAGGATCCTGGGACTATATCCCAGAATACATGTCCAGCTCAAATCTGTGTTTTTATTTTTGTGTGTGTGCTGAATGTATTTATCAATTCATACTGTTAGTTCTAGTTAATGATAACCAATGGTGGATACAGTATAAGGGTCTCCTGGTTTGACTACTCAAGACTTGAGTCTTGCTTGAAGGTTTCTCCAGAAGGCAGGTATCTGTTTGGACACCATGAGGATGATGAGCTAGATGGGTCTTTGGTGAGATCCAGAAGGCTCCTCTTGGGTTTTAAAATATTGTTTTAGGGGAGCCTTGTTAGATGCACTGCCAGGCTACCTGCAGTTGGTATCACTTTGCCATATTAGGCACCTCATATTCAAGACAAGGTAGCACCTGACATTTTGGCTGAATCTAAGCAAATCGGTCATTCTCATGGTGAGACTTCCATTGCATGTAGGCTTCTTATTGAAAGCTGGCAGGAAGTGGGATAGATACGCTATTTTATCAAATTTTCAGGAGAGCGACTTTAGAAGTTCGGCAGTTTTCTCTTTGGGGGGTGGAATATAACACAACTATTATTATTTTTGAAGCTTGCATCTATGTTGAGCGTGGAGACCAGATTGGATTGCTTGAAAGGCTTCACCAGTCATATCTGGGTTTTTTTGTTTTTTAATTTTGTAGCCTTTTAAAACCAAATCACCCCAAGAAAAGGAGGATTTTTACAAAAGGACAGTTGCAAAAAGAAAAGAAAAAAGCATCTTATTCTTGGTGGAGAGCATTCCTCTTATATCAGTCTTGGTGTTTCTCCCCCCTTCAAGGAAAATAAAAATAAATAACATTTACTATAAACTATGTTGCTTCTTTTCAGTACCAGGTAAACAGTGACCATCCTTCTGGAAAGAATATTGTCAAATTCTCAGTGCTGAAAAGTATTTCTCTCCATCCCCGCCCCCCATTTCTGCCCCCATCCATAGGTATTCTTTATCTGCTGGAACATGGGGAGGAATATGTGTTCACGCTGCCTTGTGCCTATGCTCGCTCCATTCTTACTGTTCCTTGGGTGGAGCTGGGAGGTAAAGTGAGCATTCTCTGTGCCAAGAGTGGCTATTCGGCTACAGTCACATTCCACACCAAGCCTTTCTATGGGGGAAAAGTACACAGGTACTGAAACTGCTCTTTTGCATACTTTTATTTTTCTCTTTTAAAGATTGCTCTGTGAAAAAAATAAAATACTAAGACAAGCAGTATTAACTGCCAAACTGCTTACTGTTTATAATGCTGCAGTTGCTAGTGATTTTATCCTACTTAAGAAATGTGCTTTGCAAGCAATGTCCTGTATGCTTTCATAAGAAGAACAACAACATGCGCTCGTATTTGAGGCTGTTCCATTTCCTGCAGCTTTTGGGAACTGAAGGAGACTCCCAGGCACTCAGTGGCTGAAACTGCACAGGGTCTTGAATCCATATCACCATCAGGACTGGGAGATACCTGGTTTTCAACATCGCGATCTATCACTAGCTAAACATCGTGATATACCGATATATCACAGTGTCTGAAATAAGGATGTGGAACTGTGTAGAGGTGAACAGAAGGGCTGGGTGATACCTGGTTTTTCCAGCATCGTGATATAACCACCAAGTAAATATCGTAACATATCGCTATATCGCAATGTTTGAAATAAGGGGGGAGAGCGTTGGCTGGCTGCACAGTTTTTCCTGCATTGTGATTTTTGCATAGCGCATGCGCACATGCATACATCATGATTTACATTATATTACCAGGTTGAAAATTGTGAGACTGGTATCACGATAAGGACTTCAAATTGGTTTTGATATATTGTCCAACCCTAATGTAATGGTTCTAGGGGTTGCTCGTGCGTAAACCAGTGCCAACACCTGGCTGGGTTGCCTGAGTGAACCTTTTCTGTCCGGACAGCCACTCACCCGTGGCTGTCTCAATCACTGGCAGAATCCGTCAGTGGGCGTTTCTTGAACTTCTTCCAGCAAAGAAGCTCTTTGACGCCTAGTCTCCTCCTACTCTCCCTGCGCGGAAGCCTTCTGCGCAAGGAGGGCGTAGGCAGCGGAGGACCCTTACTCTCCCCGCTGGTCCCCGGCAAGGAGTCATGGGACTGCCTCGCCGATTCCCCCATCTGCCCCCCTTCTCCACCTGTGCTACGCTGATTCCCTTCCCCAGAAGACAGACTGCCTCTCCCCATCCCGGGATGCTCTCTGGAATCCCTCTGGAGCCCGCTCTCTCCCTCCGGCCCTGATGGCAGTTCCCTGACACCTAATCACCATATTTAACTCTGGGTGCTGTGTGAAATGTGAAGCACCAACCACAGGGAAGTAATTCAGATGAAAAGAAAGGACACTGTGCAGGAACAGGATAGTTCTTTTCTGTGTCCCCTCTTTTTTAAAAAAAATATATCCAGACTAAGCTAGGAGCCGCAAAATTGGCAATACATCTGCATAGAGCAATGGTCCCTGGTATTTTGTTTGTAATGGAGACATCAAGTTTATGAGAATGTGGTCAATACATAATGAATGTAGCTTCTTGAGTGCTCTCCAGCTCAGAAATGTCTCTGAATTGTTCTTCTTGCTGTTTTTCTAAAAAACAAAATGATTATTCTTGGCCTCCTTTTCTGAGTTTGAGTCCCGTGGAAATATTTGCTGTGCTTGCAAGTGATTTCCTTTCACCTGTGTCTTAATCTCCATATTTTATCGTTTTGATGTAGGGTTACAGCTGAGGTGAAGCATAACCCCACCAACACCATAGTGTGTAAAGCACAAGGGGAGTGGAACGGCACGCTGGAGTTTACGTACAGCAATGGAGAAACCAAAATAATTGACACCACCAAGCTACCCATCATCCGCAAGAAGATCAGACCGATAGCGAAACAAGGTCCATTTGAATCAAGGTGAGGACTCTTTTGCAAAACCGTCATGACTAGTTGCGCTTAAGAGAAGCAGGAAAAGAAAGGATATATTGAAGCACTTGTCCTTGTTTGTCCAGCAGTGTGGAAAGAGCAACATAACTATCTTGCTTCCCTAAGGATGTTTCAAAGTTTTCGGTTTTTTTCCAATGACTTGTATGCTGAATCAGCAGGCTGACATTCTGCCCACATGGGGATTCTTCCACCCACTGTGCTAATTGCTGCTGCGCGAAGACTCTTTGGAAGCTGCTTTCCCGTAGATGTTATTTTTATTTGTTGAATGTTTATCCCTCTAATACGGAGGGCCCAGAACAAGCAAGAAGAAAAGTCACGTAATACATTGATATCATTGGGAGAAGGGCTGTAGTTTAGGGAAGAGCCATCATAGCTCATTGGCAGAGCATCGGTCTTGTATGACATGGTCCCAAATTAAAGCCCCGGGATCTTCAGGTAGGGCTGGAAGAAACTCCCTGTCTGAAATTCTTGAGAGTTGCTGCCAAGTCAGTGCAGACAAAACGGAGTTATAGGTAAGCTCAATGACATTTGCACACTCCACCCATGAAAATTTTGCAGAGATTTTGTTCCCAAATGTTGTCACCCTGCACTAATTTTCAGATGCAATTCCTTTTCTCAGTAACTGATGGAGAATTATGAGTAGCGCAGAGAAAAGGAGGGATCGTCACAGCAGTAATCTGGACTGTTGGTCTTAGGTGAACTTCATAAGAGGATTCTAGAGTTGAAGCTCACCTACAGGTGGTATAGTCGTACCTTGGAAGTTGAACGGAATCCGTTCCAGAAGTCTCTTCGACTTAAAATGTTTGGAAACCAAAGCGCAGCTTCTGATTCTGAATCGGAAGCTGCAGAAGTCCTGTTGGACGTTCGGCTTCCAAAAAAAGTTTGAAAGCTGGAACACTCGCTTCCGGTTTTCATTCGGGAGCCAAAAGGTTTGGCAGCTAAGCTGTTCAATATCCAAGGTACGACTGTACTTAACACCACGGAAGCGGGTGCTGATACGCCCAGGAACCTAACCAAAATGTTGTAGAGGCTGCACCTTCTCAGGCACATACCCCCCACATGCCCCAAAATCCAACCCGTCTGGACAGCAGTCCAACAAGAGATACGCAAACAAGATTAACAAAATATGCAAGAGATTAACTAAACAGGTATTAGAACTAACCCCAGAACTGGCCCTACTGAACATCTTTCCAAGATCATAATGACCACTCACATTATACAGAGCTTATAACCCACCTACTCTCAGCAGCCAGAGGCCTCGTAACCAGACACTGGAGAGACCTGACTGGAGTGAACATGGGCCGCTGGTACCAAATTGTATGGGAAACTAGAAAAGCTAACCAACAAATGGAAACTGACACAGGGACAAATAGAAGAGGATGCCTTCTCCCCTAAGTATGGCTCCCCTTTATCACATGCACAGCCTAACAAGACAACAACAAGAACCCACTGACAGCATATGAATCAATCTGGCTTTCTTGACCTAACAAGCCCCCCCCCCCAATGTAAACAAACATAAACTGCAACCAACCGCAGACAACCGACCACACCCTGGGCCCCCAGTCCCTTCCACGACCAAGGAAATGTAACAGGTGAATAGAAAGAGAACCTATTCAGTTGACGCTGACACAAAACCCCACACATACACTATAAAAAAGAATATAGGTTTCACCACCACCCCTCCTCTCCCCGCTCTTCTTCCCTGACTCAACACTAATGTCTCATAACAAATTTAACTGATCTGTAAGCAAGACTGTACGGGACGCGGGTGGCGCTGTGGGTTAAACCACAGAGCCTAGGGCTTGCCGATCAGAGGGTTGGCGGTTCGAATCCCCGCGATGGGGTGAGCTCCCGTTGCTCGGTCCCTGCTCCTGCCAACCTAGCAGTTCAAAGGCATGTCAAAGTGCAAGTAGATAAATAGGTACCGCTCCGGTGGGAAGGTAAACGGCGTTTCCGTGCGCTGCTCTGGTTCCCCAGAAGCGGCTTAGTCATGCTGGCCACATGACCCGGAAGATGTATGCCAGCTCCCTCGGCCAATAAAGCGAGATGAGCGCCGCAACCCCAGAGTCGGCCACGACTGGATCTAATGGTCAGGGGTCCCTTTACCCTTTACCTTTAAGCAAGACTGTACAACTCGAGAAAGACACAAGGCATGTACTTTTGTAAACCAAGAAAATCTTTAATAAAAATTATTAAAGTAAAAACAAGAAGAAGATGATTCTAGAGTTGCATGCTATTCCCTCCTGCTAGGCTTCAATTGTTTCCCACCTGTTGGCTAGGAGTTTCCTTTCCATTCCAAAAAGCGGACTGGCAATTTTCTTCATTCTCTCCAATTCCCTTTATGTCCTGCTCTGATCTGCTCGACAGGCATCTTTGGCAACACGTTACGAATGCCTTGAGAGAAGGCAACATCAGCGCAGCAACAGACCACAAACAGCTTCTTGAGGAGCGGCAGCGAGTAGAGGAGAGGCAGCGAGCAATTAGCAATACGGTCTGGAAACCAAAATATTTCATCAAAGAGGTAACGAGACTGCTACTTGAGTACCACAGATTGAGTACCACAGATTGCTGTGTTGCCTGTACCTGGAGCTGAGGTTATCATTAACTTTGGCTAGTTTAAGCAAACCCACTTCAGAAACCATGCTTTGAAACCATGGCTTGCTGGACCTAACCATGGTTAACATTAAGCACGTATGATATTTACTAAAATAGGGAGTAACTGCTTCTGAATTCCATCAAATCTCTGGCCCCGTGTGGAAAGAGAAGAGGAGAGCATTCAAGCCCTGGAGGCAGTTAGCTTCCTTCACTAAAGGAAGATATCCTTCAGCGTGATATCTGAACACTGCCAGCATTGTTAGGATCACGAGGCCCTTTGATTTTTAAGATTTGTCTTAGCCATAGAACATGCCTTGTTGGAAAGTGCTCTGATGTTGACTCACGCAATATAGATAAAGATGGAGGAAAGACAAATGCTCCATTTAGCAACACTGGAGCAAATTTTGACAAACTATTTTTGGATGCCATTTAAAGTTACTTTTCAGGCTCTTCTGCTTAATCTTAGTAACCATTAATTCTTATTAAATGCAGGAAGCTGGGAGATGAATAGAATGGGCGAGGTGGAACCTATTAGATGCCTTTTACCACAATAAATATTTTATTCAGTTATTTATAGGGAGACTTTTATGGAGTTCTGCACAACTCTATGAAATGTCACGAGCCACTACAAGCTTAAAGCAATAAGCTCAGGGCCAGATGTGTGCATCTTCTTGTCTCTTTTTCCTTTTCCTTTCATTGATTTCCCCCTCAGTTTGATATTTTTCTGTGGTTTGTGGAAGAACTAATATCTAGAAACAGGGTTACTGTTGTCCCTCAATAAGAAGACGGTTTTATTGCAAACCATTTTTCTGGAAGCCAAACAGATTGTCTATTATCTTTTCGTTTAGACAGAATGTTTAGGGCGGCGGTAGGAATCTGTGCCCCTGCAGATGTTTTTGAACTCCAGTCCCCAGCCAGCCTGCTCAGGGATGCAGGGAGTTTTTTAACCCAGCACCTGAAGGTCTACTTTCCTCCATCCCTGGTTTAAAGTAAGGTTAATAAATGAGTAGCTTTGGCCACGAGGTGCAATTAGCCTTGCAGACAGAAAGCAAGAGGAGCTGAGATAATATTCTCTGGTGAATATATTCCCTGTTAGAGACACCCCAGTAGGAAAATTGCCCTGCCACTGAGATAAAACAAGGCAGACTGCTGTATTAAGCAGCAGTTACAAGTTTGTAAGTGCACCTTATCCACAGGGGAATCTTTCTTTAAATCTTTCTCTGTTGTAGATCCAGCTTCACAGAGGCAAGCTCTCTTAGTCTGAGAAGTGGCTTGCTTCCTCAGGCGTGGAGCTATATTGCCGAGAGGCTATCAAAGGAAATGTTTTCTGTGTGGATGGCGCTCTTATTGCCAGATTAATTGTGACTTTGGGATCACGACTCAGTACATGCAAGCTTTGCAGAAGCTATGCTGGACTTTGCAGAGTATTTAACTTTTTGAAAATTGGTTGTACGGCACTAAAGTGAGACTGACTTGCAATTTCTGTGATTCTTTACAGGGTGAAGGGTGGATATACTTTGATCCCCTCTGGAAGACTCATTGATAATCAACTCACCTGGACTCGAAAGGAGCCCATTTTCTAAGGCATTAAAAGATGCACTTTTTAAATTTCAGGTGTGATCTTAGTCTTGCTATAAAAGCTGCATACTGTGAATTATGCAGCTCAAAACAGCTAAAAGCTCAAGTTTATTGAAGAGCCATTTCCTGTTCATATTAGATATATGCACTTACAGTGTATTGATATATAGACGTCTATTATAGAACCCCCCCGCACCCCAAAAAAATACACGGACGATGATTAAAACACGGTTCTTTTGCACTCAAGTCACAACGTCCATCACGCTGCTTGCAGGATCAGCCTTCGTATTGGTAATTGACACTTTTAGTATTATTATTAGCTGAGATTTTCAATTTTTCACATTGCCAAAAAAAAAAAAAAAAAAAGAAGAATAAAAAAGGTTTTGCACTTAAGGCCACTTGACACTGACAGCAGTTCCATGGTCAAGCCTGTGGCTTAAACAACTCGCTTTGTCTGACACAAGAAAATTTCCTTTGTGCATCCATACAATAGAATGCTTCTGTCTTGGTGATTCACTCTCAAGCACTCACTTCTCGACATCTTGTAGGAAGACAGGAATACCTAAGCAGCCTTGTTCATCTGTTGCCCTCATCTTTTCAGCTGTATGCTATGCGCACCCATTGTCATTCTTTCGAAGACCCAGATCTCCTTGGTGAGTCCCTTGCCAGCTGATGCAGCAGAGACTTCTGTTATACCATGCTTTATAGAGCAGGCTTCCTCCACTTCGACCCTCCAGATGTTTTTGGCCTACAACTCCCATGATCCCTAGCTAGCAGGACCAGTGGTCAGGGATGATGGCAATTGTAGCCTCAAAACATCTGGAGGCCCGAGGTTGAGGAAGCCTGCTTTAGAGACTATTCATTGTTCCTTCAAGTTGTAAGCAGATTCGCCTCGTTTCTGTATACCATTCTTTTGCGATACTAATTGCTTTGATACTCTTCCATATAGGGGGAACGTATGTGTAGCCCCTGAAAAAAATATCAGCTCTACAATAGAGATTTAATTTAGATGCTGAGACTATACTACTTGGCATAAGTTAAGGGCTTTAGAAGGGGGGGGGAATCCTGCACCATAGTTTTTGTAGTGTAAGAGAGATGCCCTAAAGCAGTGTTCCCCAACCTTGGGCCTCCAGCTGTTTTTGGACTACAATTCCCATCATCCTTGACCACTGGTCTTGCTAGCGAGGGATGATGGGAGTTGTAGTCCAAAAACAGCTGGAGGCCCAAGGTTGGGGAACACTGCCCTAAAGTGTTAAGTGACGCCAGAGGTTGTCAGAGTACTATCTTGTCTACTATTAAGTTTTTTTGGGTTTTTGTAGGAAATTTATGGTCCAAACTGGTTGTTTGGAATACTGTTTATCAGCTGCCGAGAAGGTAGAACAGGGGATTAAAAACCCAGCCCCCTCCTAATTTCTCATTTCCTGGTTGATGGCATTTGGAATAACCCGAGAAGCACTGGGCAGTAGAATTGTCTGCACATCAGCCCTTTGGACACAGGTTACAGATGCTTGACTAAGCATAGCCATGTTGAGGTGATGGGGGTGTATATGTATCCCTCTGAATGGTTCAATAGGTAATTGCTCTGTTAGACCCAGCAGCCATTCTCTCACTCTCTCTCCCTTTTTTGTACATAAATTTGAACCATTCATAGATGCGATCGGAATGCATGAAGAAAACCGTTTGGGAAGGAATTGCAAAATCCATTTCAGAGTAGGAAATTTACCATGAGATTGCTAGAGGAAGGAATTCTAGTTGTGCTTCAGTTGTAGCTGCACAATTGCTCGTATATCCTAATGGTTAAATAGGCTTGATTTAAAATAATGGATCAGTGTAGAAGGTTCTCTGCTTAGTCCATGAAATCATCTTTACAGTCCCCCTAAATCATTCTACGTATTAGTTAGGAATGCTGATTTTTTTCTTTGTATTATTTTTGTGCCTTGTCTGCTCTGATTCACTACTCACAGATTGTATATTAAAAAAAGGAAAGATACATTAGTTAGCTTTTTAATAATTTTCTCAGCAGAAATGTAAGGTGGCAGTCCAAACTATTCACATATATCTATATATAAAGGAATGTATTACAACTTTGCATTATCCTTGCTTTTAGCTCTTGCCTTTGAAGAGCATCAAACATTTTACCTGAATACCTATGAATCAAGCTCTACCTTTGTCCCTATTTGTTGTATACTTGTATCAGCATATGAAAGCCATTGTATTTATAAAAGCAAAATTTTCTTAAATGTGTTTAAACCATATTTTAAAGGGGGGAAATGTACATCCTCAGTGTAATACAAATCTTGTTTAAAAGGAAAGTTTTATAGATACTGATTTTCTGTTTTCAAATTCTGAGTGGTCTCTAGTTGCAGCAGAACCTGATTTGCACTCCTTGTATAAACTCTTGTTTTAAAGAGGTTAGCCTGTTAAGTCTCTGGTAAACCACAAGTAGTAAACAAATGCTCTCAGTGTCACCTGAAATCCGAAAGTATCACCTCTCAGTATTTTGCTCATTCGCCAAAGAAATTGTTACATCCTCAGATTACCTTATTAATGTTAATTTGAATGTCTAGGTTGTATTTTCCTTTTCTGATTTGAAAATGGTTACCAGTACTGCAGGATAAAGCTACTTTTGAATGAACACTTTACAATTCCTGGTGTGTTAAAGAGTCTTTTCTACTTAGCACCGCATGGTTTTAGAAAACACAGTTTAACGTTCTAGTAAATACCTTTCTTTCCTCATGTCGGTTAAACACCTGCTTCCTCTTCTGAAATCAGCCAGAATTTTATTTTCCAACACTAAGAGGTGCAGGCTCATATTTGGATAAAGTTAATCAACAAGAGATTCCAAACAGGAAGCCAGGTGGACTTTCCCCTTGCGTTCCAACTTTATGTACCGCTCCTTGTATTTCACAATTATGACAGATTATTTTGGAATATGAAGAAGCAACATGCCTTATTTGTAAGTTATTTCATTTTTGTCTTGCACCTGCAACTGAAGGATTCTTTTCAGTGTAGATGCTGTACACTTTGAATGGTAATGTAAATTTTGATGTTCTTGCAGTTAACCTTTGTGCACAGCTGTAGGACCTATGCAAATTTTTTCTTAAACACAACTGTTCGTAAGCGGATTTATACTTATTTGTTTAAGATCCAATTCTCCGGCAGTCACTTCTGATTAGCCTTCCTTTCATAATTTTGTGAACTGAACTCACAAACGAAACACTCAATAAATTTTATTTGAATTTATTGATTCTGATGCGCTGTCTGTTCAGCTCGTACATAACCGTGTGGGTTGGAAACCAGTATCTACAAAGGAGCCAGCATGTAGCTAGCATTAATTGCTAAAACATCCACTCACTCCTGCAGGTATTGCATTAACAAGACTTGGGAGACTTGTGTATAATGAACAGGCAAGTTGTGCTTTTCTTAGAAGTAAGTGACACATTGGTGTACAGCTCATGGGTCAAGACCAGACCCAAGATGGGTCCTGCCAGCAGCATTTACCACTATATGAATGAGGCTAAAGGTGGATCTGAGCTCTGAAAAGATGGACCTTACCATTCAGTTCTGATTCAGTTTATGAACAATGTTGTGGGACTGTTCACTTGGATAATAAGGTAAGGAAGCAAGTAAGACTGGACATACTTGGTTTCTCGCTTTTCCAGTCTAAAGGGCATTTTGGTTAACTTCACATGAGCATAACTGAGATTTCTTCTTGGATCTCAGTGTCAGTCTCACAAATGCATTTGTTAAAACCAGAATTGCTACTTGCCTCGAACGAGATGGAAAATGCTCTCCACTGGCATCGTATTTTCCTCCATTTTCTTGCTGGTCTCTTCATTGATTGTATTACGGGGTGCTTTTTTTTGTTGCTATAGCCTGCCAGGACCTTAAGGTGAGCAAATGAAAGCTGAGTAGCAGGAAAATGTGGCTACCGGACTTCTTGTTTTGCAGCGAACTGAGCAAGCTGCGCTCTGGGGTGCTCCGGTGCCCGGGTGGGGTCCCTGCCAGAGATTAATGGGGGGGGGGGTTAGAGGCATGTCTCCCCAGAACTTTCAAGGGTATAGAAAGGGCACTATGCGTGGTCTTTTTCTGCCTGTGAGCGGGGGTGGAAATCCTTGTCTCATGGATGAAAAGGCGAGGTGGAAAGTTTTGGAAAGAATGAAAGACACTAATTTCTGCTTTGTTTGAGCAGTGGAGGGGAGGGGACGCAATATTTTAAGTCATGTTTTTTCTTTGGGATCTGTGTTATCTACCTTCCCCGGAAGCAATGGAATGTAAAGTTTTTGGGAAGAGAGGAATTTAAGATTGAAGGTTTCTGAGACTTTCAGACAGAGAATAAGAGAGAGGGATTGTTTTTTAATCAGCTGGCTGTATCTAAAATTGAGGATTAAATTTGGCGAAATGTGGGTGGTGGGTGACGCTGGGAGATTGGCAGTGGGGGGGTGTATATTATATATTTATACAAAAAATAATAATCTAGAGGTTTCATTTTCACCCTCTGCATGCAGCACCAGCGAAGCTGAGTTGTTTATTATTGGGGCCAGATGTCAGACAGCAATGTTCAAGGCCATGTTAGGGAGGAATGTGTGCATGTTGTCTGTTTTTCTCAGGCAAAGTTACTCCAGAGGTATCGGAAGGAAATATTTCAACATTGATGAATGGCTATTATAGATAGAGGAAAGAGGATTTACTTGGCTGTTTTGGGGACAGGTTATAACAATGTATAAAAGCCATAGCAGAAGTTGGCAATTGAACAGCTGATGTGTAGGGAGAAGGGATGAATGCATTTTGAAATGATAGTTGGAAAAGTTATTTTACTGGGAGCAGCCAAGGAGGGAGGAAAATAGAAGGGACATCTTGGGGGGGGGGGGGAGTCAGCTTTTAAATTTGTATTCATTTAATGACGATTTGTTAAAAATTATGGAAAATCAGTAAAAATAATTTGCACAAGAAAAGGGAAGATGTGGTTACTGTTCTTTCCTGATCAAACCCCTCTTGTCTTGCCTTGTAGGCCGCCAAACAGCCTTTGCAGCATGAGATGCTTGTAGTCCATATTCAGGAATGCCTTTCCCCCACACTCCCTAGAAATCAAGGGTGGGAAGGACTAGCAGGATGCAGTCAAGGTGAAGGGTGGTAAGATCTAAGTAAAAGAGGCCACAGGTGGTATGTTTGGCTTCTTGATAGTCTCCCTTGAGACAGCAGGAAAGGCTCTGGTTTTACAGAGTAGAGGGACAAGGAGATGGGAAGTGCTGTCTGAACTGCGTGGCGAGGGGAAGCGCTGGTGGACTTGCTGGCTAGTGGGAGAGTTCAAAAGTAGTTAACTAGAGAGACAGGGGACTTGCTTGAATTTAGGCACCGATTCTTCCCTTTCCTAAGCATCTTTGCTCTTTAACACTTACGTGTATAGGGAACAGACTGCAATCGTCAAGAGATAAAGGAAAGGCACTCTGCATATTCTTAAGGAGATCTTGCAGCAAAGTTTTTCAGTGTGGCAGGTTTGCGTTCAGTGTACTTAACTGGCGACATACTCATTTGCCCCTGCCCCAACACTCAGTGTTCCATGATCATTGACTGTGCAAAAGAATCTTTATCAGGCTGTTTATAAATATGAGACCTTGAGGCTCCCTCCCTGCTTGTGGATGGAGGATGCTGTTGTGACTACATAAGGGTTGACAGGAGAGTTCAGTATTAGTCTGGATGGTTTTTGTACATGCTGCTGCTTGTTGCAAACATGGCTATGAGGCCCAGAAATGCTTCTCAAAAGTGCTGTTTCCGGTCAAGATTTGAGCCTTCTGTGCGACAGCATTTTGTGTTTCCTGCTTTTCTTGATCAGAGTTTAGCTCAAATGCAGTAGGTGCAACAACGCAACTGCACAAAGGATATGGAGGCCTTTAAGATCCTAGATGGATTCCATGACCTGAGAGGTAAGAGCAGCACTATCAAAAAATGGAGAGTATGAAAGCTGTTGTTTTGCAGGCGTATCCTGCAAAAACAACCACCCTTAAGACCACTATAGAAAAATGAGTTGTTCCAAGTAACAACAGTCTGAATTTTAGGACAGATCTGCACTTGGTATCAAGGTTGGATTGGAGTCTTGTACTAAAGAAGTAACCAATTTCCCACTAGTACTGAAACTCAGAATTTAAATGTGGTACTGGGTACAAGAACCCAAAAGGAAGCCAGTGTAAACCAGAGGTATCAGTCCAAATTTAATGTACCATAAATATGAAATGTACTAGATCAGTGTTAAGGATTAAGCCTGCAAGCATAAAGCTTATTTATTACTTGCAAATGGTTTACTTTTCCAAACCCAGCTTAAGTTATATTGTGGAACATGAAGGGTTGTCTCCAATAGTGGCCCTCTGCTGATAGAAAGCTCTTTGAGTGGTACATGATTTTGAGGCAATCTTTGGCAAATCCCCCTATTGCCTGCAGGCCTTCCACCACCAACTTCAACCAGAGCTAATTTTTTGGGGGGTGGGGATGGGCTTACAGAAGAGATTGGGAATAGTTGAAGATTGCCATGATCCATGTTGCATACCAGAAAGCGTTGCTGATCCTTCTGTCAGCAGAAAGGCAGCAACTGGATGCAACACTATTCCCTCAGTGACTGGGCAAAGGGTAGATCATCGCAAGAGAATTTGTAAGCAATTCCATAAGCAGAATTGGCAAAGCTTAAGGTAAGATAATAAAAAAAGGAACAGCAGCCAACTACTTAACACAAAACTTGATTTAACTTTATTTTTCCCTATAGTCAACAACGGGTCTGCATTGAGCTTGAAAGCAACAAAGTAATATAATCTCAATGACAAAGGGTCAGAAATCCAGATTGTTATTTTGTGAAAATGTTGCCACTGCATTATTGATTTAATAACCTCTTTACTCAAAAATGAATTTACAAATAAAAATTATACATCTGAGAAGAAAAGTCAGCAGTAACATTCTCAGTGAGCAATAGATAATTTTTTGTTTGTTTGGAAGGTACATACTATTCTGCTTTACACCATTACATCTGGTATAAGCTGTTTACTATATTGAAATTATGTCCTGTGGCTGTCAAGTGAGCCATACCCCCAAACACATTTAACTTTATTAAAATAACTAAAGGATGTTCAAGTCTGTAAGGTTTCCTATAGTTGGAAAGTGAACGTGTTCAGTCTCCATAATTTAGTGCACTTGATAATTGTCTTTTTAATAAAATAGAAAAGACAAAGCACATAGTCAAGCAAAAAGTTTCCCATCAACTGAAGCACTAAATAAAAATATGGAGAAAAGCCAGTCATTTCCACAACCCTGTGAAAATGGAGGCAGGTTTATAAACCATCTGCCATTCAATAGCCACAGAAAGACTTTGGATACTTGTCAAAAAACATCTCCTAAGAGGCCAAATTATGGTTTAATGAAAATATGAAGCTAAACAAGCAAAATCTGAGAACACCAGGTGCTAGGGTGCTCAGTAGCATTCATTACTGTCGTGTCCGATTTAAGATACAAATTTAGCCCTTGTATCTACCTACAAGATTTGCCCTATATAGTCCAAGAATACACCTGCATATGGGCAGCAAGACCACCTCTTCTCAAAACAAGTTGCATAATCCAATTATATAATCTGTCCGGTGATTAGTGAAACTGCAGCTTGGTTTACAGTCCAGCACGCAACATACAGCAAGAGGAGAGTACATTTCATGAAGTCTTGTAAAATAAATACCTTTAAAGGAGTCCTAGTAGCTGAATATAAAAATATCCACACTCCTGAAAGTGTCAGACCAAGGCTAGTCAATTCATACATTTCACCATTCCAGTAAGATATTGCTGTTCAGCTCAACTACTTAAAAAAAATCTCGACAAGTATGCATGTGCCAAGGACCGAATTAAAGGGCTCTTTGGTGCAATCAGTCCAAATTCAATCGATTGGAAGGATAATATGTACCAGTAAAATAAAAAAAAATCTGCTGCTAGACCTGGACAGCAGCTCAGTCTTGCTCCACAATACAAATCTAAAACAGCTGTTCTCAATAAGCCAAAAATTTTAAAGTCAGACATTGCCTGAAAGTTTTGTACAATAATCTGGACCAATGATGGTTCTGTACCCTCATGTTGCTGTGAAACATGACTTGAGCTAAAGGCAAAGACTGGTTATCTCAAGGACAACTGCTTCAATATTAGCAATCAGTACAGTGTATTTAAACTGTCTTCCTGTTGGGTCTCTTGCCTTTCTTTAAAATTAGTTTATTCTTAATGTAGCCACGCTTCCTTTTGGCAGTCTAAAAAGAAAAACAGAATAGTGTATTAGTTTCTTACAATGCTCTAGTGACTACATCAAGTTCTGCATTGCTCTAGAATATTTAAATATTGCATTTGGGGTCAGGGCTAGGAAACTGGCAGGCCTAAACTGAAATTTTTGATAGCCCCACCCTATGCATGTTTTCTCAGAGACAAGTCCCACTGTACTCAGTGGAACCAGTGGAACTTACCCCCTAGTAAGTGTGTTTAAGATTATTGCCTAAATCAGGTAAAAATTAGTTGTAGATGATTTGCAGTAAATTTTCATAAGGGCTACAGAACGCTCTTCTCCATATTTTTGACATTTTACTGGTTTCACAATAACCTTTAACACTCAATACCTTTTCAGAAACTGAACTTTAATCTTTTAAAGAAACTGGGAATCTTGAGTACTTGCCCTGAGATAGGGCAGTATCTAAATTTAATAAATAACAAATAACAATCTGGCTTCATAAATTTATTTTCTATGTACATTTAGTCAACACCCCTTAACGTAGGTTTCTGTTTAGTACTTCGTGTTAAGCGTATTTTTAAAATAAAAGGTAGACAAACACTGCATCCATTTTTCCTTCTACAATTGTGCCTCCCAGAAATATTTTAAGCAATTTTAACCTTGGGTTGGATTCTACAAAATAGTTGAGCTAGTGGGAGCCATCACAGTGATGTGATAATTATATGTTAAAGCAAGGTTTGCTTGCCACATGGCAGGCAAGACAGGTAACAGACTTTTCCTGGGGTCTTATATACTGACAAAAATATGGCTGTCATTTCCTTTATCACTGGAACACAACTATTCTGTCACTACATCAAAAAGTTAGACTATAAGGCCATTATATGCAGGGTACAGTACAATTTAGATCCTTAATTCTAAAAGCAACTTTACCTTACACTCTCAAAGGGAAGGGGAAATTTTGAACTGACCTTTTTCCTGGAAGCAAAAAACTAATATAAAGACTTGCAGTTGCATACCGCTGTCGCTTATTTTAAGCCCTACATCCTTGACTCATCCACACTCGTATCTCCAAAACTAGAAATGTGATTTGCTCATCTTAAGACTTCCAAAAATGAGGACAAGATTTTTTGCTGCAAAGGTACATGTCAACGTACAGCAAGTGCAACTAATATCTGCAACACTGAATCTGAAAAATCTCAGTACCTCATTCCAAAACATGTATGACTCCAATGCCGGAAAAAAACACAACCCACATGGTATGATAATGCACTGATATTCCAACCTTGCAACTATTGCAAATTGTGTTCATATGTTGCTCATACTATGCTTTTAAACACAACATGAACATGTCACTACCATATGATTTGTGTTATGTATGTATGATTTTTAAGGGTGTAAGACAGAGGTCGGCATCCTAAGGCCCATGGGCCAGTTCTGGCCCATGGCCGTTTTGTGGATTGGCGTGGAGATTCCATGCTTTTTCCTCCTGCGGTGCCATTTTTTCCCTCGCTGTGGGGACCGACTTCCGGGTCGGAAGAGTGCTGGAAATAGTGTGCGTGCATGCGCACGGGCGCTCCTCCGTCCTGGGAGTGCGCTGGAAATAGCTTGAGCGGGCATGCACTGAGAGGTCTGCCGGGGAGTGGACTGGACCGGCCTCAAAAAAGGTTGCCAACCCCTGGTGTAATAATGTGCACAGCTTACCTCTTCTGGGCAGATGCTCCTGTACACCTGCATAATAGGTACATGCAGGAAGCCAGGAGCACCAAACTGGGAGAACTCAAAAGACAAGTGGGAAGTAAATACTGTATAGCAGAAAACATTTGTGCATGAAAGTGTAAGCCAGAAAACACCTTTAGTGGTTTACATGGGTATGTGTGAATATGTCCTTGCCACTCAAGTATCAAGTTATTAATCAATTTACTCTTTGAATGCTTTTCCGAATTCCAGCAATATCAATAGTTTATATAGTCAGCTTGTAACTCTATACAACTCTGCCCTTGAAGTGACCTTCCTAAAAGATTAAACATTGCCTGTCCATAAGGTTCTATTTATTTTGCAAGGAATCATGTAAAAAAGGGGGTGTTTGTTTAAAAGGATTTTATTTCCATGCCTGAACACTTTTATATTCAATAGAGTAGCGCGCGCACACAAAATGAGTCTTTAAAAATGAAAACCTGTGTAAGACAATTTCAAAAGGAGTAAGCCAGACACTCAAGCTGTCAACAAAAGCTTCAGGTTTAATTATTTTACAAAAAAAAAGAAGTCATTCTGAAATTCCTAGGTATCACTTTTCAGAAAGACATTTTCACATTTTACTCAGTGAGCTGCCATGGTTACTAAAACACTACTTACGTATTTTGGATAGTACTCTGTTACACTTTGCTGGGATTTTCAAGAGATTCTGAGACAGCCTGCCAATTAGCACAACAATGAATTTAGTTGCCCTCACATGCTTAGTCAGTGTTAGTTAACCATGGTTACCATCAGGCAGGTCTGATATTTGATACAAACTCTCTCTGCGTCTGGCTAGTAGAAAGAACTAATCATATAGTTGGTAAATTTGTGTAACACTATGAACCTCCTTAGGGATACTTCACTGGGAACCCACCTTTTTTGACAAATACTTTTGTTTTGGTAAAATGTTGGTTAGCCTAGGCTTATGATCCAGTGTCTCTCTGTTGTCTAGCTGTTTCACTTTATATATTCTAACAAGCCAATGCTCTGATGTGAAGGCTTCTTCCAAATGTTTAAACTTAATGTCCTTGTTGCCAATCTCAGCATTGCGTGTGCGATCAAATCCTGGAGGTGTCCGAAAATCCAGCTACAAAAAGTTAATGTCACACATTAGGTTGAAGATGTAAAATGCAATCCTGTGAACAGAACTCAATCCAAGTACTGCTTTGAAAAATATCTCCCAGTGCTCCAAGTTCTAAAATACATATGAGTTGTCTTACGTTTTACAATAGGATATTGTTATGGGGGCCTTAACTTCAAATCGTTACATTGCGGTATAAAACTATAACATTTAAATGTTTGGGCCTCCAATGTGGGTACAATTTACATGAAAAATCTGGAGCCCCCTGTTCCATGGCAATTGCTTGCAACAAGTTTCTTATTTTTATTTGTATACAAGTGCAAAATAGAAAAAGTATAAAAGGACTATCCAAAACACTATTATCCCATTTATTTACTGATGTGTAATCTCTTCCCAGAACCAAATCTAAGAGCTGGAAATGGGAGACTAATTTAAAGGATTCCATCCAGCCTCACAATGAAAAACTGCTGATCATAAAATTAAAAAATTAAAAATATAAGCCACCACAACAACAAAAAACCAGCAGTTAAAACACCAGAGTCAAAATAGAAACTGAATAAAATCAGTTTTACTGCCTACAAGAAGCTGGGTCAAAACCAGACATAGGCAAACTCAGCCCTCCAGATGTTTTGGGACTACAATTCCCATCATCCCTGACCACTGGCCTGCTAGCTAGGGATGATGGGAGTCGTAGTCCCAAAACATTGGAGGCCCTAGTTTGCCTATGCCTGGTCAAAACCAATAAACGGATACTAGTGGGAGTTGGTAAAGGATCACTGTTGTGTGCTTTTATCTCCTATCACCTTCAGAACTCCGGCAGTCCCTGTCAGAGTAGCACATTACAGCAGTGGTTTTCAACCAGTGTGCCATGGCACCCTGGGGTGCTGCGGGCAACACTGGCCTCAGTCCCTCTTTCCTTTCCACCTTCCTCTGATGCCCTCTTGCGCCTCTGCCTCCCAAAGGCTTGCATGGCTGTTTGTTGCAGCAGCCCTGGCTACAAGCTCCCTAGACAAATGGTGCCTCTGGGGCTGGCCAGGGGGTGCTTCCTAGGCTCCTGTGGGGCAATGTGAGGAGGCACCTCTCTTTGGGGTGAGGGGGGCAGCTCAGAGACCAGGGGTGGCAGCAGTGGCTGCCCGGAGGATTCCCAAGGAGAGAGGAGGCCGAGGGAACACTCCACAAGGGAGGGTGTTCGAAAAGAACTGAGGGGCTGCTGGCTCTGCAGGCAAGGGGTGACGTAACTGGGCTCCTGAGCCCCACAGGAATGCCGCAGAAAAAAATGGAGCTGTGGACCCCAAAAGGTTGAAAACCTCTGCATTACTGTCATCAAGCCTGTAAGTAATGGGATGCCAGATTTCTTCTGGGGAGGTTTTGGTAAAAGGTGCTTGGTGATGAGATCTACATTCACAAGACAACTCTCAAGTTGTGCACCTGCTGCTACAAGATTCTGATCTCATCCAAAAGAGGTTGCACACATCTACATCTATCATCTGGTTCCCCTAATGGTTTGTTCAGCCGCATCCAATACCAAACTGCCCCCAAGCACCAGTTTCGGTTTTACACCACCTCCCTGGGATCAGATGACGGCAATTGAAAGGCAGAGTTGTGAGTCATACCACTGACACCCAAGCTAAACTTCCAGATTACCCCCATCCAG
Organism: Podarcis siculus; assembly: GCA_034642415.1. Lineage (NCBI taxonomy): Eukaryota > Metazoa > Chordata > Lepidosauria > Squamata > Lacertidae > Podarcis > Podarcis siculus. Next base: position 39,049,780 of record JAXCMG010000017.1, on the reverse strand, counting down.
ACATTTCCCTTAAATGTATTAAATTTAAAACTTATATGTCTTATTTCTTTTTCTAAGAAAACCCCAGTGGTCTATAGCATGTGCATTTAAAAAAATATTAATTCAAAGATTAGCTTAAAATACATGCACTGTGAAATCTACAATTTTCATTATAAAAATTAGAAACGGCAACTTTCACATACAAAATATAACAGATAATGAATTACATTCCTTTGTCTGCCCTTTATTTAACTTTGTAATATAAGCCCATATTAACCAGCTCTTCCTAGTTACTTATAATGAAAGCTCCGTGCAGATGTTAATACCCACCTGAGCCTTTAACCCTGGGGTTACAAGAGCTCAGAGCATATTTGACCTCTACTGCCACTTCCTTTCCCTCTTCGCCCTTTGGCTATTTTATCATATTAGCACTAAAGTACTATAATACTATACTAATGGGTGTCCCTCACTAGATCTTGATAGAAGGCTATTTGATCCAGTAAGTCTCCCATCAACTAAACAGCAATTGAAGCACTCTTCAGGTTGATACTATTCCCCTTCCCACCTATAAAAGGTAAAGGTACCCCTGCCCGTATGGGCCAGTCGTGTCCGACTCTGGGGTTGAGCGCCCATCTCGCTTAAGAGGCCGGGGGCCAGCGCTGTCCGAGGACACTTCCGGGTCACGTGGCCAGCGTGACGAAGCTGCTCTGGCGAGCCAGCACCAGCGCAGCACACGGAAACGCTGTTTACCTTCCCGCTATAAAGCGGTACCTATTTATCTACTTGCACTTAAGGGTGCTTTCGAACTGCTAGGTGGGCAGGCGCTGGGACCGAACGACGGGAGCTCACCCCGCCGCGGGGATTCGAACCGCCAACCATACGATCGGCAAGTCCTAGGCACTGAGGTTTTACCCACAGCGCCACCCGCGTCCCACCTATAGCCACCTGTCAATCTGCTCTAGAGGTTTGGGAGAATCACTGCAGACCATCCCAATCCTTATTCTGCTGATGGAAGACTACACAACCCTATGGATTCTTTGAGGGATACACAGGTTAGTTGTTAAACTATATTCTAAAAACTAGCACCGTATTTAGTTTTAAAAGTTTTGCTGATTTTAACTTTTATTGATAATTATATTATGCATATCGCTTAGAGATATTCTGGCTTAAGTGGCCTACATTTCCCCCCCAAAGAAACATTTAAGATAGCAAAATTTCACTAACCTGCATTTCTCCAAATCTGTAATATGACATTTTATACATGAGACAGTTTAGCAAGGTTGGAGAGCCTGCTTTATCAACTCGAAACTCTCCCTGTGGAGTAAAATAGTCGCTTTCCTTTAGGGAGAAAAAGGAAATACAATTAGTGTTATGCATGTTGCCACAATATGGGAAATAAAGTGGTGCTGTAACTGGTTTCAACTTCAAATAAACTGACTTAACTCTCACAGACTGAGCTCAATCTTGTTTTTTTTCTATACAGGCTGTAACCATGATTTTTGAGGAGGGTACAGTAGCAAAATTATTAGTTAAGCATTCAGACATTGAATTATTGGATTATTCAACTGTAAGAATAGTCAGCTGTGCCACCAAGAAAGACACATTTCTGAACATCCATAAGCAGTGCTTTTTTCTGGGGGGATGCAGGGGGTATTGCATACCCCTAAACATTTTGTGGATCTTTGTAGTTTTGTCCATTTACTGTATTTTATTTCCCCCAATTTGAACTATAAAATGGTGATTTTCTTGAGTCAAAATGTGAGTACCCCTAAACATTTTTAAAAGAAAGAAGCACCGTCCATAAGGGAAGACCACAATTTGTTCTCATTTCAACTTACTACTGACCTTATCAGGTATATTATGCTGTGGTACCAATGCCTGATAAGGCCTGATTTGAAACAATCCCTCAACATAAACTACTATTATTTATTACATAAAATACTACGATTATTAGGATGTCATCTAATTATAGCTCTACTGAGAAGTACCTAGAATCCAGAGAATATATCAGGAAAATTTCTCAATAGAAGTGTGGCAGAATTAGAAGCAAGTGATAGATTGTACCAACAGCCCTAACATAATTACTAAAGGGTTTTTTTGGGGGGGCAATTTATATTTCAACTCACCCTGATATCTTTAGGATGTTCTCCTTCAGCTATCCTCACCATCCACAAGAATTTGTTGATATCATCACCAGAGTAGCCAATTACACCTCCAAAAATTATTAACACGTAATCCACATCCAGACTCTTCATGATCTCATAAGCTGCTGTCTCATTTGAAGACATAGCTTTTCCTACCTGCAATAAAGAGAGTTATTTCTAAAACTCACAAGCGTTCTTGTCTAAAAAGCAGTTATTAACCAACCAGTCAAGATATATCATTAGCCCATGTTATTAGAGGTCATTTCATCCAGTGTGAAATACAGAACTGAAATAATCATAGCATCGAGTTTAACTAAAAGATACACGAGAGTCAGTGGTTGGCTTACAATATGTATAAACACAACTTAAATATAAAATAAAACATAAAACACTATAATTATATATCTTTCCAGCCTAAAACTTCAGTCACGTTCAGTATCACTACAGCACATATTTTTGTAGTCACTGGCCCAGTTAAGATGTCATAAACCATGGTTTGTTGTTATATAAATTGGGCCACTTTTTATGAAGAGAGCTATAGCCCCATTAGAATATACTCTTCCCCTGCTGCTCCTCTCAGCAAGAGGAGTCCAGAGGGAGTAGTGATAATGGTCATTGGCCTTTAACACAGGTGACAGGCTGTGGATATAAACAGGATAAGGTCAGGTAGATATCTCAATGTTTATTGAGAATAAAAGTTGAAACACTGTTTTCTGTTTCAAATTCTATGTTATCAGATATCACCAACAACCTAGAAAACGAACATTTCTCAAACATGATCTTGGAATTAAGGCATAAAATACAGCAACATAATGGAAAGCAATCTTCAGCATATATTAAAATGTAATTGTTTATAAATCTAGAGCCACGTGTTCTGTCACCCAGTTCTCAATAAGCAGAAGTACCACTACATACCAGGGCTATGTGGCTGTTATTCCAAGTATTATTGTCAACTAGAGTAGTCCGATTTGCCATTCCTGCTATCTGATAGCCATAATCCCACCAAGACATTACTCTGGCGTGTTCATCTGTGTTTTGTCTTAGCCAATAGTAGGCTTCTCTGAAGTCATCCAAAATGTTTCGGGTGCTGCAACAGAAAAAAACCCCAGAAAGTTTTTATCGGAAAGCAGACTCACTTTGATTAGATCTTATTTATTCTACTCCATTTATGAAGTGCTTCCTATAAAGGATCTTAAAGTGAATGAATAAAGGGCTTCAGATATTTGTAGCCTCTTTTAGTGGAGCAGGATCTGTAAGACCAGTCTTTATCTGTATGGTTGGGCTTATAGGTTTCATTGGTTGTTATACAAAGTTGTTTATTGGTTATGTAAATTGTTTTGGGTCACTTTTGTGAGGAAAAGATACAACTTTAAAAGCAAATATAATTTAAAAAGGGGAAATAAAAACATATGCAAAGCAATTTCATATATAAAAGCAATTTCCTATCCCAAAAGTACAAACTAGGATAAAAATCTCCACTTAAAAGGCTTGTTGAAAAAGGAAGTCTTCCATATGTGCCAAAAATTCAACAGAGATTATGTCTGTCTGATACGTTACATAAGGGAGTTCCAAAGGGTAGTTGCTGTCATGCTAAACACCCAATTCTTGTATCCTTCAGAATGAACCTCCTGGTGGGAGGGCATTTGGAGGATGCTCTCGCAGAGAGCAGTGACTGGTTGTCTACTGAAGTAGTAAGGTGATTTTTTTATGCATCCTGGACCCAAGCTGTATGGGGTTTTGCACATCACTTTCAGCATCCGGAATTCCGGTAGCTAACTGGCAGCCAGTGCAATTCTTCCAGCAGTGGCATAACATGATAGTGTTAAGATATCCCAGTGAGCGGTCGAGTTGCTGCATTATGCACTAGCTGCAACTAGCCAACAACCTCAGTGGCATTATAAATTTGCAGTAGTTCAAGCCAGAAGTTACGAGTCCGTGGACAACAGGGGTCAGGCCAATGTGTCACGTGATGTGTTTTGCATCCCTAACCATTCTCACACAGTCATTAAACTCACACTAAGATGCATACAAAAGGGGGCGCCTTACCCATCATGATTGTAAGAGGCCAGGACGACACTGGGACTGGAGTAGGCATTGCTAGTTACCCATGTACAGTGGACGGCAAACATCATCAGCAGCATGAGCATCAGCATTGTCACAATGCTCTTGATATTCGGCCCAAGACCCTCTTCTGTTTTCTCCTGTTCTGATATGTGTTTCCTCACTTTACCTGCCTGAACAAAAACAAATTAGAATTTCGGGGCCTTTCAGCTTATGCCAGGCTTTTTGGGTTTATAAGCCCCATATTCAACAATAAAGCCACGTTTCTAGAGCCCTCCCTCGTGAGTTGTTTTCCAAGTTATGTGCTAGACAAATGCCTATTTATTAGGGATGTCAGAAGCTGTCTTCTACTGGTTGTTTTTTTAAAAATAATTCTAGTAACTGTTGATGTATCTCAAACAAAAACAGCCCCCCCCCAAGTGTGTGGTAGTGGGGTGGCATTTAACATTTAACATCTGCATGAATTAGATTGTGTTTCCTTACATATTTTCAGTTCATCTGCAAAAGCTGGAAAGCAACATCACTCCTTCTAAAAAAGGGTCCAAGTCTTTTTGTAGTCATACTTATGCACAAAAACCTGCATCACTAGCGCAGATAGGAAGCAGCAGCTAAAAGCTACGCTGCTAAAAACACCCCACCTTTAGTCAAAACAAACAAAGGAATGCACCTCCAAAACAATCCCACTGTGAGACTGAAAGGAAACAATTGACAACCGAGTGTGAAAGGGAATGGAATAGAATGGCTGGAAAGGGAGAGAGATGCATCTATAAAGGGTAGAGAGAACTGTTTGATACTGAGAGCCTATTTTAAAATGTCCCCAGGGATGGAACTGAAAGCTATCTAACATTTTAATGTAGCAGCGACAGAGCAGTAGTGTGTCCGCTGCTTCCCCAGAAAAAGCCAATGAAGACCGCACATGCTCAGTGGGCATGACTGATGGAAGGAGATGAAAAATTGGGGGAAGGGGGAGAAATGGAGTAGTTAGAACCCCTTGGCCAGAACAGAACCACTACACATGGAACCATTTTGCTCTCTCTGTTTTTGCTTTTAAGGTGGATTCATTTATTTTTTAAAACTATCTAAAATCGGAAGCCATCTAGATCTTCAAGTCCCACCTTATCATAAAGATTTCCTGGGTTTCTTTTATCGTCCTCATCACTGCTATCTTCTATTGGTGGATTCTCTCTCTTCATATCATCACCCAAATAATGCTCAAAAACGTTGGAGAAAGCAATTGCTGACAGCATACAGACTACTGGAGTCAAAGTTAGCATAAGACGAACCATCACTCCAGCGAAGTAAACAGCACTGATTGCATACAGAGCCACTGTAGAGAAATAAAGACACTGAGATTTACTATAGGACATTTTAAAATCTTGATTCCTATCCACTTCAGAAATAAGCACAATTACTGTGCTTGAAGCTTACAGATTTGATTCCTAAAATTTGCTGTGTGCACAGAATTGAACCTACCTTTGAAATGTATTATATATTATATTTCTGAACTTTAAAAAGGGATTTCAGTTGTTTATCAAAAAAACATGGAAACCAAATCAATATGTATGTTATCTTGCTAAAAGACATCTCACTTTACTAGGATCTGAAGGACAAAAGAGTAGCTTTACCAAAGCATATAAATTACTCCACAAGGTTTCTGTGAACTCCTGAAACTTGACTGCACTAAAGCTAGAAGGGAAAGAAGTTTTTAAAAGTTCTCACAAGCAGCATTTTAATAGTATTTTTACAAATTAATTTGAAGAAAGTAATTTTCTTGCACTGGATTAAAATGCATACTAATACAAACCCTACACTGGTGGAAAGATTGTGCAAACTAAAGACAGGTATAACTTCAGAAGCAGCTAACTATAGCAATGCCCGTTTTAAAATTACCTGTAACTACAGTGATGGAAAGGTTCCCCTCCCCCAATTTGAAACCAACCAAGTCTCACCTCTGGAATCACTGGAATTTCACCATAATATGAGCAGAGTCATCAATTTGCAAACAAATTATCTAAAATAACTGTAGAGTGTATTTGCTGATGAATAGTCTATCTGTTAAATTACCATAAATCATATTTATCATTTTATTCTTTAATATTTTTTGCAAACCGCTTTGAGGGTTTGCCCCTTACAACCAAGCAGTATATAAATTTATGAAATAATACATAAAATTACATTAGCCATTTAGTGAGAAGGTTCTATTTGTATATTTACAGTGTAAGCATTCAGTATAAGCCATTCTAAAAGGAAGTTCAATCAAAAGGAATCACGTTAAGAAACATATCTACTTCCTGAGGAAATACATTTAACCCAACACTGAAGTAACAGCAGTAAACTAAGCTAATGAATCTAAGCTAACAACTAGGACATCAGCATTTCAGCTAAAGCTCATAGTTTAGTTCTGAAAAGATGGTTACTTCTTCTTACCAAAGACTCTCTCATCATTGATGTTTTTGATACAGAACCACAGCCCTGCTGGGAAAGTACACACGAGAATATGTAGATCAAAAAAGAAGGAAACCCATGTTGTAGGCTGATGTTCAGACACAGAGGCAATGATCGGGATGTGAATTTTCGCATACCTTGTTTAAAAAAAATTCAGTTCAAATTATTTTGAAGTGACGAAACTACTAAAGATAGTACAACCGAGGACTACTGAACATTCTTTAATTATTTTTGTAACGTTCTGAATACAACTTTAAATGTGCAGGTTAAAATTTACTTATTTGTTTTTTAGCTAAAATGCATTTCATTTAACCCCAGAAACTGCCAAAAACCTATTCTCATTACAAAGCTTCCCTATGTCGCCTTGCCAAAGTGTGAACAAAGTGTGTGAATCAAATGATCATGCACATCCCTGTTTAGGGGTAAGGGGCACACAGCACAGGCAGTTAGCGACTGTGCCATGTGCCAGTCCCTTCTCTAACCTGGGGGATTGAGGCTGTGCTATCAGCAAGCCCTCAGGTCTGTGGCTGCTGTTGCTGAATGCCAGGTTGCCTCTCAGTAAGACCTCCCTCATCCATGATTTGGTTATGGATGAGGAGACCGATCTGGTCCTGCATCACTGAAACCTGGGTGGGCAAGTAGGGTGGGGTTGGTCTCACCTAGCTGTGCCCACCTGGGTACTCAGTGATGCCTCAGGACAGACTTGAGAGATGGGGAGGGGGAGTTGCTGTAGTCTATAGAGATTTCATCTCTCTCTCTCTCTCCACACTCTCTGTCCAGTTGTGAGGGGAATCTGCCCACCTTTCTGCCCAGCAGTTTCCCTGCTTGAGCTGGTTTCAGAGGTGCTGCTGAGGACCCTCAGACTGCCAGCCCAATGCAAATGGCAGGCTACATTCTGGAGCTTTTTTCTCAACTGGGCAGGAAGAGGGTGAAAAAGTGGGGGATACTGACATCAGTTCTTGTCATGGTCAGATCATTTCCTGTTGAGATTTAGATTTTCAGCACCTTTCCCCCTCTGTAGAGGTAGGGGATCTATCAACATGGTCAGCCCTCAAGAGACTGATGAATCCAATAGGTTTCTGGGGGATTTTCTGGCTGGCTGAAGCCTTGACCAACATTTGGAACATCCAAATGGCTCGGGACATTGGCACAATTGCCCCTGTGTACCCTCCCCTGCTTGGGTCTCTCATATACTTCAGAGCTTAGGGTGAGGAAACGGCTGGGAGGCAGCTTAAATATGAGTGGAGGAAAACTCTGGCCAGATGCAATTGAACACTGGGGTGCAAGCGGGGAACAGGTCTTCCAGGACTCACAGCTAAGCATAATTCTACTACTGATGTGCAAGACATATATAGCAAATATATAAAAATAAACTCTGAAACACTTTCCCTCTTTCTTCACCTGTGATGGGAAGAAGTTTAATACTTCTTTTTGTTATCTGGAACAATTCAGAAGTTTCTCAATGTACAAATACAGATAGCAATGGTTTGTTCAAATGAAACCAAGGCATGAAACCACTGAATGAACTCACTGTAGTTTGCGTAAGTCAGAGTTGCTCGTATTTGGATTTAATGGGAAACTGCAGATTGTTTCAAACAGCAAATGGAAGCTTAAAGTTTTCTCGTAACAGTAGACCATAGTTCAGGAGGTTTGTCTGAAATGGATAAAACCTGTCACCCACTCAGCATAGCCTAAATGTATGGTGCTGTTTCTATTCCTACTTACCCAGTATCCCATAGCGAATAAAATCTGCCACTCCATGGTGCAATGTAACCTGAAAATTACAACAAAACAATTTAAGTTAGTAGATGAGCATTATTATGGATTTCTAGAAAGGCTTGGATCAATATCTACTTTTCACAGGTTTCAAAAGGAAAATGACCCTCAAGAAGGACAACTGTTTTTTTTAAAAAAAACTAATAGAAAATGAAGAAAATACTAAATCAGTCCTTAAAAAAAGAAAGAAAAGCAAGTTGCTTTGAAAATGCTTTAATGGGTGCAAAAAGCCAGCTATTATGTCAAATGCTGTTTCTATAAATAAGGTTGCTGAAGTTTCTTTCGCATCATGCAAACAATGTTGGGAGGCCTGAAGGGCTCATTGAATCTTGTGGATTACTCAGGGCCTATCTGAAACTATGTCAATGAAAAGCATTTCTTTTGTATGATTTACCTGTATACGTTAAATAGATGACACTCAAGAATACAACTCCAGCAGCTAGAGATATACCCAAGAAGAACAAGGTCTGAAATTCTTGCTTTGTAAGCCGGTCTCTCATATATTGCAAGAAGGCATAGGCCTGCAGCAGTGCGAATACACCTGGTTAAAGAAAGACAAACCTTGGTTTAAGTTCTCAAACAACATTTCAATCCTTACTCTAAGGACATTAATGTTAATTATCCTTTCATGGCATAGGAAGTCAAGGGGGTGAGGACTGTAAACAGGAGAGGAATATATTTACTATCCTTTAACTGTTTATACAGTGGTGCCTCACAAGACAAAATTAATTCGTTCTGCGAGTTTCTTCGTCTTGCGGATTTATCGTCTTGCGAAGCACGGATATTAACGGTACTTAGCGGCTATTAACGGTACTTAGCGGCTTTAAGAAAAAGGAAACAAACTCGCAAGAACTCGCAAGACGTTTTCGTCTTGCGAAGCAAGCCCATAGGGAACTTCGTCTTGCGAAGCGACTCAAAAAACGGAAAACTCTTTCGTCTTACGAGTTTTTCGTCTTGCGAGGCATTCGTCTTGCGAGGTACCACTGTATAGTATTTTTTGCCCTTCAGAGAGGTACGCCATTCAATATCTGTTCCCATAAGTAAACAAAAACTCCAATTCTCTTATGGATCCCTTTAGTTCAAATATGCCACATTTGGCTGTCATTTGGTTACCAGCCAAAATAGTGTCTGTGTGATTGATTACGATACAGAGTAACACCTTCATAGTGAGTATTTTCAATGCATTAAACTGTTCTTTCATTTAGGGATTTTCTGAGGTGCACTGGATCCTAGATATTTTTTATTGTAGATTGCCTTGAGGCTCTGGTGTAAGACAACATACCATATTTTTCTGTGTATAAGACTAGGTTTCCTCCCCTAAAAAATAATGTCCAAAAATTGGAGGTGTCTTATACATGGAAAGATTTCCCCCCATTTTCTTAAATTGGAGTCCCCCAAAATAGGGGCATCTTATAAATGGGTGTGTCTTATAGACGGTAAATTTAATATAAAAAATAATAATAATTTTCTTACCTGCAGCTGCCATATGTTCACTTGTTCTTATTGGCTGAAATCCAACAAAAGGTATCTGCATGGATAATATTAAGCCCACAATATAGAAAGTACTGTATGCTGTGAATGAAAAACAGCAAAAAAGGGAAATTATTATGCACACAAAGAAAGTTTTGATTTTGTCTGTGCTTAAAATTATGAGGGAGAAGACATATTACAGAATTAAAAGCAATACTCATAATTTTAGGACTTAAAGCAGGGGTGTATCTGTCCCCATCTGCATGTTTCCATCGGGAGGAGCATAGAAAGAGCACCATGTCCTTCAGTTTGTCGTCTGGTTAAGGGAATGACTTCCAAGCACTGAACGACTGGTATATCACAAGTGGACTCTTTATTCCTACGTTTGCAATTGTTCAAGGTAAAATCTACTTGGGACAGAAACTACCTTTTGCCATTTTTATGGATGTTTATTGTTTGTTTACAGATAGTTGCATTGGTGATATTATCTTGTGTTGATTGCAGGAAAAGATACAGCAAGCACAAAAGCAAAAATATTGATTGAAAATGTATTGTAACTATATTGTAACTTTTGGATAAATGTTCTCTGAATATTTTAAAAAGCAAAAATATATGAATAAAAACAATGTATAAGCTAAAATAAAACACAAAGTCACATATTGCTGCTAAGGATTAAACATCCAATTATAAAACTGCAAAATCCTGTATAAATAAAAATGCGACAATGGATACTAATTGCAGCTTTATTTCAAATGTCATGATCTTCGCACAACACAACTCATTTCACTAAGACTCATTTATCAAAACATTTCAGTCAATAGACAATGTGCTGGGAACCACAGAAGCACAGTGATCAATGGCATACATTTTTGCATAATTTCTCCCCTTTTCCTTTCAGTTCAGGGTTTGTATCTTCATCTAACCAAGATATTTACACACATAAACTCTAAAAATGCCAAGCCTGCCACTATTTTGAAATTCATGTCACAAAATTATTGCAACACTGCCATCCTGTGGCATTTAACAGCAATTAGTATCCATTGTCCCATTTACAGTTTTGTGTTCTTCCATTATGCTAATTACAAGAGTTTATTAATTCTGCACATCAACTCCCCCACCCGGTTACACTTTAGATGGCTGCAAAAACAAATTTATTACTGTTTGCTCATATGAAAATGCTAATAAGATTCCTAAGTCTGTGCGAAGGGAATATAGACCCATTCCATGCCATCCCAATATCCTTTGCAATTCTGACACATTTTTCACAATGATACCTTCATAAAGAATTTTCCTCCATCCTCTATAACAGGCATGTCCAACAGGTAGATCGTGATCTATCGGTAGATCACTGGTAGATCATAGGCTCCCCCCAAAGAAGCTGAACAACTGTGGCTCCCTTAAAAGAAACTCAACATTTTACCTCCTCCCTGAAAAAACTCAGTAACTTTGACCTGAACCCCCCCCAAAATGGGCCTTCCTCCTTCCTAAAAAAAGTGCAACAACTTTGACCTGAACTCCAAAAAAGGGGGTAGATCACTGCCAGGTTTTAACTCTGTGAGTAGATCGCAGTCTCTTGGGAGTTGGCCACCCCTGCTCTATAATACTGATGCAAGCAGGGGATAAAAAGGATATTCATCAGCCAGCAGGATTCCCAAACTGGTAGTGCTGGGGGGTGTTTAATTGTTGCTGCTTGTCTATAACTCTTTCCCCAACGACTTTTTCCTATTTGGCCAGAAAGCAGACTCTGAATCAGATTTCTTTTTTTTGGGGGGGGGGGGAGATATCAGATGGGGAAAGGATTAGCAGCCTCCTCTTAACCTCTGCATATCTCTTGCCAAAGAGCTTTTAATTATAAAAACTTCACCTTGAAGTAATTCAGTTTTGATGAGCTTGCTTCTTTAGATACAACACAGCATGATGAAAGCAGTCAGGTCTAGACTGTATAATTAGACGGTGAGCACAGTTAGCTTGAATTGCAAATGGATATTGGACCTCCCTTTTTCAGACTTCATATGGTTAGCTCACACTGACCAGCAGGCTAAGGGCCTTAGGTGTATTTCAGCAGCACAGAAATTCATTTACTGACTGCTTTACATATTTCAGTTAAAGGCTATCAGAATACAATGATACAAGATTTTTGCACCAGCCTTTACCAGTCCTTTGGCAGCAAACACAGCATTGCTAGTCTTCCCTAAATACACTAAGTACTTTTGAAAATCTTCCACCATTCAAGTTTCTTTTTGAGGACACCTTTGTCAGAATACAGTCTCAGAGAAGTTAGAAACTGAAGGATGGGCTGTTCTCACTAGAAGAATCTTTTGGAAATAAAACCGTAACAACAATGTCCATCTATCAAGATGATCCTGATTGCTGTAACCTTTCTAAACATAATACCAGATGTCTTAGTTATTCATTATCTCCTCATGAAACATTCAATCCTAAACTCAAAAGGACTAACCTACAAGGCAGTTTCAGTGCTGCTCAATAATACAATGGCAAACCCCGTTTGCTATTAACTAATAAAACTGTCCAGCTAATTAAGTTTTATGACAAATGGGTATGTGAAAAACCATGTGGAAAAAGAAGAAGTTATGGGTCCACTTTGTTCCACTTATTTTCAATGCAAAGGCGGCAAGCGTTATCCTGTTGAACAATTCAAAAGTTGCTTTCTTATGCATATAAGCAGAAAATCAGATTTATGCTATGTTAGCCAGGTGTTGAAGGGAAGGGGCAGCATTCAATGTAGACTATTATAGCACATCACATATATGTCTTTCTAAGCAGTATAAGAATAAATTTTACTTTCCTTCACAAACAAAGGACATTACATGTGAATATGAAGTTAAAAACAGTGATATGAGAAAAGTAATATAATGTGCCTACTATTTTACTGGTGATCTTAGCGAGCAACATCCCATGGTGTCATCCTGCTTGTGTGATGGGCTTTTGTAAAAGTCTTCCACTTGAACTATGGAACTATCCCCTCCTCTACTTCCCCACGTACCTCCCCCCCCCCAACTGCTTTGGAGGGTTGGAGGACCCTACAGAAGAGACAGGTGGGAGACACCGCAGCAAGAAAAGGAAGCACAAGTTCTCTCGTGTCCACTGGATATCCATAACATTGGCTGCTGAGCATTTTTCTATGAAATATGCATTCAAAGTGGGACCTAAAAAAGATGTTGCAGCATAAGAGTGACTCCTACACACCCTGTTCCAGGATAGCCACTGTATTTCTCCTTCCTCTGCTTTCCCCCTCCTCCAACAGATAATCAGTATTCTGCAGCTACTGGGCATGATCAATCCTCATTGAGTATAGAATGATAAATAGTCCTACAATTCAGTCTGGATATTTCCATTATATTGTTCATTTTCCTTGAAATGTGTTATTAATTACTAGCTAATAAACTTGAACATCGAAATTCTGCCAGCTGCTTTAGTATGGAAGTCAGCTATAGTGAAGGACCACTGAAAATTATGTTTACATTAAAATTGCTTAAAAGTAACAAGCCAAAAAACCTGTTGTCCTAAACAAAAAAAGAGAAAAAGACTGAAAGACAATCAACTTTGTTCAACGTGACCAAATTCTATTCTTAATGCCAATATGTCCTTGCGTAGAATTAAGCCTACAATGTTGCTTCTGATTCAAACTAGTTTTCTGCATGTATATAGTACTTTACATCCTCTCAAAGTTATTTGAAACTAGATTTAAAAGCTCTAAATTGTGACAAATATTTGTCTACTACTGTTGCAAATGTTTACCTTTACCGCTAGACTGCTCTAAAATAGATCACAGGGAGCTTATTCTGTTTATGAAGGTTTTTTCCCCTTTTATTCAGCACTGTAACCTTTTGCAGCTAAGCACTTGCAGAAAATCTTCTGCAATATTCCTAAACTGATTCAAAAGTAGTCACACTGATGTCAACATCAATAACTCTGCATCAAATATGCATGAGCAGTCAGCATGAGTTTAGTCAGCATTGTAGTTATGATGCCAAGTAGGTCAAATAGAATCTCAGTTTACATCCATTTACAAAAGCCATAAAATATGCCCAATTCTGGCAAAGAATTTACATTCCGGAAAAGTCCTGTGAACATCAAATGATCCTGAACAAGATTGCGATGCAAATTAGACCATGCCCCATTAGTCTTTTTGTTATTGTATGTGTGTCGGCAAAAAAGAAAATCATACCAGGTTTCTTTCCCACATAATTTCATTCTTTCTTGCTGCTCGCTTATATGTGGAATGTCCGACCTGAACGTTTATGTCAGGGGCAAGATACTGAATCACATACCCTCCTCAGTCCATTTTTTGTCAGGTGACCATCAGTCAATCACCTGACATCCCATAAAGTCAGGTATTCAAAATGCAAGCTGTAAGAGCAGGAAGTTGTTTTATCACCAATATTAGTGCTATAGTGCCCAGCATTAAGGCTGCATACAGGCCTCTGATTGCTCTTTAATAGTAAAAGGCAATACCAGAGACTTATCTCCAATCGAAGAACACATATTTACAGAATACAATGCATTGTAGCATGTCACCTTTTAGCACAGCAGAATTGCAGTTTTTCCACTGTGCAGTTGGCCTTTTTAAAAAAGGGCTTCATTTGTGTGACAAGTGCAGAATTAATTGGTATAGAACAGAGCATATGAACTCAAGGAAAAACCCTAGCAATGTCTAATACATGGGTAGGCAAACAAAGGCCCAGGGGCTGGATCTGGCCCAATCGCCTTCTAAATCCGGCCCGCGGACGGTCCGGGAATCAGCGTGTTTTTACATGAGTAGAATGTGTCCTTTTATTTAAAATGCATCTCTGGGTTATTTGTGGGGCATAGGAATTCGTTCTTTTTTTCCTTCAAAATATAGTCTGGCCCCCGACAAGGTCTGAGGGACAGTGGACCGGCCCCCTGCTGAAAATGTTTGCTGACCCCTGGTCTAATACCATCCGCTTCAGGACACCAAATTGTACAGGGAAGCAGACAAGATTAGTATAAAGCTCCTCTCACATTGGTACATCCTACTAGGGACAGAGACTGAGAGGTTAGTTGCCTCCTTCCCAGGGTGGAATCAAAGCCACTTGCAGGGACAATGACTGATATCATTGCACTGGGATGATCAACTGTCATTCATTACCAGCTTCATCAGTCCCATTATAAACAGTTCTGTCACACACTGGTAATAGTAAGAAAGTTGCATACATTTCTGAAAAATTGTCTTGAGATGAATGATTGCCATGTTAAATTATCTTTTTAAACTACATTTTATTTTGTTTAGACTACATTGTTCATTTTGAAGTATTATTAATCTGGTTATTAGCTGCCTTAAGTGTATTTATTTGTAATAAATAAATAAATAAATAAATAAATAAATTTGTTTCCTTATGGCAGAAGCAATAAGCAATGCAATGCAAGATGATTTAAAAAGTAAAACAAATCTACTTATTCTAATAACCTTATTAGAATTCTAATAATTCTATTTTACGATTTTGCCTGTAACTAGACAAAAGTAACCACTTAAATTAAGTTAAATTCATAGTCATTTAAATTGAAAAAGGAAGTAATGTGATTAAGAATGGGAAAACCCCCACTTTTCATTCAATCTCAGCAAATCAAAACACTCACCTATGTAGACCCTCCTACTGTATCTTTGCATCAACAGGAGCACAAATACATGCAGTGGAATAAGGTTGATGATGAAAACATAACCACCCCATGCAGAAACCTGAAAAATAAACATATCAGAACATAATACTACTTTATAAATATTACTGTTAAACCATTAAACTAATCAACATGAATTAAATTTTGTCTTCAAGACAAGATAATCCAGGCCACAAGGAAAAATCCACAGGACAGAAAGATTTCAGTAGAAAGCAGATCCAGGAAGCATTTTTTGCTTATTCCTCCTCACCTAATCCTTTACACAGATTATACACATTGTAAGTGACCTTCAATGTTAGCTGTACTCAGAGTAGACCCATTCAATGGACTTAACTAAATTAAGTCCATTGATTTCATTGGATCTACTCTGGGTATGCCTTAGTTAAGATTTTACATCATGGCTCTCAGTGAAATGTTTTCCAGAAAATTATAAATACCATCACTTTACTACTGTTAATATGAATTATTATGTATTAACATAAAGAACTACTTTTGTGAATTATATATAATACTTCCCCAATGAGACTCACCTGGTACCCTCATTAAGATCATTAAGGTGAAGATCTTTTTATCTTCCACACATTTTAGATTTTCCCCTTTGGAACAAATGCTTTATGCTGGATTTTAAAGACTGCAGTGAATAGTCTTGCAGCAGCACAAATCAGTTCATCTGGTCTTTAGGATTAGAGAGACCTAGTTCACACACCACAGTAAGGCATAAGTTTAAAACAAGCTATGTGCTGATGCACGCTGCTCTAAGGTACCCACAGCACACCTCTCTTGCTGACGCCATACTGCGGAATAAACAGAAGAATCTCGCCTGTTGTGTTGTTCAAACAAATGCCTGTGGTGACCAAGATTTGCAGATCACTTGCAGATCATTTGTTTATTTGGAAGAAACTAACCAGGAGCCTTGGTTTGGATGACTTTGGCTTCTTTCATTCTCAGTGCAGCAGCATATGCTAAGTGCCACAGGAACATTTTAATAGGGTGTGCAACTATGCTGCTCATTTACTCTTTGATGTGAGGTGCAGACTGGGCGAGTGGCATGCTTAAAATAAATCTTCAACTAACTTCAGTCAAGATACAAAATGCAAACCAATTCTCTAAAGTGAAGAGGCATTTTCTGTTAAACAAACTTTTCAAACCTACCACCATATATATAAAGTCAGTGTTTTCAGACAAGTGCTGATAGATTTTTTTCTATCTTTAAATGTTGCTCCAATATACTATTAATAAAAGCAATTACAGTGTACAAATAAAGAATGTGACTTGCACATTTGGGTTCTGCCAATAAATGATTTCAAAATCACATTATGTACATTAGTTTAGGATAACACTTACCATGTAAAAGTAGGATAGGCAGCAGCATATGGTCCAGAAGACTGATCCAGTTTTCACAGACTTCACCTACAAATGGTGATTTGTGTTATAACTCAGCAGAAACAAGAAAAAATGTATCATTCAAATTAAAAAACAACAATTAAGAGCAGAGATTGAACTAAATATACTTTTAAGGTTTGCATCTGAATTAACTAAGGTACTTTACTGAGAGATTATTCATTCCATTATCACACTGATGTGCTTCAGACACAGTATTAAACACCTGTTTGGTGTTACATGTTCCCCTGGCACATGTGCACTGAAGATTTCCCAATACACAATGCACTGTGGGCTTCATGCCACAGCTGGGCATGGCTAATGCGCTTTCTTTCTTTCTTTCTTTCTTTCTTTCTTTCTTTCTTTCTTTCTCTCTCTCTCTCTCTCTCTCTCTCTCTCTCTCACACACACACACACACACACACACACACTAGGGTGCAGTCCTATATGAGCTTATCTGTTATGTTTGTATTATATATACTAATATTAAAGTTGCATTATGTATTAAATTATATTGTATAGCTCAATTTTTGTAACAATAGCAAAATGTCACCAACTTTAACTATTAAACTTTTTAATGTTTGATTATTATGACTTCTACTGCACTTTTAAACATGCATGTGTTAGATCGTGTAATACAATTTTAGGGTCTAAACTACACAAACTTCTAAGTAATGATATCCTGATGATCAACTCTGCCAGTTCAGGAGTTGATTTAGAATGAAGCGGCAATGGGGGAGAGGGGAGAGGAGACCGTTCTTAATCATGCCCTCATATTACTTTGCTGCTACACCTCACCTCTCCCAAGATACCTCTGAGGGTTAACACATGTTTGGAACCCTGTGGGAGGAAATGGGACTTGGGAGAAAATAGATTAGGAGCAGAGAACAAGCAGGTGGGAAAGCAATAGACTAATGTACCATTACTATCTCTAATGTAACCAATTATGATCTCTATTAGTGTCAACATGACCCTATCAGACCACTTTTAAAAGTCATATCTACAAGAACGTTACATCTAACAAAGGATACTGTTCAAAGGTTAGGAAATAAAGGTCTTGGATTGGCTTAGTTCAGGCCACTTCCATCAACATTATTTCAGGAACATGGGTTTAGGAATTTGCTCAAGCTGATGACATGTTAAATGAAACTTGCATGGCTACTGTTTATGACTGCTTTGAGCTGCCCTGAGAATTTTGTTAAACTGATAGAAGGGGTGGGGTGGGTGTATTTTAAATAAATAATAAAGTAATGCTAATGGCTGTTGAATTCTTATCATTTATACTTGCGATCCCTCTAGCTCAGAGCTTTCCAAACTGTGTGTTGCAACACATTGTGTAGGTGTGTTACGGGAACACTCCCCATGCTCCTCCTACTTTAACCTCCAGTTTGCTAGTAAAACTGAATTACTGTGTTGCGAAATGATGCATGTCTAAAAAGTGTGTCACCAACATGAAAAGTTTGGAAAGCTCTGCTCCAGTTAAAAGGCCCTGAAGAATAAGGAAGTGTTCAAGCCGTATCTAGCTAAAGACCACAAAATATTTCACCAGTTCAAAACCAGTTTACCATATAACAATGCAACTTTTTCTTTTGGAAAGAGAGTAATTAGCATAAGCGAAAAAGGCCCTCAAATTTTTAAATCGTTGCTTTCTTGTGAGTAACCGATTGAAGAAATCTAAAATCAAAGCCAATTTAAAAGGCAGAAACAACAAAGACAGATTCAAAATACTAAAATAGAGTGAGATAAAATTATGAAGCATGAGTTGTTACTTACCCACAAGTAGTATGTGAACTGCAGTGCAAAAATAGCTATCCCTTCATTGTCAAAAGATCCTGCAACTGATCGTGATATGTAACCTGGTACTATCGCAATAAAGCAAGCAGCTAGAAGCCCTGCTCCCTGGTTCCACAGTTCTCTGGTGAGCAGGAAAGTAGAAATTGATGTAAGGCCGCTAAAAACTGGTGCTAAGAACACGCATACATCTCTTATATGGACAGTTATGTTAAGCATATTTAAAATCCAATGTATAAGGCCAGCTGTCACCATCAGCCCTGGGTAGACCTAGGAGAGAGAGTGGAAAAGCGATTTACCAAATTGCAGACGAAAAATTCATTTTTCTTCTGTTTGAATCAATGTTATAGAAAGACTTAAAATATATTAATGTAACCCGCATGCAGAAGAGATTGTTATTTCCACAACCCATATAAAACCAAGCTATTGTCAGAGCCAAATGTCTTTTTAATACACACACACACATTTTCATTAACATTTTCTTCAGTAACAATTGAACATACAGATATATTTTTCAGTATCTGCATTGAATTAGTTTTAATATTATAAAACAACATACTGTATAATATGGTATATAATTCAGGGTTTGAAGGATGGCTAAGGAACACAACTAAAGACACCTGCTTAATCTAGATTGCTTTATAAAAGATTTTCACAAACTGCAAGCAAAAAACTCATATTTTATGAGGGCGGGCCCAGGATTTTTCTCAACACCGCCTGTATGGATCTAATTGTATTTAAAATCCAAATGAGCATAAAGCTAATGTTCAAAAAGCACACAGGCCATTAACTAGAAAATCTGGAGCATTAAACCCTAGCCAGCTAAATGAATCCAGCAGCAGCTAGGGAAAAGGGTACAAGATAAACAAGAGAAGCAATCTCAAAAGCAGCCTCTAGATGGGGAAACAAAAAGATTGGGGGTGGGGAGCAGAGAGACTATTCATGCAAATATTTTAAAGGGGGTATTTCTAAGGATCCTACCACAGATGGCCTGTATTCTTTCAGACACCTTTTTTTTTTAAAGAACATACCTCATTAAATGTTTGTACATCTTGAATTGCCTAAAAGAAGGCCATGAGATATGATAGCTGGCAAATAGGAACATAGGAAGCTGGGAGAGATAATCAGGGGATTTGGGCTGGGTGTTCATCAGTATGCAGATGATACCCAGCTCTACCTCTCTTTCAAATCAGAACTGGTGAAGGGCCTGTGTGAGTGTCTGGAGGTGGTTGGAGGCTAACAGATTGAGGTTGAATCCTGACAAGACAGAAGTACTGTTTTTGGGGGACAAAAGGCGGGCAGGTGTGTAGGAGTCCTGAATGGGGTAACTGTGCCCCTGAAGAACCAGGTGCGCAGCCTGGGAGTCATTTTGGACTCACAGCTGTCCATGGAGGCGCAGGTCAATTCTGTATCCAGGGCAGCTGTCTACCAGCTCCATCTGGTACGCAGGCTGAGACCCTACCTGTCCGCGGACTGTCTCGGCAGAGTGGTGCATGCTCTAGTTATCTATTGCTTGGACTACTGCAATGCGCTCTATGTGGGGCTACCTTTGAAGGTGACCCGGAAACTACAACTAATCCAGAATGTGGCAGCTAGACTGGTGACTGGGAGCGGCCACCGAGACCACATAACACCGGTCTTGAAAGACCAACATTGGCTCCCAGTATGTTTCCGGGCACAATTCAAAGTGTTGGTGCTGACCTTTAGAACCTTAAACGGCCTCAGCCCAGGATACCTGAAGGAGCGTCTCCACCCCCATCATTCATCCCAGACACTGAGGTCCACCTCCGAGGGCCTTCTGGCGGTTCCCTCACTGTGAGAAGTGAGGTTACAGGGAACCAGGCAGAGGGCCTTCTCAGTAGTGGCATCCGCCCTGTGGAACGCCCTCTCAATAGATGTCAAAGAGAAAAACAACTACCAGACTTTTAGAAGACATGTGAAGACAGCCCTGTTTAGGGAAGCTTTTAATGTTTAACAGGCTACTGTATTTTAATATTTTGTTGGAAGCAGCACAGAGTGGCTGGGGAAGCCCAGCCAGATGGGTGGGGTATAAATAATAATATTATTTAATAATAATAATAATAATAATAATAATAATAATAATAATAATAATAAATATTTTACACCAAGTCAGGACCCTAACTAATACTGTCTACACAACTGGCAGCAGCTCTCCAGAGGTTCAGACAGGGGGTGTTCCTAGCCCTACCTAGAGATGCTGAGGATTGAATCTGGGACTTTCTGCATGCAAGGTTGGTGTTCTGCTGAGCTACAGCCCTTCCTCAGGGTTGCCAAAAGTAATATAGCTATCACTTATTTACTGAATTTCATTTGCTGAAACCACAGCAGAAAGAATCAAATAGTTTATTTCAGAAATAGTACTTCTGATTTTGAAAGTTTATGGTGTAAGTTATACATACTAAGGGAAAGCACCCTAATATAAAGCTAAACTGAGTAACCCAAAACTATTACACAACCACATCAAGCAATATTGACACGGTTTGCTGCTAAAATTGGCAGAGCTATGCTTTATGATATAATAATTCAAATCAGAACAGAAAAATCAGGATTTTTAAAAAGAGGAACAAATTTATTTCATTAAATGTTTTATTGATCAAATGCGCAAGGATTCGTTTTATTGACTAGCATCTTGTAAATCTACTCAAACAGCACTTCTTAGATTGAAAAAGGAGCTAACTGGTGTTCAAGGACACATCTATATCCATCAGAGATGGTTCATGCAAAACATTTCTGCAGTACAACAGCAATTATATTCTACCACAACCCTATCATGAAAAACATAGAAGTTGAACCTTTTGTTTGCAAGAACATTTTCTCATATGAATGTTTTTAAACTACAAGCTTTTGAATTAGTTCTGCCTACACAGCTCACTAATACCTTTCTCTTATAAAAGCTATCTATATTACAGTTCTAAAATTGAATTGTCCTAGGGACTATTCTGTCCAGAGTTAGAAATTCACCAAGTACATTATGTGATTGCTGCAGGTTCAACTGCAAATATGTGGAGATTTCTGGATATCAGGTTGGTGATTGACATCTCCATCTGGCTGGCCCCTCCAGCTTTCTTAAGCAGGTAAGCAGAAGAGCTTACTATGTTTATATCCCACCTTTTTCTCCAAGGAGCACATGGTTCACTCCCCACCTCAGTTAATCCCTACGATGACCCTGTGAGGGAGGGTAAGGGGTTGTGACTGGCCTAACGTCACCCAGTGAGCTTCATGACTGAGTAGGGATTCGAATCTTGATCTCCCAGATCCTGGTCCTGCTAGATGGTCATGATTCAATATCAATACTGAGATAAATATAAACACTTTAAATTTAATTGAAAAATGGCTTATTTTTTACATACTTGCTGTAACTGAAATTTTAAAATCTGATCAATGCTTATTATTTGCAACTGTAACCTACATATTGAAGTATAACATGGAATGGATGTAACAGTATTCATTTATAAATGGACATTTTCTTCAAACTTGATTACATTTTCTGGTACTTACAGTCCCACCTACTATTCTTCCTAGTGGATACCATGCTCTTTCGTCAAACCAGTTTAGGAATTCATAAAATCCATGTGACGCAAGATGATGTGTTGATCTGTAGTTAAACCTAGAAGAAAAGGTAAAATTTAATAGGTTTCTTTAAGCAATTAAATCTACTTACTTTATGTAAATGTATTTGTCAGACAGCTTTTCAAATACATGGGACTGGATCTGAACAAATTTAGCTGAACTTTAATTTGTCACATTGATCTCAACAGGATTAATCATGATTTAAGCCTTGTAGATATCAATGTGATCCAAATGTAACTAAGTTAGCCTGGATCAAACCCATAGTTCCACTTGATGAGTAGAAGTCTGACATTGCTAACAGCTTACTATTCTTGATCCAAGGTAGAAAGGGATGTGAAAATTGAAAATACTGTTAGGCACCACCTGAGACTCCAGGAGTGCCTGCACTTTACTCAAGGTTTCGTTACCTTCCAATGAAGGTCAGCAAAGACTTTGATGTCTTCAGGGTATATGGTTTTATTTACACATACATGCAACCTGCACATAGGATGGAGGGGCTCAAGCATTAAGACTAGTCTAACAGATCTTGCTTCTCCATTAGGTTTCAAGTGGAACCACAAAATCCAGCATAGAGGAAGGCATATCTGTTCGCTAACTTAGTCTCCAAGCTTTTCAGCTTACACAAATAACAACTCTGGCTATTGTTCTTCTACCTATCAGCCAGATAATGTGGATGGAGAAAGGCCCATCCATTTGTTTCTATGGCACAGGACAATTTTTTTGGATATGCTTAACAAGCCAGCCAAAGCTATTAGTTTGACAAAGGAACTGCTTTGGCAAGCTTCCTCTTAAACATTCCACTCTCACAGATACATGATCCCAACAACTGCAAGGGACCCAGGGTATCACCCACGCTGACCCCCCTCTGCAATTCATAACAATATTCATTCTTATGACCGAACTGCAATCTGCATTTATAATTTCAACTTCAACTAAGCTACCAATCTTCAACAAACTTCAACCAGATTCTTCACCAATTCCTTAAGCTATGACCTCCCAAATAAAGGGAAGGGTTTGTTAATAAACACATCTATTTTTTAAGTCACACCCCTTCCCCCTGAATAAAGGTGTTGCTCAGTGCAGTTTACAGATACAATGCAAGCATAAAAGTAACCATAATCCCTACTTTTATAACACTAATTATTACCTAAAAATAGCAGCATAAAACAAAGAAAAGCATTCACAATCAGTACCATAAGCAGCAGCAGCAGAATAAAAAGTGTGTGCCAGCAGAATCCAAACAGAGAAGATAGCCCAACCTCTTGGGGCAGGGTTCTGCTTATTGGGTGTCACCCCCCTCCCGAGAAAGTTCTTGCCTTGAAAGGCAATGGTACACAAAAGAGGGTCTCAACAGCTGATCTTAAAGAACAGGGCAGATTCACATAAGAGGAGACATTGCTTCCAGCAGCTTGGTTTCAAGCTACTTAGGGTTTTATACAAAATAACCAGCATCTTGAACTCCAGTCAAAACAGAATGGAAGCCAGTGCAGCTGACAGACCACTAAGGTAAAAGGTAAAGGTACCCCTGCCCGTATGGGCCAGTCGTGTCCGACTCTAGGGTTGTGCGCCCATCTCACTATAGAGGCCGGGGGCCAGCGCTGTCCGGAGACACTTCCAGGTCACGTGGCCAGCGTGACAAGCTGCATCTGGCGAGCCAGCGCAGCACACGGAAACGCCGTTTACCTTCCCGCCAGTAAGCGGTCCCTATTTATCTACTTGCACCCAGGGGTGCTTTCGAACTGCTAGGTTGGCAGGCGCTGGGACCGAGTGACTGGGGTGCACCCCGCTGTGGGGATTCGAACCGCCGACCTTTTGATTGGCAAGTCCTAGGCACTGAGGCTTTTACCCACAGCGCCACCCGCGTCCCGACAGACCACTAGCCCCAGTCAAAATGTATGCATGTATGACCAGGACTAGGAATGGATTGGCACACCAGCCAAAGCTGGACAGAAACTCTCCTGACATCTGAGCAGCTAATAACAAGACTAGGTCCAGGAGTACTCCTAAACTATGAACCTTGTCTTGTAAGTAAAATACAATCCTTTCCAGTACAGGCCGATATGCCTTCTGACCAAAAGCACCTCTGTCTCATCCAGATTTAATTTCAGTTCTTTTATTCTTATCCAGTCCAGGTGGTTGACAATCTCAAAACATTTTAGGTAAAGGAAGCCACACATACTCAGTTATCAGTTTTAGACCCTTAAGTACTAGCAGTTGAAAGGACATTGCGTGTGTAGTTCCTTCCTTATTTTAGATATGCTTTGATTTTATATAGATTTCTGTTTAAGCTTACTTTGCAGCACGATGTTATTTCTGTTCTTATATTATAATTGCCACTTGTAGAGTACTTCACAGACAGGTCCCTTTTATTTAAAATTATGTTATTTGAATGTTTTGTAACTTGCTGCCACTTACAATTTATGATATTCTTCACATATCCATATAGACATGGGTTTGTTTTGTTTTAGAAACAGAAAGCAGATTATCATTATTATCAATTAAATTTCTATTATCGCCCTTTATCCAAAAATCACAGGGCAGTTTACAAAACACAAAAACTACATACCAAAACCCTCCAATAACTCCCACCTCCACAGTTTAGAAGAAAATGGATTGCTTAATTAGCCAAAGGCCTGGGAGAAGAAGAATGCTTTTGCCTGGCCCCTAAAGATATCTAATGAAAATGTCAGGAATGCCTCCCTGAGGAGAGCACTCCGTAAGTGTGGAGCCACTACAACAAAGGTTCACACTTGTGTTTTCACCCTTCATACCTCTTGCAAAGGGGAACATGAAGAAGGGTCTCAGATGATAATTGCAGGGTCTGGGCCAGTTCACATAAGGAGAGGATGTCCTTCAGGTATTTTGATCCTGAGCTGCTTAAGGCTTTGTAGGTCAAAATCAGCACTTTGAATTGGACCTAGAAACCAACGGGCATTTTGCACCTAAAGATTCTCCATTTGCGAGCACCTCAAAAAATCTGGGTGCCATTTTTTGAGCCTGGCCAACACTCAAGGATTACTGATATGTATGTGCTTCGAAGTATATGTTAACGGTAGACAATATGTTAAGGAGTTTAACAACAAAAAGTAGAGTGTTTTGAAAACTGAAGTATGGTATCAATATTTTTATTGTAAACACCAAATTAAACACGTATTAACAATTTCTGCTAAAAATATGATATTAACAATGTGACACTTATTTGAATTGTGTATTAGTTCCTGTTTATCAAAATAATAAATAAAAAGTGTTGCTGACCCCCCACAATGGTGACTAGACATTCTGTTTTGGCACCCACAACCCAGTTCCCAGGAGCTACTTGGCTCCTAGTTTTTCTATCCCAGTTTCTAACACTGGCTACCTCCTATCCATCTAGGGAACCACTCACAAACATTAACTCAGTCTGGATTGAGCTTCAGTTTCTTAGTTCTCATCTTGTCCATTACAGAGCCAATACAACAGCCCTGCACAACCACTGCCACACCTGCAGTTGTAAAGGACGAAAGGGCTGTGTGTCATCCCCATATTGTTGACAACATACTCCAATACTCCAGATGACCCCACTCAGTGATTTCATATACATATTAAACTTGAAGCATGAGGAACACCACACTGAAGTCTTTCCAGGGCGGAAGAACACTCCTCAAGCATCACCCTCTGGAAATGACCATCCAAGTAGAACTGGAACCACCACAAAGTAGTGCCACCCAGCCCCTAACTTGGACAGCTGCTCTAGGATACCATAATGGATGGTATCAAAAGCTGCTGAGAGGTCAAGGCAAATTAACAAGGACAATTTTTTCCTGTCTCTCTCCCAACAGAAGTCATTGTACAGGGAGACCAAAACACTTTTTGTGCCAAAACCAGGCCAAAAATTCTGATGGAAATGGATCTAGAAAATCAGTTTCCTCCAAGAGCTCCTGGATTTACTTTCAAGCAATCAAAGGCTGGTTTCCAGCTGATGCAGGCAGGCAGGCAAGGAGAATCTGCATACACTTGAACAAGGGACAACAAAACTCACATAAGTACAATGTAGGTGGGTTGACTTTTAAAGAAGTAGTGAAAACTAAAGAGTTAAGCAGCCTTATAAGCTCATTATGTACTATGGACTGTAGCTCATATAATTTTAAAACTGCCAGCTGGAAGAATCAGAAATGTTTTAAGGGAGAAAGATAGGCCTTAAGAAATTATACCAGTCTTAATATCAATATAATTAAAAAGCGACATCAAAAATTATCCACATCTTGAAATTCTGGCCTACATTTGACTCAGATATTGTATGCTACTCTAAAGTGGCTGTAAAAATGTTTCAGAGGAGATAATGAGGCAGAACTACACAAGGCAACCCTCTTTCATCGAGATTCTGAGGCAGGTTCAGATAAGTCAAACTAACTAATGGCAGGTAAAAGTTTAAATAAGCATGTGTAGGATATTTTTCTTCCCTTTTCAAAGTGATGATCCTTCCTTCTGTGAAAAACTACACTAATAGAAAATGGCATATCATAGTGAGTTAGGGAACTGGGGCATGCCAAGACTCCGTTTATAGGCTACAGAACTGCAGGATATTGCCTTGATTTAACTAAAATTAGTTTTCTACTTCATCTAAGTCTGATCTCACTAATTCAGTATATTGACAACTAAAGTTCAGCTAAAATAATTCAATGTTTTTGTTTAAATATGCAGTTAAGAGCCAAAGGTCTAAACTAGACGTCAGTCAAGTGGTTTGGCTTGCACACAAAGTCAAAACACATTATAAATATCACATCTTGTTTAGTCCTGGGATTAATGCATTTGAAAAGGTTCCACAGCAAAGTGTTACTACATGGACAGATACCGCTGTTAGATACATTGGAAACAAGTGGTATCATTCTAACTTCTAACTGGGAGTGATGGTATGTTTTCTAGTTGGTTGAAAAACAAGGTTTACACTCATCTGAAGGAAACTGTGTCTAACCTGGCCTGTATCCACTGTGCAGCCTCCTACATATGTGGATCAGACATTGAATGCCTTTAGTAATATACCTTTAAGAGTTCAGAACTCCTTTCTATTCCTAATTAAAGTCTGAGCAACGATGCATGGTCTCTGAACCCACTACCAAGACAACTAAAGAAGAAACGTAACAAAACTGCCATTTCTGCTCCGAGAAATGACAAATGTAGTCCCCCATGAAAATATTCCCTGGAAGTTTCCAGCACTACAGGAGGTTATTGTATTTCTCATGGAGTAAATCCTGTAAAAAACTTATAGCTCAGGAACTAAAATCTAGGGGGGATAAGCTTGTAGAAAGTTTTACCTTATCAGGGCAGTCTATATGGCCACAGCAAGCCACAAACCAACCTAGTTTAAATCTCATTTTTGTAGACTGAATATGTGTATGTGTGTATATCTATGCGAAACTAGCTATTGGAGAACCCAGCATAAAAAGATCACAGTCCGTCTTCATTCGCATGCAAAAATTGGAAGGCTTTTGAAGAAGGAAGAGATGTTCCCCTAATTAACAGGTGATCAGATCAAGTTGGCATATATAGTAACATATGGATCATGTAAAATCTGCCCTCACATTAAAAAAAAAAATCAAAAGGAAAGACTAGTACCTCTTTTTCGCCTTCAACAGTATTTCCTGCATAATTACCCCACTGAAATGGACAAAATTTGTAGGTTTTGAAATCATACCACATTTGCTCATTCCGGCATCATGATAAACCATGGTTTACTATAATATAGGGATGGGGAACCTGCTACTTGCCAGAATATAACTCTCATAATTCTTGACTACTACATGCTGGCTACAGTGGATGTGTGTTAGAGTCTAACAACATCTGGATGACTAAATGTTCCCCATTACCACTAACTTAAAGGGAACAAGTGGAGCAGAGCCTAGTCTCCCCACAGGCTTGAACCACAGTTTAACAGCATTATTTTCAGAATGCATACCATTGGTAATTTATCTATGGTTTGCTGAAACAAGCCACTTTAGTAAATCACAACTTATCTGTCCTAGATAAGTTGTTCCATATGTGCATTGCATTCTGGATAGATATCAAAAAATGTAAAGAGAATTTAAAGTTGATATTCTGAACTGGTAGGAACTAACAAAGATCCAATGGAGGGGAAGGAATGATATGCTCACAGAAGTAGGTTCAATGGAGTTAGAAAGCACTGTTTCAAATAAATTTTGCAATTTTCCTGTACACTTTAAAGAAAATAATAACCATAAATAGAAAAAAAAGTTAGCTTTTACCATCATCACTTTGAAAGTTAAATATAAGCCACTAACGTTCTGTTGACATGGTGGAACACGTTAACAAAAATGAAGTATATTACTGAGAGAAGATCACTGGTTTCGAAACAAGCTGATCTATAAAACCTGATTTGCAAATGAAGTCTGTGTAATGAAGGCTGGGTCACTTCTTATCAATAAAAATAACAATGCACAGAAGTATTTATTGTGGCCCTGGATACTGTTTTAAAGATGATCAGATTTGATTATGTGGTAATCTAACGTGAAACCATATTAATTGGACAGCCACAGTATATTTCATTTAACATTTATACAGAATGTTAGTTTCCTGAAAGTTTAGATAGTTTTGTTGTTGTCCTTACTACAATCAGGTAACACATAATGATGTAGATAATGCTGCCTAAAACCAGGTAGTTATATTTCATGCCTCTCAGACCCTATACCACTTTACTGCTAATCAAGTATAACCTATTTTTACTTTAAAACTGAAATTTACCTTAACTTCATAAATACTACCTTGTTCTCCTACATGCTACCTACTTGTAACTGCTCACACATTACATTTGCATCCTGAACTTGTTTGAAACATAAAAGCATAAAACATCTTATTTTCAAAGCAAGTGTCTAAAATTCTGAACTGATTTTTTTGAACATTTGTTTTACCATGAATTTTTGTTTGAAGATAATGGAGGTCATTCCTAACACATTATTTTTATTTATTTGTGAAATATGGGATTTAAGGGTGATAACGGCATAACAGCTTAGGACCACAATATCTAATGGACTGCTTTTCTTCACACCTGATGAGGTGATTCTGAACATCATGTTGCCTTCTGAGATATGGCTGGTTGAGAGGTACAAAAAGCCCTGAAATGCAGGACTTTCTGTCTTGCATCTCCTAGTATTCTATCACCTCTTGAACACTATTATTTTCCACTGGGTACTTAATTTAGGTGCTGTCTCGGTTTTTCTTTTTGCTTAGTCCCGGCTCTCAGTTTTTCTGCTCATTCATTCATAAACTGATGTTGTTTCATTGGCCATTTCTTTATTATGTCATCTGCTTTGAGCACTTCTGTGTTTGGAGATGGAGGGAGGAAGTGAAGTAGCTGCATGTATAAACAGACACAATTGCAGCTACCGTAAGAATCACCATGAGCAAAAAGCTGTACTGGTAATGAAAAATAATATGACAATTTAGTGATTATTCTATAATGCTTGACAAAAACTTTTTTGAAGGACTTACCAAAAAAAGTTTAAATAAGCTATTAGCTGGAGTTCATATGCTCAAATAATTGCACTTGCTACAACAAAGAGGAAGCACAAAGTAGTATACCATACTGAAATGAGTTTTCTGGAAGATCACTTCATTTTTGTGGCTTATAATTCTAATTAACTTACCTACTGATGTAAGGGGGGAAATCCATACAACTCAAGGAGCCCCTTTTTTCAGTAAGCGAATTGGCCCAGTGACTGAGCAGGTTAGACAGATGAATGTACTAACCATGTAAATAATAAAAGATAAGGCAGCCAAAGTATCTTTAGAAACACATACTGGAAAGCCCTTGTTAGAGGCTACATAATCTAAAACCAATTTCAGTAAACCAATACTACAAATGATGAAGAGGCTGTAGAAGCCATTTGTAACAGTTTTGTGGCTTGCAAAATTTATGGAATTAAGAGAGCCCTCTTTCACTGAACCAGAAACAGACCAAAGATTAAGTCTGAAAAGCGAAGTACAGTCATACCTCGGGTTAAAGACGCTTCGGGTTAAATCTTTTCAGGTGACATCCTGCGGCGACCCAAAAGTACCAGAAAGGGTTACTTCTGGGTTTCGCCGCTCGTTCATGTACAGACGCTCAAAATGATGTCACACGCATGTGCAGAAGCGGCGAATTGCGACCCGTGCAGATGCGGGTTGTGTTCTGCTCATGATGCGAATGGGGCTCCGGAACAGATCCCGTTTGCATCCAGAGGTACCACTGTACCGTACTTTTCTGTTTATAAGACTAGGGTTTTTTTTACTTTAAAATAATGTTAAAAATCTGGGAGCGTCTTATACATGGAAAATGCATATGCCCATTTTCTAAATTTGGGGTCCCCAAAAGTAGGGGGTGTCTTATACACGGGGGCGTCTTATACACAGAAAAATATGGCATATGAAATATGTTTTTTTCTAATATTTGTACAGTTTAAAAATTGTGAAAAGATGATGGATGTACAACTGTATTCTGTCCAAGGCATAGAAGCCAGATTATGATGATGCTCATTTTACTTATGCAAAACAGATGGTAAGGTTGCATAATCACATAAACACAGTGACTGTATTGTAATTGGTGAAGGACCTAAGCTTGTATAGCTTTCTACCTTCAAGAGGCTAGTGGTAAGGAACTTTGGCACAATGAGCCACTGCAACATTTGAAACAAGTCATTTACGAACTGCAATGGAATACCTAAGAGCTTCCTTGGGTGTACCCAGTGGGATTTTATACTATTTCTTCTTCAAGCATCCCCCATGCCATGTCAGAAATATGCTTCTCAAAGAAGCCTCAACTTCTGCAGTATTAGCTCATGAACTCATGAATGGTTCTAATTGCATGATCCCAGCACCTAGTTTTAAATTCAAGCAATGAAATTGCATTCATAAAATGATTATGCATTCAACAAAATTAGTTTTGTATTCAGCTTCCTGTCACTAAGGTTGCATATACAAATGGAACTGGACAATATAATAGCCTGGTTCACTCTTAATGTTAAGTCAAACTATGGCTTAGCATGAATGAGCAAGTGTGCTGGTCACTGGAAAAAAGATTACAGCTGATTTATTCCTTCTGCAGTCCTGTTGCCACTGCTCTGCTATGAACTAAGTTAAAGTTTGGCTAAGTGTTACAACTGAACCCAGACTTGTGGTTTATGCCCCGATGGCAAACCACAAACTGTAAATCTTAGAACAAACCTTGTTTACAGTTCATGGTTTGTCTGGAGTGGTGTAAACCATGAGCACTGATTCAGATTCAGTGCTATGCCAAACTATGGCTTAGCTCATAGCAGCAAGGCGGCAGCAGGACAGGAGGAGGAGAAAAGCAGTCTGATCTCCCAGAATCTGCATGTTAGCCTGTTTGGATTACATATGAACTAGGTCACTGAATTTTTTTAATATTCATTTTAAAAAACCTGCTTTATTTATTTAAAGGCAGCCAACAGATAAAATAAACTAAGCCCAATACAATAACACAAATTAACAAATCTGTAAGTCATTAAAAGAAACACTGCCTAAGCTAATGTGGAAGTTATTTAATCAGTCAACAGCCTTATTAAAAAGCCATAACTTTACCAGACACAAGAAGGAACAGAATGATGGGACTCAATACACCACACCCTTTATCTAGCTGGCACCTCTTGAGGTTATGTGATCTGGAGCTCTCTTGGGAACACTTTTACATGTCCTGATGATTGGAGCATGCAGAAAAAGGGCAGTTCTTGAGTCACCCAGGTCCCAAGCTAAATGCTTTAAAGGTTTTATATCAGCGCCTTGAATTGAGCCCAGAAACTATTTGGCAGCTAGTGCAAATCACAAGGGATAATGCAACTGTTAACATGGTCAGTTTTAGAAGTTTATTAGCACAATGGATTTTTTCCATACAGGAATCCTTCTTTGTTCATTCACTTACACGTCTAATTTTTCTAGCACTGCAACTAATGTTTATATTTGAACCCTCATAAAGGATAAAAGTGACCTGTTGAGGTATGTGAAAAGCTCCTCAAAAGTCCACACTGTTTTTTACACCTATTTCAGGCCCAATATGCTGCTGTTTCAGCCTATTTTAGGACATCTCTCAAAACATGATCCAAGCCAATCACACTGGGGAACAGGGTGGCACTATGTCACTGTGTAAGCAGATATGGCTATGTGATATTGTCACCGAGGTCTAAGTGAAAGTGGCAAGAGAAACTGCATCTTTGTTATTGAGCCAACTGGGCCAACTCTCCCTGTGTTGCTGTCAGCACTGCACAGCAAGACTTTTGCTCTGATCCAGCTTTAGTAATGCATAGTTATGCATGAGTAGCTGCAACAGAAGAATAGTGATGTCGATCCAAATGTACATCCCCGTTCTGCCGCAGCTAAATATACACAAATGAATTGATTTAGAGAACATTCCCTCTTCTTGCTCTCTTGGGAAAACTTACATACCCTCTCTTGAAAGGAGTGCAAACAATTTTTCAGGGGTGTGTGTGTGTGCTGACTGCACAGAATAAAAAATGTCTATGATGCTACCTCTGTTTCGACTCAGCTCTGATTATTTTTCCTTTATATATCTATTGTCTATCAACAGCAGGTGGTATCAATAGAGGTGGTAGTATACAGAAGGACACATGCAAGTGGTACTCCAAATATGTCTTTATTTCACTTTCTTACCAAAGCACTGTGGGACACACACACAAAATCTATTCGCAGGTTTAACATAATCATAGTAACCACTCCTTGGAACAAGGAGCAGGTTCAGTGCCTCTCAGCAGTGTCCCAGATTGCTTTACTTTCTCCAATGTGTCTTAATCAAAGCCACTGAGAATCCTTTTTGTACAGCTCCATCCTAAGTCCTGTTTCAAACAGTGCAATCCTAAGTATGTTTACTCATAATTAAGTTTCACTTTGATCAGTGGGGCTTTCAGTTGTTCATGGGACTGCAGGTTTAGTCAGAGCAGGGGTGTAATGGAACCTTTGAAACTGATTTTAGCAAACACTTTCATAGAATTCATTCTTAGTGGCAATAAAATGCAAAAGTGTTTATCCAATATTAATAGTCAATATGCTTAAACCTCCAATTTATGTGTCATATCAAGTTTTTTTTTTAAAAAAGAATCTATTATATGACAATGTACCCACCACCATTTTTATCCTTTGCTTTCAAACTACTTCTATTTGATTATTTTAAACCTGTTTTCTCTTGCCTTTGCTAAGTGCAACGTTAAGTGCTCAGGGCCACATCAGCAGCTTTATTCTGATAGGTGCATGTTACAGACACACAGTATGCATCCACTAAAACATTAACAATTAGAGGTACAGCTGCTTCCACACACACACGTAGCTGGTCCAAGCATTGAAGAAAATATATGAAACTGCCATATACAGACTCAGAGTACTAGTCCATATTCTTTACTCTGACTGACAGCAGCTCTCTAAGGCTCAAGGTAGGCTGATATGATATACATGCCAGAGATCACTGATCTTGCACTGTATTTTGCTTTGCTAAATGAGTGAGGGAAAGAGGAACACACATATGCTATGCCTTATTTGAATTGACCTTCTCCAGAGCTCATATTTGTCCTGCTGCAGAAAACTGATAGTACACATATCACTAGGGAAGTGACAAACCCTGTGCCATTTTCCCAATCTTAATCCCACCCCAGGCTGTTATTTGCTCTAGAAGGGGGGCAAATAGACACTCCAATCCCACTACTTGGGGCAAGGGATTCACCCAGTACCATGGCTCCAAGTATATTTTCCTCCTGCGGCTATTATTACCTTTGAAAGAGGGGAGAGATCTGATAAAGGCCCTCCTGACAATGCATGTAGCTTGGGCCCTGAGATCCTTCTAATTTGAAATTCTTTCTCCAGATAGTGAATGTAAGATCCTCTACAGCTAAAGCATGTACTGTACTCTGCTATTGAGCTGTATGTTTTCCTCAAGAGAGAAACATAAAGCACGTCATCTGGTTTGACATGGACAAGACTGTGCACAGACCTGTGGTTTGGTACACTAAAAACCATTTAATTCTTTCTGCACAACACACAACTGTCCACTAACATGTAATTATTCTTACACTGGTGTCTCACCCCAAAGGGTTCAGAGAAGAAGATAAGGCTGTGATCCATTTTATCCTCTCAACAACCCTGTGAAGCAGGTTAGACAGAAAGATAGTAACTACAAGAACATAATAAGGCTAACCCACTATCATCCAGTGAGCTTCATAGCTGACGAGGGCCATGAATCTAGATCCTGTCCAAATCAAACTTCTATTCCACTGCACCACACTGACAACACTAATTACTACTGTAATCTAATCACATTACTGATGTGATGTGTGAAGTGGCTCTCAGGATTCCCCACAGTTTAACATGTGGCAGTTTCTCAAATGCATCCCACTCTTATGAGAAATATGGTAGTCCACATGGCAGGCTGCAAATCATGAGATTAAAATAAGTGATGCAATCCAATATAAGGGCAGAAATGTACATCTCCATGCAACCGTGTGGCGACACAGGAAGCTCTCAGTCAGAAATAACCCTATCATGATGCATTAAAACCTGCCATTACATTCAGAAATGAACTGTTCCACAACATAAAGTGTCAATTTAAAGCCAATCAATGCAGCATGGGGGCAACTAAGCACAGAAAGTATTCCTGAGCCTGCAGAAATAGACCTCGGGACTGCACTTGCCTCAATGCTATTTGGATAAAATCTGATGTGCAATCAACTCATACATTTTCTCTAGCGGAGACCACAGCCATGTGGTATGTTCCATGGGATGTGGATTAGACCTCTATACTTGTTTTACATGGAAACAAAGCAAAGTCTCATGAGAAACCATCCTAAAGCAAAGCGACACTGCATGCCTAACAATACCAATATATCAAAAAGCTTGAATATCAAAAATCACATTTCACATTTCACCAACCAAAGCCACACTAATTTTCAGTATTTCAGATGGGGTTACCGGCCAGCAAGGCTACCCTTCCAACTTCCCGATTTGCTCTCCCGTCCCAAATCCTGTGCAGACCGTCCCCCGAGATTCCGCATAGCCCCGTTCACAATATGCCCCCTTGGGGAAGCAGAAATCCAGAGGAAGAGCGCGAAACGCTTAGCCCCTGGTGGGACTGCACTCATTTCCCTACTCTTAGCACACGATTGCAGAGGCGGCTCCGCAGACCCCTCTGCCACAGCACGCAGCTATTACACCTAACGGCGACCCACCTGTACGCAGCAGCAGCAGCCTCCGCCTGCCCCTCTCCCGGACCAGCGTCCCGTCAAGCAGCAGCCCTCTCTCTCTCCGCGCTTCCCCTGCAGCCGCTCCCTCGGCCATTCCCCCCTTCTTCCTCCTGCTCCTCCAACGCACACGCCGCCCGTGCCGCAGCGGCGAGGAGAAGCGGGCGCCGCACAAGTTTTGCCGAATGAAGTGCACGAGCAGGGCTGGGGGCGGGGGCGGCCTCTCGGCCCAGGATGGAAAGAAGCCGCAGCTCAAGGTGTACCTGTCCGCTCCGGAGCATCTGCCGGCGCAGGAAGGGAACTTTCACCCACAATGGGTCCCGTAAAACCACGCCTAGCACTCCGCGTGCTCCGAGTCCCTTCGGCGCTTGGCCCCGGGAGACTTCCCGGTACCCGCTTGTGCAGAGGGCCGGGGTCGACCCCGCTCCTCCTCCGTTTAACGTCCCCCCCGCCGGCGTCCTGCCTCTCAGGCTGCAGGCGGGCGGGCGGCGAGGGGGATCCCCGGCTCCTGCTCCCCAACTCACTTACCAGGGGTCGAACTCGTGGATGATGCTCTCGAAGCGGATGACGGCGAAGAGCCTGGAGCTGAAGCCGGCCAGCCAGGCCAGGAAGAGGATGGTGAAGGAGAGCAGCGACTGCCAGCCCGCCGGCTGCGACAGGCCCCCCGACAGGCCGCCGCCGCTGCCGCCCCCGCCCGCCGGGGGCCCGGCGCCGGTCGTCGTCGACGACGACGAGGAGGAGCCCCTGCTGTTGGCCAGCGCTTGGGAAGCGGCGGAGTTGGACGACGACGAGGCGGCGGCACCGGTCTTGTGCTTGTGGTCGGGGGCCGAGTGCTCCGCCATGTTGCTCCCCGGGGCTCCTCGCTTGCCTCTCCGCCTCACGCGCGGCGAAGGAGGAGGAAGAAGGGCAGAGTCCGCCCCGTTTCCCTCAGCGCGCTCTCCGACGGAGGGAGGGAGGGGAGGCGAGCGGCGCCTTTACCGCGCCCGTTTCACTGGCGGCGGCGGCAGCGGCGGCTCCTCCTGCCTCCCGCCTCCTGAATCTCCTCAGCGACCCGGGAACTGCCGCCCGATGCCGCCGCCAACATCCCAGTGCGGCGCGAGGCGGGCGGAGAGCGGGAGCGAGACCGGAGTAGCTCGCGCGCGATGTGAAGGGAAGGGAAAGGAAGGGCGGGGGGCGGGAGGGGGAGGAGGAGGCGTGGCCGAGAACGCGAGGTGGGCGGAGCAAAAGCCGCGGGTGAGGAGAGAGAAAAGCTTCCGTATGAGGCGACGCTGGCTCGGGACGGTGTTGTAAGCCGTTGACGGGAGGATGACGTGCCACGAGGCGCGGGGAAGGGGCTGCGGAAAGAGGTGCTTAATTGAGGCCGAAGCATCCGATGACATTCGCACCAGGATGGGCGGGGCCAACAGCGAGGCCCCGCCCCTGCCGCTCACCCCTCCTCTCTCCCTCCTTCTCCTCCGTCCGTCCTTCCGTGAGGGAACTCCCTACTAACCTGTCAGAGAGCGACAGGTACTTCAAAAGGGCAGGCCGGCGGCCAATCGGAGCCCAGAGCAGCAGGGCGCGGAATGGAGAGAGGCGGATGCCCTAACCGCCTCCACCAATGGCGAAATGCCTGTGCTAAGTGGAAGGGTGCGATTGGCCAAGGGTCCCGACCATTCGCAGGCTAAGAGGAGGTCGGGTTTGGTTGCGCGTCACGTGAGGCGCACGGGAGCGTCGGCCTCTCAGGCGAGCGCCGCTTTCGCAGCAGGGTCTGCAGTGGGGGGCGACGTCTGGCTTACGAAGCTTCGCTGGGAGCGTTGCATCCTGGGGGTTGTAGTTTGCAGCTGATGTGGCTTGTCAGGCTCTTCTTGCGTAAAGCTGACTATCCCTGTGGAAACACTCTGGATGCTTTCCTGTAAGTAGTGATGAGCTGGACAAAGGCAAATTAAACGGAGCCTCTTTCCAGATGGAGCAGGCCATGCGGATTAGTTCCCGCATTTGCTGCTGATCATGTGGTCACACTCTTCAGAGGATCGGCTTTGCAGCCACTGCTTGGCTCTCGAGGGGCAAAAGTGGCAATCAGTGTCCCTTTCTACATTCTTTAGTGCTCCCTTTGCCACCGTGATGTATGTGCGTATTGCTCAGACTTTTATTTTATTTACTCTGCTGAAGCTCCTGTGCTGCTTTATTAGTCCTTCAGAGCAGCTCACATACCCTCCCAACATTTCTGCAATGAAAATAGGGACATCCTGTTCAATAATAATAATAATAATATTTATACCCAGCTCACCTGACCGGGTTGCTTCCAAAATATATTTAAAAAATCATTAAACATTAAACATATACAGGGCTGCCTTCAGATGTCTTCTAAAGGTCCTACTTATATCCTTGGTTTGGGGGGGTCACATAATTCCATACCCTCCGATGAAAATAGGGACACCCTAAGGAAAAGTGGGACCATCAGAAACCGGGAGGGCTTCTGTGAATCCGGGACTTGAATAGGGACACTTGGAGGGTCTGAGCTTACAGTTTTGAAATGGTTGTGAAGAAATAAAAAAGAAAAAGAAATTGAAAAAGCCAACAGCATTAGGAAAATCTCTGTGTTTGGGGGGGGGGAGGAATACCCTCCTCCCACTTACACCTCAACAGAGCCTAGGCAAATCAAAGGTTTCCAAAAGGTAGCATTGTCAGCACCAGGCATCCATCTCCGGGAAATATTTCCATAAGCAGAACAAGGCATTACAAGTGGCTCTTTCTCTGGTCATTACAATTGAAATGCTTGCTAGTCTGGGAATTGCTATAGCCCTGAAACATTTTGCTGTTGTTTTATTTATATAGCTTAATCCATAGTGTGCCTTATAATCTAGAACAGGTGAGCTGCTCTATATCAGGGACCAAAAGCAGTATTCCAGACCTCTCTATCCCGCCCTTGGGAGTCTCTTAGGCGTTGTCCCCTTCCCAAGCATCACCCATTAGCAGCCCTGCTCCTTGATTTGCCTGGGCTGAAAGGTGTCCTGGAAGAGTGGTGATGCCTCTTGCTTCCTCACATTGAGTATATAGATATGCGTATGTTGTGATTTGTGTGTGGCCGCCCACTGTAGAAAGGTAGAAGTCACATCCATTGCTCCACCTGCTTTTGCCTCTGGCGCTAACCGCTGCTGGTATGTGGCCCTGGGGAAGGTTGCGCACCAGGGAATGTAGCCCTCAAACTGGGAAAGGTTCCTCACCCTTGAACCAGACATTTCTGAAATATCTCCTTTGTGTCTAACGGAGATAAGGGAGGGAAACAGAGGCAGGTGTAAACAACAAACAGCTCAGTTACACACCCGTTAGTTAAGTTATCATAGTAGTGTATTGGGACTAAAGGGCTGTGCCTATAACTTCATGAAAAATGTTTTGAGGAAAGCTCTGGAAGACATAAGCGAGATGACCTCGTAGGGGCATTCTGGAAGGCAGTTCCAGGCATAAGGGGCAACGGGGGAGAAAGGGCAGTCTCGTTTGAGGAAATAAAAGTGCAGCAGAAGGCTGAGGGTGGTGGAGTTGGATAAAGAGTTTGGATTTGATATCCCGCTTTATCACTACCCTATGGAGTCTCAAAGCGGCTAACAATCTCCTTTCCCTTCCTCCCCCACAACAAACACTCTGTGAGGTGAATGAGGCTGAGAGACTTTAGAGAAGTATGACTAGACTAGCCCAAGGTCACCCAGCAGCTGCCATGTGGAGGAGCAGGGAAGCGAACCCACTTCACCAGATTACAAGTCCACCGCTCTGAACCACTACACCACACTGGATGAAGCTCAGGCACCTATGTTTTGGGTATAAGAACGGAGAGATGTGGAGGTAAAGGTGAGAAGGTTGGGAAGGACCCAGGAACATACAGGAAGCTAGTGTATGGATTTATGGAGAGGTGTCATGTGATCAGGGTGATGGAAAAGGTGAATAATGTCAAAATAATAATAATTTATTATTTGTACCCCACCCATCTAGCTAGGTTTCCCCAGCCACTCTGGGCAGCTTCCAACAAAGATTAAAAATACATTAAAATGTCACACATTAACAACTACCCTGAACATGCTGGACAGAAGTGAGATGATGGAAGGCCAGAGAGGAGATGAGGCAAAAAGCTGACCAGAGAACAACTCCCCTAGGAGGCAACATGATAGGAGTGTTGTTGTTTAGTCGTGTCCGACTCTTTGTGACCCCATGGACCAGAGCACGCCAGGCACTCCTGTCTTCCACTGCCTCCCACAGTTTGGTCAGACTCATGTTTGTAGCTTCGAGAACACTGTCCAACCATCTCGTCCTCTGTCATCCCCTTCTCCTTGTGCCCTCCATCTTTCCCAACATCAGAGTCTTTTCCAGGGAGGCTTCTCTTCTCATGAGGTGGCCAAAGTATTGGAGCCTCAGCTTCAGGATCTGTCCTTCCAGTGAGCACACAGAACTGATTTCCTTAAGAATGGATAGTTTTGATCTTCTTGTAGTCCATGGGAAATATATATATATATGGCGAGTGTAGAAATATATATATGGCGTGGAGAACATGGATAGAGAAAAGCTTTCCCACCTTTCTCGTAACAGTAGAACTTGTAGATAGCCAATGAAGCTGAA
Source organism: Podarcis siculus (assembly GCA_034642415.1). Classification (NCBI taxonomy): domain Eukaryota; kingdom Metazoa; phylum Chordata; class Lepidosauria; order Squamata; family Lacertidae; genus Podarcis; species Podarcis siculus. The sequence goes on along the minus strand of JAXCMG010000017.1, from coordinate 39,009,678 downwards.
ACGTTGGAGGCTTCAGAACAATCAAAATAAAGTACTTCTTCACGCAGCGCAGAGTTCATCCATGGAATTTGCTCCTACAGGATGGCCACCAACTTGGATAATTTTGGATTGGACAAATTCATGGAGGAGGAGACTGCAGGAGCGGAGAGCGCTGTTGTGCTCAAGGTCTGTTTGCAAGCTCCCCTAGGCCCCCTGCTGACTCTTGTGAGAAGAGGAGTCTGGAGTAGATGCTTCATTGGCCTGATCCAGAAACATCTTATGTTCAGGGCATGGACCAGAGAGTTGCTTCTGAGGGGAACACAGAAGAAGCGGCATATTGCAATTTTATAAAGAAAGAACCAAAGTTCAACAAGGGATGGTGATGTTATGCACTCTTAAGTGCTGAGAAACTGGCTACGACAGCACTTGTATGTACAAGTACTGCCTGAGCCTTTCATCTTACCTCTTCAAATAAATATATTGTTCTTCTCTTGTTACAGGTTTAGAGAAAACCTGTGCTGCAAATGCTTTCTCGCAGACCTATTGCCACCCTGTGCTATCTCTTAGAAGCATATGCAGCATTTATCAAGGTCCATCCTGAATTTTCACACATTTTCTTTTAAACCAGCCTTGGATTTATTTATTTTTTATAGCAGTTACCAGGGTCTCTTCTCTTCCTTCCTTGCAAGAGATGTGGAAACCTTAGATGCAGCAATGTCTGGGTCTGTTTTCACCTGCCTCTCCCCCCCCCCAATAAAAAAAGACTTAAGACTTCTGTAGGCCGTATCTGACAGCTAATTTGCATCTATACGTTTCATCACCTGGGATGTCATCATTCAATGACTCACACTTGAATGTAGGCAGTTTTGCTAACCAATCAGAATGTTACAGATCGGCCTGTATTTTTACTACGTTGTGTTTGCCAGAATTACAGTATGTCACTGGCAGGTGAAAACTTCATCTTCATGCAGAAACGTACTGAATGTCTTCTTCTCTAACTCTCAGACCCTCCGTGTTGCAATATGTTTGCATCTTCTTGATCGGAGGCTGAGGAGCAAAATACAAAGCGTTGGAGTGGAAAGTGGTTCCTCAACCCCGACTCCCCAGTAGTCATTTACGGTATATCCTTCATCACCCATTCACTGTTTTTCCACCAAGCCTGGTTGACTTGAGGACTGTGCCTTTGGCGACATTATCCAGGCCAGGGGTAGCCAATATGTTGCCTTCCAGCTGTTGCTGGATTGCAATTCCTGTCATCTCTTATCACTGGCTGTATTAGTTGAATCTGATAGGAATTGCAATCCACAACCTGTACAGGGTACCATATTAGTTACTACTTGTGACTAGATGTGGGTGGCGCCGTGGTCTAAACCACTGAGCCTCTTGGGCTTGCCAATCAGAAGGTCGGTGGTTCGAATCCCTGCGATGGGGTGAGCTCCCGTTGCTCTGTCCCAATTCCTGCCAGCCTAGCAGTTTGAAAGCACGCCAGTACAAGTAGATAAATAGGTACCACTGCGGCGGGAAGGTAAACGGCTTTTCCGTGCACTCTGGCTTCCGTCATGGTGTTCTGTTGTGCCAGAAGCGCTTTAGTTATGCTGGCCACATGAAAGCTGTCTGAGGACAAGCGCCAGCCCCCTTGGCCTGAAAGCGTGATGAGCTCCGCACCCCATAGTCGCTTTTGACTGGACTTAACCGTCCAGGGGTCCTTTACCTTACCTTTTACCTTACTAGTCTAACTTGTCTCTTGTTTAAGTGCCATCTCCCTTTCTATGAATGCTGCCTTCAATCTTGATCCCAGCTCAGTTTTGATTACACACTTGCTCCTTGCCTTCTTGATCCTCCTTTGTTGCCTTGGCTTGTAACCCCTGATGATTTGGGACCCGGCAGCTGCTGCAAGTCCAATTGGGTTGATAGCCCCTGCTGGTTCCAGAGCCTCGGTGCCTGAAGCCTGACAAACGATCAGCTTTTAAATAACTGGGACCCAGGACCACAAAAGCAGAGGGTTGTATGCGGAAGAAGAGGTAAAAGTCTAGCAGGTTCTTTCAGTTCAACGATCCCAGTAAGAACCACTCTAATTATGGTGCTATTTAAAATTGTTTGTATGCAATTTTATTCTCAAGAGGCTCCCTGGGCTCCCTTTGGGAGATGAATGGTGGGCTTAGGATTTTTAAATAAACAAATGTGTGAATGAAATTAACATGCACATTTTGTGTTATGTAAATAGGTAGCTGCAGGAAAGTGAAAGATAATGTCAGCACCATGAGGGTGGTTGTGGTGGCGGCTCCCGGGTTCTCCTGGCCATGGTCCCAACAAAATTGCCTCTCCAAGCCTGCTGTTTCCTTTCAAGGGAAACTCCCAGTGGTGACCTTAAGCAAAGACTTTTCCCTTGCAGAGAAAGCCTTGCCCCGTGCTTTTCGTTGTGACATGATTATTGGTAGATGGAAGCGGCAACAGTGGTGCAGTTCGGGGTATCTGAAGTATCACTGGCACATGCAGAAGCCATATGGAAGAATCTGCAGTACCAAAATAGATGTTCACTCCACTACCCTTATATTTGTTTTTTAAGCATTGTAATCCATAGTCTTAAAAGAAACTGACATGTCAGTTGGTCAGAGGTGAAGCATCCAGAATAGAAGGCGTATAAATCTTATTTCTATGCTTTTGCTAACAACAACAACAGTAGCAAACAAACCTAAATAATGTGACCTTTCCTGAAGATATATTAAAAAATATATTTTATCTAATAAGATTACTATCTTATTGTTTATTTTATAAATCCGTGTTTTAATTCTGGGGGTATGGTGAGGTTTTTTTGTTTGTATTTACGTAGTTTTTGATTCATGCTTTCGTGTTTTATTTTGTACATATATTTATATATTTTTTAAAATTGCTTTTTTATTATAAGCCTCCCAGAAAAATTTATGGGGTGGCATACAAATGCCATCAGTTTTTGTCCTGGATAGGAATAATGGTGTATACATGTTCAGGAAAGATGCAAGTTTTTCACATCTGTTTTGGTTTTGCAAAAGCACCATGTTACTACTTTTAAGATCTTTAAAGTTGCCAACTGTTTCAGCTAATCTAATGAATGAGAAAAGAAAAATTAATATCCTGCATATGTCAGCATTATTATAACCATCATGCATTAATGAGAGAGAGAGAGAGAGAGAGAGAGCACGCTTCTATTAAACCAATCTTTACATATCATACATCAGTAGAATTTATTTGTTTGGGCTAGTGGCCATAACAAAACATACAACAAAATACCAGAAAAAATAAAATAAAAATAATCCTCCCAGTACAGTCCCACAAAGCACCAGCAGCCCAACATCAACTAGCACTGGGCCACAAATACGCTTACAAGGCAAAAGTACCGTACTTTTCCATATATAAGACAAGAGTTTTCTCCTGAGAAAATTATGGGGAAAGGGGGGGGGTCGTCTTATACATGGATAGTGCATCGGGCGGACGTGGGATTGGTTGCTGCCACAGTGGCTGTTTGGCATGTTATTGGTGGCTTTGGCAAGGGCTGGTGTTGATTTGCTGCCGCTGCGGTAACTGGGTGGGCAATTGGAGGCTTCTGGGACATGCACAAGTGGCAGTGTAGGTCAGGTGGGTGAGCGACTTTTGGCAATCCCCCCCTAAAAAAAGCTCAGCAACTGTGGGCAATCCTCCCTCCCAAAAAAGCTCAACAGCTGTGGATAATCTCCCCCCATTTCCCTAATTTCTTATACATGGAGCGTGTTATACACGGAAAAATATGGTAATCAGTGCAGAAAAAGTCTCCTCGTTCCTGACAAGCTCAGCCTTACTGTCATTTTAAGCATGTCCCTAGCACCTTGAATTGTCCAAGCTGCCCAGGAAAGCTTGCAAACCAAAGTTTAGGCTGACAAGGAAAGATGCACTGTGAACTTGCTTATATCTATCAGTAAGAGAGACTCTCACCAGCTACACCTCTGGAAACGAAAAGCAAATGCCATTCTCTTTCTGTTTGACCCCTAATCCAATCAAGCCATTTTGGGCTCATCTTGATTTGACCTACTTAGAACCTTGATGGAAGAAGCTCCATGCCTGATGCCCTGCCATTATTCCTAATTATGGTGGCACACATCATTACTTATGGATTAGAACCCTCCACCAGACATAGAACCCTCTTTTGCACACTATATATATCTTTGTATGTATCACCATGGTGGAGATCTTAGATCCTAACCATATGCAGATCAAGATCACCTGTTGTTTACAAAGTAGTGGTACTCTAGTTCCAGTTTTTCTCTCTCTCTACACAACTACTTTCTCAGGTGATCAAACCTGCTGGAGTTAAGCCCTTGTGGATCAGACTTTATGGGTTCAGTCCTAGGCTGCATTGCTCCAATCCTTGTTAGTTTGGCTTCTCTCCCTACCTCCCTTCTGTCTTTGTTCATTTTACTTGGATTAGTTGGGACTCGCAGAGAAGTGCGTAGTGCGTGCATCTCCATTTGAATGGTGGTTCTGTGCAATTCAGGGCTCAACCCACTCTCTGCCTCCTATCATCGCCCTTTCTCCAACTCCTTCTAGATCAATATAGTAAAGGTAAAGGGACCCCTGACCATTAGGTCCAGTTGTGGCTGACTCTGGAGTTTCCTGTTCAGGGAAGTTTTTAATATTTAATATTGTACTGTTTTTAACACTTGATTGGGAGCCGCCCAGAGTGGTTGGGGAAACTCAGCCGGATGGACAGGGTATAAATAATAAATTATTATTCTTATTATTGCGGCGCTTATCTCGCTTTATTGGCCGAGGGAGCCGGCATTTGTCCGCAGACAGCTTCCGGGTCATGTGGCCAGCATGACTAAGCCGCTTCTGGCGAACCAGAGCAGCGCACGGAAACGCTGTTTACCTTCCCGCCAGAGCGGTACCTATTTATCTACTTGCACTTTGTGCTTTCAAACTGCTAGGTTGGCAGGAGCAGGGACCGAGCAACGGGAGCTCACCCCGTCACGGGGATTTGAACCGCCGACCTTGTGATCGGCAAGTCCTAGGCTCTGTGGTTTAACCCACAGCGCCACCCGCGTGGTCCAAAAGAGCCAGGGGTGTCTGACCCGCAAGAAGTTGCGATAACACCAGTGAGCACATGCTGAGGATGATCTCCTGATCTGCTGCAACCCTGTCACTGAGAGCTTCTCTCCACCCTCCTGACTTGGAATATGCCGTTCTCATTTCACTTGCCCTCTCCCTCGCTGACAGTTGCACAGGTGCCAGTGCCTGCTTTGTAGCAACATGTATTTCCACTCCTCTTTAACCCAGTTTGGCTCCTTGCATGCTTATCTGATGCCTACCATTGTCTCCATATTAGGCATTAGACCCCTCCTACCTCTATCACCTTGTCAGATTTAACCGCAGTGTTGCTGGTTGAAATCTAATGCCGTCTGTCTAAAGAATCAATCTTTATATTTTGCAATGAATTCCATGCTCTTTTATCCTGAAACTTAGTCTATCAGCTGGTTGCTGATTTCCCCTGCTATCTGTGGAATCTACCTGTACTCCAGAAACATGAGCTGCTCATTGTACATGTGAAAACCAACACAGGATGTAGACAAGGACATAGAGTAGCGTTGCTCCTATTAGCCAGGGAAATCTTTGATTTATGTTGGTTGGAGTAGTTTCCATCATGTAGAAGGTGCAGTAACAATTTATGCTAAATACTTGTATAAATAACAGTGTAGAATATTTAATGGAGACTGTTTAGCGTTGAATGTTTTTCACTGTCTTCCCACAGATGCAATAATGCAGATTAAGAGGCACATTTGTGATATTGTCCATCTGGAATCAATGCTAGAATCTCAGTGAAGCCTAACACCCTCTTTAAACGAAACCTTAATATGCAATTTTTCAGTTCGTGCTGAAACTTTATATCTGCATACCATGGCACTGATTTTACAGCTGATAAAGAATATATGTGCGTGTTTCTGAGATGAAATTGAGCTGCTAACTGCTAGTTTCCATTAAAACAGATCTGGGAGAAACAATGGGCGATATCCAACTGAGTTAGAGCAGACCTGTTAAATTCACGGTCTTGTAACTTGAGTCAGTCGGTTGAAGTGGGTCTACTCAGACTAATGCGATATATCATTCCATATGACTGGATCCTATCATCAGTGCCGGGAAACCAGATTCTTCAGCTAGCCAAAATAAATTGTGAATGTTCATCCGAGGCAACCTTGTTTCTAGCAAATGATTTATTTTGTGCCAGAAGTTAAACAGAAGAGAGTAAACAACCATCTCGACTTTGGAGCATTCCTGTTTTCATATCCTAAATGAAATTTGCAGGGTTTGTTAGTATAGGCTGCAAACCTGAGCCAGAGAAAAAAAGTTGCAGAATTAAAGAGGTGGAAGGAACCTCAGAGGGAATCAAATCCACCTTTTTGCTTCATGCAGGCTCTACAGTCACATCCCCGATAGATTTCTGCTTGGCCTTTGCCTTTCCCGCATTAAGCAAAATACCCCCAGGGAAAGGGAGCTGCAATTTCCCACAAATGAACAACTCTTACCTAGGAATAGAAGGATCAGTCCATTTCAATTCTCCCAGCTTACAACCAAGAAAAACAGGTATACATTTCAAAATCAAACAGCGCAAAACTGATTTCATAATAACAGAATAAAACAACAACACAATAGCAAGTGCAACAATGTGCAAACAACGACATTTCAGTACTGTAAATATAACATCAACAACATCCAGCAGCAGAAATAAAAAGGGAGCGTGACAGTTTCACCTTGGACCTAGGAACACCCCTCCCATGTCATTGTTCCCTGTCCGTCTCCTGCAGAAACTTCTTATAAAGCTTCCAAAGGCAACAGGTGGGGAAGCTGGGAACACCTGTCCCATGGTGTTTCTCGGTTCTCCATAATTCTGCAACATTTCTGCAGCACTTTGCAATTTTTCTTTTAAAAAAAATCTCATGAAAATTTATCAGCATTTTAGTACAAATTTCTCTTATCGTGCGCAGTTTTGACTAAAATATGGCAACCCTGTCTCACCAAACTGGGCACAATTAGTAAATGTTCGCCTTAAAACATGGCATCTGGAACTGGACACGGTATTCCAAATATAATTTGATTTACTTATTGTCCTGCAATATTTAGATTTTTCGATTAACTGAAATACTGCTGGAAAAAGCTTGGTGTAAGAAAAAGAAAGAACATGCGAACATTCAGCCTGTCTTTTGTTCTTGCTATGCTGCTGTTTCTTCACTATACCTGAGCCATTGTATTTCTTGTTCTACAGGTATAGCAGGATATTTAAACATCCCTGTTGCAAAAAAAAAAAAAAAAAAACCCAAACCAAAACCTGATTCCCCTTTCTTGGAGGTGGTGCTTCTAATAAGTGATTCATCCGTGGCTTTTTTCAAAGTGGTAAGGAAGGTGTTCAGATGAGGTTGTGGTCCTTTTCTACACTTTAGTGTTACACTTCAGGTTACCAGCTCAGCGAAAGTTCGGGAAGAGATTTTTTAGACATTGGGGGTGGGGAATTAATTAGGATCGCAGGGCACATAATTCTTCTTTTGAAACATCTGAAGCCTGTCAGAAAGTAGGAGTTACCTGCTTGCTGCAGACAAGAATAACAAAGAACATTGCTAATTGTTTAGCTTTCAAATCCGTCAGGAATGGGACCAAATAGTAGTTGGGGTTAAAATGACATCCCTATTAAAACCTCACAAATCTGATCTGCTAGCCAATTAACAGGCAATTGCTGGATTGAACTGGGAGAGGATAGGTTTCTGAAACATTGACTGCAGAACTGTTCCTTTAGGCAGGGCTTGCAGTGGTCTGTATTCCATTCGAATAGTGTTGGGACATTAAACATATTAGACTTCAGAATGTGATTGATCAAGTTCCATATCTGAAGCCTGGCATATTTTTCAGACCCAAGTAGTTAAAATTGAAAAATACTGATGGGGTCATTGACTGCATCCTTCGGCTAGTGAAATATACATCTTTCGCTAGCAGATATAGCATGATGAATGGATCAGCTATTCATTTGAGAGCGAGGTTTGATAGGAAGCACTGGGCCTGTGGAATTTTGGAACATTTCTTTTGACCCATTTCTTGATGTTTTAGATATGCCTGGCGGGATCCCTTTTGTTCTATGTACAACCCATTATAGATTCGTGGATCATGAAGTTTTTGATTTGCGTGTGATTCCCCCCCCCCCAATTACTCTTATAATTTTTGTAATACACCCCTGTGAAGTTATGGATTCCAGAAAGCTCACGTAATTGTCTGGGGATTAATTTACCAATAAACCAATAGCACAATTCAGCCAAAGTCAAGCACTGATTTAAATGAGAGAGATTTGAGGTTAACTCTTCCAACAAAGAAGCAGTGGGAGTTAAAAGCACTTAACTTTGGCTGGATTGAGGCCTTACAGTGGTACCTCGGGTTGAGTACTTAATTCGTTCCGGAGGTCCGTTCTTAACCTGAAACTGTTCTTAACCTGAAGCACCACGTTAGCTAATGGGGCCTCCTGCTGCCGCCGCGCCGCCGGAGCACGATTTCTGTTCTTATCCTGAAGCAAAGTTCTTAACCTGAAGCACTATTTCTGGGTTAGCGGAGTCTGTAACCTGAAGCGTATATAACCTGAAGCGTATGTAACCCAAGGTACCACTGTATTTTCCTAGAATCATAGAACCTTAGAATTGGAAGGGACCTCTAGGATCATCTAGTCCAACCCCCTACAATGCCAGAATCTTAATTAAAGCATCCATGACAGACGGCCATCCAACCTCTGCTTAAAAACCTCCAAGGAAGGAGAACCCACAACCTCCCAAGGGAGACGGTTCCAATGTTCCACTTTAGGCAAAACAGAAAATGGCGCCCTCCATGCTCACACACTGCCATGGCTGCCTCTTCCACACCCAGCCACTTCCTCTGCTGCATGCCCGCTTTTGTGCCCGCCTCCTCCACAACTGCCCATCGCTACAGCCAGACACAGAGGAAGTGGTGACAAACAATCAGGTAGAGAAAACAATCAGGTGGTGTATGGGCAATCTATCCGGAAGATATTTGTATTTCGAGGAGTTAGTTATCTGACTTGGCTGCCCTCTTCCTGCCCCTTATTCCTTCCTTTTCCCTATCTTTTGCGAAGCTTTTTGGCAGCTGAGAACAGCCTTTAATGCCCTAGTCCTAATCTGTTGGAAGGAAGTGATATTGCTGGGTACAGTGGTACCTCGGGTTAAGAACTTAATTTTTTCTGGAGGTCTGTTCTTAACCTGAAACTGTTCTTAACCTGAGGTACCACTTTAGCTAATGGGGCCTCCCGCTGCCACCGCGCGATTTCTGTTCTCATCCTGAAGCAAAGTTCTTAACCTGAGGTACTATTTCTGGGTTAGCGGCGTCTGTAACCTGAAGCGTCTGTAACCCGAGGTACCACTGTACTTTCTTCAGTGTTAGACATTGTTTGGAGAATGTGAGGCACTGGGAGAGGTAGCTAATGAATGACCTGCACGTAGCTAGTCTGGCAAACCACACAGGCCGACACTCTAGCTATCTATAAATCAGATGGTGTTGGGCAGAGTTTTTTAGAAGCTCATGCACGGACTGATGGCTGCAGGGCTGTGCAAACTAAAGCTACCTGGGGAGTCACTTCACCACTTCTTGAGGGCTTCTGAGTGGCAGATTGAGGTGCATGCTTGGTATGTATATCTTGCAAAACTTGTGCTTTGTATTGCTGCTGAATCTCATTTTGAAAGATCTACCTTGCATTTGGCAAGCCAGGTGGGCACAGGTGACACTGGGTGAGCATGGTGGAAGCTGGATGTGCTGCCTGTGCCAACCACCTCAACAGGCCAGCCCTGTGTTTGATCACCTTTCCCTAGAAGGCTTGCCCAAGTGGCAGTGGGGAGATTCTCTTTCGCAGCAAGAAAAGGAAAGCCGCCAGTGCGAATCACGATTCTGCTCCACCGAAACTTGGAAAGTGAGCCTGTGAGTTTAATATATAATGAACTGAAGAAACTTCTTAATTACACATTCCCGAAAAAACCGGAAGCCTTTCTATTAGGGATCATAGGGGAGGAAGTTAAGAAGGAGGACCGTAAACTATTCCAATATGCTACTGCAGCAGCTAGAATACTGGTAGCTCAAAAATGGAAATTACAGGAGATAATGGAATGTCAGGCTAATTTTTTTGAGTATACAGAATTAGCTAAAATGACCTACAGAATTCGAGACCAAAAAGGGACAAAGTTTGAAGAAGAGTGGGGTAAATTTGTGGCATATATAAGATCTAACTGTAGAAATTTAAAGGCTACTGCAGGGTTGATATAAATCCTGTGATGTGTATGGAAGGTGAATAAGAATCTACAAGAGAAGACATATATTAAGAAAACCGAAGCAGGAAGGAAGTCTGGGCGTGAATATACGCAGTGTAAATAAGATGACATAAAATGATGAATGTAAAAGATTGTTTTATTTTGTTTTATTTTTGTTTGTGAAAAATTTAATAAAAAGCAATTTAAAAAAAGAAAGTGAGCCTGTGAGTGACCACTTCATGCATTGCTGAAGAAAGAAAGAAAGAAAGAAAGAAAGAAAGAAAGATGCCCATAAATTTGATAGAATCAAGCTATTTTGATTTGCCTCGGGTTGATAAATCTTTGGCATTTTGGCTCAACAAAGTTTACTATCCCACTAATAGAGTATCTTTACTGCATTAAGTAATTCAGGCAGAAAAATTCAGATCATGTGTCGTTAATGTCAGCAAAGAATCCTTCATGCCTGAAAAATTACCTTGTCAAGCTTTCTTCGTCTCTTTCCATTATGAGGTTTGTAGCCTAAATGTTTCTAGCCTTGAGGGACAAGAGGTTATATTGTATCCAATATTATTTTCAGTGTATTATAGTTACTAATAATTTAGAATCATATCGCCCATCTTGGGATTTTCTGTCTGCCCTTTGACACTCTGCTAACCAACTCTGCAATGTTAATGAATGTGTCAAGACTCTGAGAAGGATCCCTGGTGTGCAGTGGTTCAGCAGAACGCAAACCTGAAGCTTATGTGCTTAGAAAAGAAGTATAATTTTAATTTGCAATAAATGTATCAGAGGGGTGACCAAAATATGCCTGAGAATAAAGTTCAGCAGTTGACTAATATTTGAAGTTGAATGTTTTATTTGCATTTTCTAATCTAACACCGCACACACGCATTCGCTAAAATTGCATTAGTCCCTGTGCACAAGAACTGAATCGCGCCGCAAAAATTAATAACTTCCAGCCGGTGAGTTCATACTTCAGGGGGGATTGGCTCTCTTGTGCAGCCGTGTAAAAATATTTCATAATGCTTATCTGTCATTTCTCATTCCGTTTAGAGCAGGGAATGTCATTCCCAAACCAAATCTGCATCTACCTTGCACAAGGCGGCAAAGAAATACAATTTACTAGTAAATACCGGCTTTCACACTGAAAGCAGAGATGCTTCCCCTTCACTCCCCACAGGGTGGCCAAGGGGGTGAAGGAAGAATTCCCATGACCTTCCATTCTGTCAGGTTGCGGACTCCAGCCCCGCTCTGCCACTCTCAGTCCAAGAACCGTTGGACGGATGTAAAGAAGCATGTCACATCTTTGCAGCCTTTGGGAGGCAGGGCCAGCCCAACTCATTTTGCTGCCTGAGGTGAAGGACAAGTTCATTATATAGAACAGGATTGTCCAGTGCACAGCACAAGAGCTGCATGTAGCCACAAAGGCCATTTTTGGTAGCCTTCAGCAACGTTTGACCCCCTAGTCCTTGCACTGCCTTCCTAAAGGCGCTGGGTTTTGGGGAAATAATAATAATAATAATAATAATAATAATAATAATAATAATAATAATTTATGTCCTGCCCATCTGGCTGGGTTTCCCCAGCCATTCTGAGCTGCTCCCAACAGAATATTAAAAACACGATAAAACATCAAACATTAAAAACTTCCCTACGCAGGGCTGCCTTCAGATGTCTTCTAAAAGCCAGATAGTTGTTTATTTCCATGACATCTGAGGAGAGGGCATTCCACAGGGCGGGCGCCACTACTGAGAAGGCCCTCTGCCTGGTTCCCTGTAACCTCACTTCTCACAGCGAGGGAACTGCCAGAAGGCCCTCGGAGCTAGACCTTGGAGCTGAATTATGGGGGTGGAGACGCTCCTTCAGGTATACAGGACCGAGGCTGTTTAGAGCGTTAAAGGTCAGCACCAACACTTTGCATTGTGCTCAGAAACGTACTGTGAGCCAATGTAGGTCTTTCAGGACCGGTCTTATATGGTCTTGGCAGCCGCTCCCAGTCACCAGTCTAGCTGCCGCTAGAGAGCTAGGGCTTTGACAGGGTCCTGCCTTGTTAGCACTTTCCCAGCTTTGGAAAAGAGATTGGAAGGCTCATGCCTCCTTCCCAAAGCCCAGCACCTCGCTAATCCAGCTTTGGGAAGACAACACAAGGGCTGGGTTGGTGTGTCAAATTTTGGCCTTGCTCCCCCCCCCCGCAACAAGGGAGTGTGCGGCCTCAGGTTCCGTGTAGAAGTACACTTGCGGCCTACTTGGTATGAAAAGTTGGGCTGCCCTGATTTAGAGCTTTGTTTATTTATTGCAATTATATCCCCACTTTCCCCCCAAGGAGCTCTTTAGGTGGTAAAATTCACAATATTTCTCTGGCCACTTTCGCCTCTGCCCTTGCCTGCTTTGGCCCCTGGCTCTCCCCACTACTGCCTTGGTTGTTCCCAAGGGACTATGGCCGCTAGACGACGAAAGATTCCCCACTCCCATTAGAGACGGAGGTATCTTAGTGAGCTCTTGAGCTAAGCATTCTCTGAATGGAAACCTAAGCGCAGATGCTTTGAGGTTTCATTGTTGCTTCCCTTGTTATTTTTGGCCATGACATTTGTCTGCCTATGGTAAGGAGTTTTCATAACTTGGTTGAGAAAAGGCTTGCACTCAAGCCCTCGAGCTATGTCAGGAGTAAGACTCGGAAATGTACTTAGAGAGTGTCAAAGCAAGCGAAATGAATTCACTATGGCCTGACCTTTCCTTTCACTCAATTTTATTTGGAACGAAACTCTGCCTCTGTACATCTAGGATAATAGCGCAGTGGAATACACAACTCCGTGCTTTTCTTTTCAAAACTTCACCACCTCATTGTATCGCCAGATCCACAAGTTATTTGTTAAGGTGCCATGCTTGCATTGTGATTTATATTTCTTATGTGCTTTAACTTGGTGAGAAAGACCACTCCATTCAAGTTGTGCAGTGAACTTGCATGCCCTTGGGCTTTTCCTAACACTATTTTAATGCAAGGGGAAGTACTGTATTTTTCGCTCTATAAGACACACCAGACCACAAGACGCACCTAGTTTTTGGAGGAGGAAAACAAGAAAAAAAATATTCTGAATCTCAGAAGCCAGAACAGCAAGAGGGATCGCTGCGCAGTGATAGCTGTGCAGCCTGCACTCGCTCCATAAGACGCACACACATATCCCCTTACTTTTTAGAAGGGAAAAAGTGAGTCTTACCGAGCAAAAAGTACGGTATTTTCAAATATCCCTAGCAGATATTTGATCATATTGGCTGCTAATGGGCAGAGCCTGCCTTGAGTTTTTAATTTTTGTACAGCATAGAAATATTTGATGACTATGGTTTATTATTTTTTAATTTATTTATACAATAACCTCCACTGCATTACAGGGTATCTTTGGGAGAAGAAAAAGCTAAGGAGTAAACACTACACAAATCCAGAGTGGAGTCCCTAAGATGGTTAGAAGGTGCCTTGTATGGCTCCTGGCAGCTCCTGCAGTCAGGCTGATGCAAAAGATATTGCTCTGCTTTCCTTTGGACCACCTCAGTGAGGCTGAGAAGGGGGTCTTGTTGTCTGGGCAGCCCAGGACCACCATACACACTGCCCAGGCTTTTGCCCCAGGGAGGTCACTTTAGTGCTGCCAACACAGCAGTTTGACTTCACCCCCGGAGCATAGCTGTCAACTTTCAGATTTGAAAATAAGGAATCCAGCAGCCTTGAAAAGAAGGGATCAGTGGCCTCACCTGTCCTGGGGACGGTCTACAGGATATCTAACAATCCAGGATAGCAGCGGGAAACGGCGCTGGAATAAGGGAATTTCCCGCAAAAAAAGGGAAGGTTGACAGCTATGCCCCGGAGGTGCACTCCATTGTCTCTCAAGACAGATGCCAACAACAAGCAACGACAATACTATTACAGTGGAACCTCGGTTGTCGAACATAATCTGTTCCAGAAGGCCGTTTGACTTCCGAAATGTTCGACAATCGAGGCTCAATTGCCGGCCAGCAAATTCCTTTAAAAAAATGGAGAAATGCGCCATGGAAGCCATTCGACTTCTGAGGTGCGTTCGAAAACAAAAGCATTCACTTCCGGGTTGTCAGCGTCCGGGTTCCGAATTGCTCCGCTTCCAAAGTGTTCACCAACCAAGGTTCCACTGTACATTGTTGTTTATTTAGACCCTGCTACTATTTTCTTCTTCTTCTTCTTCTTCTTCTTCTTCTTCTTCTTCTTCTTCTT